>FR997770.1:13875000-13987819 GCA_905475315.1 Autographa pulchrina
AACATTTTTAATTGATAAAGCATACTACACGATCCAAGATTTCCTAAATTGTTGACCAATTATTAATTCCACTGTATTTTGAAATGTGTTAGTGTTTACCATGTATGAGTTTCACTTTATTTGACATGCATTAGTATTGACCATGTATTAGTTTCACCACTGTATTTGACATGTATAAGTATTGACCATGTATTCGTTTCACTGTATTCTACATTAATAATAACTAATTGACCATCTATAACAATTCAAAATTCTTATGCCAATACCTACCTATGTAATTATTGTATGCCTATTAGGCAGGACATATTGATACTTGAATATATTGTTAAGATCTGTAACTTACATATGCCCACAATAAAGATACTTTGACTTTGACTTTGACTTTGTGAACCACGGCTATGTGTCTCTGTGTGTAGGGAGGATAATAAATGATTCATTATAGGATTATCCATGCGCGGTTTTGTAGTTATGTACCTAACTATAGTTTAATTGAAAATAATACATTTTATTTAGCGTCAGCTACAACAACGTAACGACATAATACGTAATATACTGTGTGTTGCTTTATCTCTGTGACAAGCGCCGGCCGGCCGGGCGGCCCCGCCTCGGGCTATCACTAGCGCACACAACTAGGTACTTGTTCGACTCTCTTCAAAGCCAATGATCCATATCTTTATTAAAGCTTTACTTAGTTTTCCTCAGAACTTCTACGTTCACTACGTACTTTTTTATTTATTTGAAATAACGAATGTTATGTAAACAAGATTCGTTATTTCAAATAAATTGTATGATTTATTAAACTTAACAATTTCTTTAGGAACATAAGTGTTCACGTAATTTACTGCAGGGTTTCATACACATGAACAAAAAGACTACACAACTAATTATCATACAAAAATGCCACTGCTTCTAATAATTCTAATGACGTAATGTTCTTGGCCAGTCGATATTTAACGGCACTTGTCGTATTAATTACCGGCGGTGAATAATCGACTTCCAGCAACATACGCGACACAAGGATCGCCGACACCTAACTTTGTCTTCGGTGGACTCTCCATCATGCAGATTAATTCAATATTGTTTGTTTATTGCAAGATAGGTTAAACACTAGTAAATAACAGTTTACAGCTTTAGCCTACACAACGTCATGAGAGCTGAGTTTTTCATATGAAATACAATTGGAGCAGATCAACGATGAACGTAGCGCGAAAGTAATACGGCATTGTGCTGGAAATTGATATTGTCCGAGTGAGTGCGGATGTGTTCTGCACAGCGAGCGGTGAGCGGGGCGGCGAGTAGGGCGACGAGCGGGGCGCGGCGGTCAGCGTGCCACGCGTTAAACATGCACTTGTTACTCCGACAGCGAACATGCTGATGTCAGTTCTATTAACAAAATATCATCGCAGACAAAATACGTAACTGTGTCGGAAACGAAAAGAAGAAAAATGGATCGTTGAGACCGCGTAGAGCAGGTAATACCGGGATCGTTCCTCGCGAAATAGTTTTAAAATTATAAAGTGTAGGTAAGGCGTCGCCGCGTGATTTATAGCGGCGGTCCGAGACGCGCGACATGATTAATAACCGCGCGTCGCCGCGTCGCGAGGCGGCTCACCTGCGGGGAGCGACGGCTGCGGCTCTGCCGGTATTCACAACACGTTTATCCAAATTACACAAATTTTTGTTAAGACTGTTTATCTATATAATGTGTAGAGTTCATTCCTGCGTGCATGGCGTCGTCCAGTACGCTACACGTGCCTGCTGTCGTAGCGGACGCTTGTGCGACAACACTCACTTCTAACAGAAACAAACTTCGTAACCTCTGCGCCACACACCACACGCCACGCACTGAGTTTCTCAACAGCACTCGCGAACACTTGTTATTAATAAATTTTACCAAACTCCATATAAATCTTGGTGAACATCATGAACACTTTGTCTTCTCGACTCCGCCGCGCGCCGACTGCCGAGTGCCGACTAATTGGCCACAAATATTTGTAAATCAGTTTCGTATACACACACTTTACTGAACACAAGGAAACAATGCTGGCCTGGTACCTACAATTTTACACTTTGTGTGAAGGTTTTAGTAAAACTTTACGTGAAAGTCACTTTTAGGAATCGGCACCTCAATAGTAAATAGGAATCCTCATAAGATCACTTTGTTGTCCGTCTCTCAGTCAGAGATTATGTTCTCAGGAACGTGAGGTGATATCAACTTGAAATTAATATTTAATACACAGGTCTCTAACGCTTGATGCAATATTTCTAATACTACAATAATAATATCTTAGGATAACTCACACACCACTATCCGTCCCCAAACCAGGCAGAGTTTGTACCATTGTAACCAGTTAACATTATTAACCAATTAACGCAGTAAAAATCAGTTTTATATTACTAAATACATAATTTTGTAGATAAGTTACACCTAGACTCAGAACAAGTGATCATGCTCATCTCACAAAGATTTGTCCTGGTTGACAATCGAACACATAACTTCCTGCTACGCAGTCAGGGTCACTAACCACCAGACCAACAGGCTTATTAAAATACCTACTTTAACATCCAGAAATGTCGCATGACTGTACAATTGAATTTATCAAGAAACGAGCTAGCACACTAACGGCCAGCAGTTATTAGCACAACACTAGCGTGCACCGAGTCTCATTACCCCCGCCGCCGCCGCCACCACCGCCGCCGCGCCGCGCCGTGCCGGTAAATACCCTTTGTGGCCACAATAGTGGTCGCACGGTCCGCACAGACAGATACCGCAGCGGGCCGCGCACGATATTATACGCGGCACAAAAGATACCGAACTCAATAGACCGAAAGGAAAAATACTACCGAATGTTATTAGATCAAGTAGATGAAAAACCAGGAATCCCAAGCACGTTATAAGGCCAAAATATCTGCGAAATGCAATAAACGTGCGATAGAGGGCGGCGGTGTTGCGTAACAATAAGGCCGCGTGACGCGAGCCGGCGGGACACCGCGCGCCGCCGCGCCGGACCGGGCCGGGCCTTCTGCGGTGTGGCCGAACGTGCCGCAGATATTGCTACCTCTAATATATTGACTGCTTTTAAATATAACGAGATATCAGTCGATTTGACAAAGACCGGAGCATACTGTTATTTCCGCGACATATTTATCAGGATTTCTGACAGACTCCATCTCCATTCATCCAACTTCTGTTGTTACTACTGTTCTGTACCACTAGCAAAACACACACAGCGAACAGACGCCGCGCTTCGCCAGCTTAGTGCGCGCGTGCTCTACGCATAGTAATAAGATGCCAGACTTACTAAATTATGAATTATTTATATCGCAGGTACCGACCCAACTCGGTTCAAACTAGAATTTAACGTACAACTTTACCCAAACACTGTTAATAGCACAAGCCTGTTAAAAATACTGAGTCGTGTATCACATAAATAGAAAAAAATCTCGCAGGAATTAGGACCTGCAAAATTCATCACACCCCGCCACAATCTCGTGTTGAGAAATTAGCTACTGGAGTGTGCTGATTCTACATTCGGTGGGAAACAAAGGCTTTACTGTAAAAAGTCAACAGGCTCGCCGCCGCGCCGCTTCTAATTAAATATGAACAAGGAACATCCAAAAATTGTCGCCGACCTTTGACCTCGGTCGCCTACAATCTCCCCGTCTCCCTGACAGGTAGTAATTGGGTTAAGCACCGCGACTGCAACCTATTTTGGTCCGTCTGTCGATATCGCGCTGCCGGTAAACTACTCGTAATCACTGACACGTGGGTCGGTTAAAAACCAATTACACGGCTCTCGATACTGTGTGCGCGTTTTCTGTAGCAGCACATTGCAGGCGGAACGAAACCTTGTAAGTAAATTGTTTTAAATTACACAAGAGTTACTTTTCAGAAACGATGTATCCTGTGGCATATTTCTGTGATGCTAAAAATAATTACTGCAGACGGGATGCGGCTGAGATCGTTTTTGTGCTTAATTAAATTTATGAACGCGACCATAATTCCCAAACTCCTAAGAATATTATAAGTTGGGAGTGCACGGGAACAATTTCAGCTACAACATCGAAATGCACTCAGTCCGGATGAAACTTAGGTACGAACGTAAGCTTGTGTTGTATCGGAGCCGATACAACGGATCCGGCTCGGAGCGATGAGCGCGCGCGGAGCCGGCGCGTGCCGGTCGTCTCCGCCGCTCTCCGCCGCGCTCCGTCGCTCCGAGATAGCCAAAGCTGCCAAATAACTGTAATTTAAGGCTTCGACACACGTCAACGCAATTCAATTCTCAACGTGAACGCGTTGAATAAGTAATACATTTGAACGTCACAATGGAACTACATGTGCATACATTGAATTGTTACCTAACCCTATATTAGTTTAACGCTCTCTATGGAATAGGTACTGTGAACAAAGGAAACGGTTTTATATTAATCATGATTTAAACTAGTGAAACGATCACATTAGCCTGCTTAGAATCAATGCTCCTCAATGTAAAGCATTGCTTTGCCAGTAACTCACATAAGCACTAACAACACTGATTAGTGCAGTAAGTATAGCAACCAGACTACATAATATAATGGACAAAGCTTGTGCTTCAGTCGTCGGATTAGATTCTTTAATCCAACCGGAACTTACGGACTTATCTAACGCGCGGCCCGAGGTATGAGAGACCACTACTGAGCAGTACTGTACAGGTATGCTCGGTAGGTTCACGGCGTGCTGGCTGCGAAGTTGAGCTCTTAAGCCTGCTTTAACCCTTTAAACAAGTTGCTGAATGGTAGGCTAACTGAATCATAATAAAATAAGAATAAATTGCAAATACTGTAAAAAGTAACATTTCTCTCACAATACTTATTTCTAAAATGATATATGTTGGTTTTGGAGACAGCGGATATCAGCAAAACGTGAAAGTGGAGCTTCTGTTTGGTTGTAGTTTGCGGCGCCGCGCCGGAGCCAGTCTCCGGATACGTTTTCAATTAACTGGTAGCGAGGCCCCTAGCGTTTAATATCGCGCAGCGGACTTTAATCACAGAAGAATCAGGCAATAATACTTAGTCGGGACTCGAGAGACGACGCTGATTGAAAATACCTCGCAGCTACCTGCAGCCTCGTTACAGGAGGCGGCCGAGCCCGGACCTGAGCCGCTTCTTACACAAAGTTATATTCCCGGTTAAAATATTTAATTAAATTTGTCGCCGCGGCTCGCACGACGAAACTGCATTCGAGATGACTTTAATTAAACATTCCGGCGTGTATTATAACTTAGCGAAGAGGGAGGACACTTCTAAAGAACGAACTCTACTTTACGTTCTTTGGGACAAAATGGTGATATAGACAGGTGATTAGATCACCAGTTATCGCAACGAATTCCAACAAACAATGAGCTGTGAGAAAGCACACGGAAGCACACGCGGGCTAGCAACAACTTTACAACAATTTCAAACTACTGCGAGTTTTGGCGAACAAGTTGAGAACAGTGCCTGCAGCTCTCCCCCCCCCCGCACGCATACATAGGGCGGGGAGTGGGGAGCACGTTCGGCAGCGCGCCGCCACACTCTGAGCAGTGGCGGCGACGTGGCGGCGACGCGGCGGCGACGCGGCGTCTCCGACACACTGCGATACAGGGCTGCAGCTGCAGTCGGCGACTTTACAATATTATTAACTATCATTGAATCATTGAACAAGTGACCCTCAGGCAACCAGCGTCGCAAGATTTTTACTTTAAACTTCACCAAACATTACAATGTTGTTGGATCTAAGGGATCCTTAAGGGGTGGACTTATGGCCTCATTCATTTCGGTTTAATTTTTTTTTATAAATATAACTAAATAAATGCTCATTGCTCATTTTTCAATAAATCTAAATCTATGAAAACATGAAAAATATATAAATTTGTAACAATATTATATTTTAGAATGGTTGTGTATATCTAGAAGTTTGTGCTTATGTAAAGAATTTATCTCGTACCTAGGTATATGTATAACATGTTGTGGTTCGAGCTTAGGCAGAGCTGGTCGGTGCACGAGATCCCTACACAAGTCCGTTGCTAACGAACGTGACGTCACAGAGGAAAGCCTGCAAGATTGCTCCAGCAGTACTGCAGTAGGTACATTTTTACATCCGTTTGTAAACTGGTCACCTCGCAGCTACTACAACTTACCCGAACACGTAACCCGCATAACACCTGCATACTTAAAATTATGGGAACTTATAAAAATAGTTCTTTAATTTTCAGAGTAACACAATTATAATTTTTCTCCCTTTCCTTAATTAGGGACCAGGGGAGCTGCCACATCGACTATTTCACGATTGACATTATATTTAAAGACATGAGAAGACGGTATCATCATGTCACATTACCACGCCTCACATGCCCGCAATCGCTGAGTGACGATTCACACACACTAATCGCATTAACATTTGACGACAAAACACGAACCTCTGCTAATCTAGAAATGGAAGATAAACAAAGCGCATTAGACGCTCCTACATTGGTACGTATTTACAATCCGCGGCTGTTGAGCCAACATGCACAAGTTACACTACTCCGCTATAATTACATTCTACAAAGTTGAAGCCAACGGAGTCAATTTCCTTTTTTACAAATATGTGCATCGACCGACGGTTCGTTTTCTCCACAATCCACGGCAACGAGAGAATAATAACATGTCAAACCAACGAATAAAGGAAAGCCTTTTAATATTAAACGAAGTGAACAAATAGGTATGCTATAACAACACGCATGGCCAGCGACAAAGCGGGCGTGATAATGTATTCGGGAATCGAAACTAGAAGGTCAAACTTCTTATTTAGGTTTACTGCTTAAGAGCAGCCTCGAGTTCTAGGTTACCTAATAAGAAAGTAAAATAATATTTAAAGTGATATTTTTATACTCAGACCCTGAAACTGCAAGACATCTAGACACAGTGAGCTCATTTTGCGTAGGTCGGAACTCAAATAATTAATTAAAATATGAAGGTAGAACGAGCAACATCTACTGTCAAGACAAACGCCATCTCAGTCTGCCCGTGACCATGATACCTGCAAAGGTGTAGAAACGTCGGGACCTAAAATCAAAATAAACCGCGACAAAATCCGTAAAAAAGTAGTTTTATTTCAATGCCTGCCGATGTGATATATGTGGAGTAAGCGCGGGTGATGTCGGCTGCACGCGTCTCGCTCGCGCCGTCATCACTCCATGTCCGCTTGATTTACCTGGATATGTGCTCACGACCTATGTATGTATTAAGTGCCTGCCAATGTCATTGTTATTAGTATCACTTCACTATAGGTAACAGTAAATACATCATTAGTTAAACCCTTTTGGTATTCAGATAACAGTAATATGGTATAATCATCTAATATATCATGTTTCCGTGTTTTCACCTCGGTGAGTGTAGGCCAGAGTTCTCGCCGCGTCGCGTCGTTGGGATTTAGGGATCTTGTGAAAAACGTGCAGCTACCGTTAAATGGAACAAAAAGGTGACGTACACCCGCCTCTATTTAATCCGGGGACAACGCTCACTGAGCACGATTTTTTTTTTTCTAATAATATCAAAGTCTACAAGATTGTTAATAAATGTTTGTACAGAAAGACACGACAACAGCAAAAAAATCCTTATATTATTATTAACAATTTTAAAAGTGTAAGAGCAATGTTACTAAACTATTAAATCACGCCATTTATAAAACCATTCTTTTTTATATACTTCGTAAGGTCGTTCCGCGAAAACGAAATGCTGATCACTATTAGAATGAAAATACCCTATCTGACGTGCGCGACGGAGACAAGTGTTATCTGTTAGTACGACAAGTATGGATGATAAGCATTAAAAAAGCTGGCATTTGACAAACACTATACTTCTTGTTTAAATTGCTAGTTCCAGCGAAGCAATAGAAAATACGGCTCCAATCAGAACTTCAACTACCATGAAACTTTATAATAGTAAATTGAAATCTGTAATCGCAATGCAAGTTTCATAAATGCGGAGTGTTTGTGAGAGTTAAGCACGAACTAACAGGTCGCGGGCCGGCGGCGCTGACGCAGCGGGACGCGAGCCGCCCACTATGACGACAAGAGTTTGTTTTGTAAAACAACTTGCGAATCTCTTACCGTCGGGTGGCGCGATGGCGAAGCGCCAAAAATAATGCAGTGCATACCACTACGTTGCTATAGCATAAACATTTCCTACGTACCTGACTACAGTTAATGTAAACAAAGCGAAAAACTACTTTTTGAGCTGAGTGATTTACATTCTGAAATCGCGACATTAGAGCAATATCTAATTTCTATTGTAGATTATAGGTGCTAAGGTATGTAAATGTGTCTGGATGGCGCCAGCTGCGGTCGCAGACCACGCAAACAAATAATATCATTATCTTTACATGAGAAGCGGCGCATATTGTGCGCGGTACATTGCGGCTCAGAGGGCGTGTGTCAACATCTGGCTCGTGTGTGCTCGGTGTTGGTGCTGCGTGACGTACTGCCGTGTGGGTAGTATTGCTAACAAACACAGGCGGCCTGTCTGCTACCTGTTGCCTCACTATGCTTTGCCACAATATCCTGGTTTAAATACATAGGCATGTAAGCTGTTTCGAAATATTTTCAAATCTCAAAACAACACATACCATCTTTATGACACTCAGTTACTTAAAGCATTAATAAGGTCATGCAATTTTATGGAGACCCAAATAACAATAATGTAAACATTTGTCTTTCAGGAATATCTCGAAGAAAAAGCACTTTCTCTTTCAGGTCAGGTTAATAGAGCTATGGCTAAAATGTAGCGGTCAGGTTGGAAAAATGGACAGCAGGACGGTATGATAATATACATCACGAATTTAATTGTAAAACTTGATAAATCTGTGATATACGACTCCGCTGCGACGTATCGGAAATAAGCTCATCGCGCGTCGGGAGGGCGGGACGAGGGGAGGGGGGGTTCATCAGATAGAGCCGTCTTTTATGCTAATAACGTGTAGCACGTTTATGCTAGCAAGTGTACCAGCGCCAATCGGCTCCCGGCATTAGCGACCGCGATCCATTCAGATCCCATCAACGCACATGCGAGAGATGGAGTTTTATACAAGCCCCTTCATAGGCCCTTGATTAAAGCAAATATTTTTCTTTTGAATACGTCTCAATCTTCATGTATAAAGTCGACGACCTTCCTGTGTAAAAGGCAGAGCGTCTTCGAAAGCAGCGAGCACACAATTGCGTAATTATGTGTTACAATGTAATGAAATGTAATAAGCCGCAGCGCTATCAAGCCCCGGCACATGATATCATGTCGCGCGATTGCGATGACTTGTCGACACACCAAAACACGTGCCTAGTCGGAAGTGGGGGGACCTACGTGTTGCCTCACGTCACGTGATTCTAGGTTATATGTCTTGTGATGCTTGCGGTTTACAAAAACCCAATGTTTCATGATCAAACACTAGGTAGTTTCAGAACAGTAACCTTATTATCAAAACAACTAAACTATATAACACGACCAAAGTAACCTAACAAAAACTATGGTCGTAAGAAAAGTAAAAGATCCTGTCTTTTTAAATATTATTATACATTTTTACTTTCTTGACCTGTTCTTTATTCTGAAAGGATTCATTATGACCACCGAAATATTATGTTAAAATATGTTAAGTAGTCGCGCACAAGTTACTTCGGTAATAAAATGATAATTTCTACCCGAGTGGGAATGCGACGAACGGCCCGGACCGGCTCCGTCCCGGACCGGGCCGTGCGCGATTTCTTACTACGAATACGACTGCGTACGAGTATAGCAGAATTCTTTTTGTCTCTATAATAATGTTACGAAGTTTAACCTATGTTACTTTTTCATTTTTAAATAGGTATAATAAAAGTCGGTTAAAAAACGATGGATAAATAAGATAGATAAAAACATTAACACATTTCTTACTATAACACATTTGTGTTACAGCATCGACATAATAGCGAACTACGCTTCTCCTATGTAAATCTAACTCTAATCTATCTAAGACTGGCCTGTCGGTCTAGTGGTTAGTGATCCTGACTGCTATACTGGAGGTTGTGGGTTCGATTCCCACCCAGGACAAATCTTTGTGCGATGAGCACGATCATTTGTTCTGAGTCTGGGTGTAATTTATCTATAATATGTATGTATTTAGAAATATATAAGTATGTTTATCAGTTGTCTGGTTACCATAACACAAGCTCTGCTTAGCTTGGGATCAGATAACCGTGTGTGAGTTGTCCGGAAATATCTATATCTTTTTTTGCTGCTTGCTTTTGTATTGCTTCACAATGCATTTTGACGAGATAAATAAACTGTACCCGCGGACCGTGACGTTAGATTTACAGAACTGCAATAAATTTACCACATAAATAAGCAGTACATAATCAATAAAAATATAAGTTTAATGACAGCACCTTTGGCTGGTCGCTCATTAAAAGGATTGGTACGATTTTGTCAAAACGAACCACAGATTAATAAGTTATTCGTGTAAGGAAGGCGGATTCTGTTAGAGCCTGAGTGGCGGGCCCCCCCCCCCCCCCTCCCGCGCTCGCCCGGCCAACGGACCTACTCCAGACTTCATTTCGCAAATTATACTTCCAACAAACTCATATCCGCCCAATTACTTACCTGTGATACTACACCCTCTGAAATTGCTCCACATATAAAACCTCCTTTATACTATAACGAGATTTCTCGCGAACATCACCACAGAGTTATAAAGTTTCATGGAATACTTCCACTTTTACAACTTACTATATTTATCGTTAGTTAAAATTTAAGAAAGGGTTAAATAGTTATAATGGGCTAACATTTTGATGGCGGTTCCAAAAATCGATTTTACGGATGTGCACATAATGAAAAGCGAACGTTGACACAAAAGCAGCTCGCAAGCAGTAACGCAGTGAGCGAGCAGCGCAAACAATAACAACCGCCGCGCGTCGGCTACAATACCGCGGGGACTACACAACTTGCTGCACATTGCTTCAGGAAAAATACGTTTACTTTTGCATGATTAAAGAATTTACAGAAAATTTAAATTCAACTGATATTCAAATAAATATATTGCAGCAAGATTTCTCATACAATAAAATTAACACAACGTATAAGGGTCAGCGCAGACCGAACTGCAAAATGCTCGCGCATGGTCGACCAAAATTTTTACTGCTCGAGCATGCAGGCGGCATGCTCGACAATGCGCGAGTAAACCGTTCTGGGTTACCACTCTACAGTAAACATGCCAGTTTGTCGCGAAAGTTCGTCAACGATGGTGGACTGGGATATGATTATAATTGTGCTTTTGGCGGAAGAAGAAGAAATGGAAGAACATGTTAATAAAATAAGGCGTCAGAAAGTCAGACGAAGAATATGGGTTGAGGAATGTTGGCATGAAAGGTGTAGTTTTGGTGAATTTAATTCACTGTGTACGACTTTGCCATCGAAAGAAGTTTTGTTTTACGATTACTATAAAATGGATTATGAAAAATTTCGAATGCTTGTGGATATGTTACGTCCATAACATCGCGTGTCAGAAAATTAATCTACGTTTTTAAGAAATTGAGATCATCGGCCGATTTGCCCATACTAAAAACAGTCTATCATTCCCTAGCTCATTCAATACTTACCTATTGCATTAGTGCATGGGGCAATTCTGGGAAGACAATAATGCTTCGCTTGGAAAGAGCTCAAAGGGCTGTTTTAAAGGTTATGATGCAGAAGCCAATTCTTTTCCCTACGGATGAACTCTACGCGCTTTGCAAAGTTCCTACGGTTAGGCAATCTTTTATTATAAGTTCAATTTTAAGGAAACACTCTGAACTCGTTTTTGATAATAACATGTGTAGGCAGAACCGCAGGTCAGGTAGAGTATGTGATATAAAATTCACTAAAATTGTGACAGTAAGAAGACAGTATCTCTTTACAGGCAGTATTTTATACAATAGAATAAACTCAAAATTAAATATATACCCTTTAACTTCCCTTAAATGTAAAACGTTTATCAAAAACTGGCTCACCACTCAAAATTATGAAGATGTAGAAATCCTCGTCAAGGTACAGTCCTCCGCACTCCGCACACACACACACACACACACACTCACACACACACACACACTCACACACACACACACACACATACACACTTATGTTAATATTTTTATCTCATAAATTACTCTGTATTTTTCTTAGTTATAAGTAAAGTTGTTATACTTAACAATTTTATGTTGGAACAGTCCCCATCTCGGAGGTGGGCGCTAACAGTTGCGACACAGTTTTTTGTAACTAATGTGGCTGTTAACGCATAATTAATGTTACTTACTGGTTTTTGTTCCAATAAATGATTTTGATTTGATTTGATTTTGATATATTCAAAAGAAGACCACTAATTATCGTTTTCTCGCTGCGGCAACACTGACTGACTGTCGCTCGCGCTCGCGCATGTAGAATGCATACTCGAACACGCAGTCGGCATGCTCGAGCATGGTCGAGCATCAAATTTGAGCGTGTATTCAATTTTGCGAAGTATGATAATAATCATAAGATATTTTTTTCAATAATCTCAGTAAATGCTCTGCTCTGCTCTGCTCTTGGTCTGCGCTGACCCTAAAACGGCAATATGCAGTCAACTAAGCGAGAGGACGCGACGCGGGCACGCGCCGCCATCGCGCCAGCCGCGGCCGGTACCTGTTGCCCGGCAATCAGCGAGGACTACTAAGCGGGGCTAGAAGTGACGTCATTATTAGAATATAATTACCAATGAGATAATCAAAAGAATAAATACATTTAATCTTACGCGTGACTTGTGTCTTGTCTAGGTTATAGGTATGTACTTCCTGGGGACTAGTATATTTATTTAGTATATATATATATTAATATATATGTGGACGATTAGATATATTTCAGTTTTTTTTACATATCAGCTTGGCCAATTGCAAGTCCGAAGCCATCACGAGAGCTGGAGGTTCAGTCGTAAGAGCAGTTTAAAATACGAGACTAATTTACTATCAGAATTCCGAGTAAAAGAGAGTCGATTCCAGTAACTGTCAAACTAACTATTAAATTGAGTAGTATTTCTACGAAATGTATGTCTGCAAGTTCTGTTTGGGGTAATTATTCCAACCAATTGCACTATGAAAGAAAAATAGAGATAAGAAAGTTTTCCAATCTCGGAAATGCATGTAGAAAGCTATGGCTTGTGGCGGAGTGCTCGTGCTCGGCCAAAGTTCTTACTAGAGCAGCTACCTACTGTATTGTTAGGCTATTGTGATATCAGCGAACAGACAGCACTTTCAGTTCAAGGTACCAACAGCTTTGGAGAGGTTCACTTATGTCGAATCACTGCACTCGAGCACTATTTATAATAAATAAAGGAAATGCATTAACAAAGATGTTGCCATGCCATGTTTTTGTTGCCAACCGTAAATAAAATTGGTTATCCAAGTAGGTTAATTCTCTACGGCTTGTTACTTACGCATTTTTTTTCCTCCTATCGATACACATATAATGTGCTTTTCTTTTTGAAGTGGTTAATAAGCCCTTTCACTGGAATTATTACTGAGTTTAATTACGCAACAGATACTTAAAACACATTTTATCTCAAGTCTTCATAACGCCCTAATTAAATTAACGAGAAAATGATTAAGTAAGCATAAGTACCTAGTCGCTACTCGGGAAGTTCATTATTACCTGGATACTTTTGTAATTCATATAAGACGGTTTCGGTTAATTTTTTCTTTGTAATAATTTCATATATGTACTTTCATGATAATTTGTTTATATATTGTGATAACAATTAACAAAAACCTACATATATGAAATGATGTATGTACAATCAGGACCTGCTGTCTCCAATTCAATGATCCTCCAGACATAGGCACTTTGTCTAACATAGGTAGTATTGTTGAAAATTTATTGAACGCATGATTAAAGGCGAAGGCTTAAATATGTCATCATTAAAACAAAAAACTAAAATTGTTTCAAAATTGGAATAGTTTTAGTTATTTTTCCAGTGGCTACCGATATTAAAGTCACAAAGCTTGAAGGTGTTTCGCGCGCAGATCTCTACGTGTTTAATGCCTTGCTTTATGTTCAACAATTAACGACTTACTGGCAGTAACTCAGTGACGTAATCACCGAAATATAAACATGCAGATTAATTAACAATATTACCGTCACTGCACCGCTGCGCTGCACGGCGCAAATTGACACAACTGAACTGTGTCGCGTACATGACGCGGCCCCGATCACAGCCGCGTCCTCCGCTCCACGCTCGGCCGTCAATTGGCAATATTAACGCTATCAATAGTATGCATGAGCAGGGAATAACGCCCGCCGCGCCATTAACAGATATCGGAGCGGACGCGACACGATTTAATACGCAATTATGTTGTATTCGTTACTGATACAGATTCGTTGAAGCCGCACTCGTCACATAGACTTTTATGGCACTCTTTCGTATTGTTGTTCGTAAACAGTAAAGTACAGGCGCAAGCCGAGATTTCATTGCACGCTATTAGAATTCGAGGCAAGCAGCTTACATAAGTAAAACTCATGAAGATACGTTAAATATATAAGTGGCTGCTGAGATAACGGTTTAAAAGCTATGAATTGTATAAAAAGACACAAGAACTAAAATACTACTAAAGTGGATCTTTATCGGACGTAGAACTGTGTGTGAGGGGGGGGGGGCGTGAAATTGAGCAACAGCCTGTCGCACGTAATAGCTGCGGTAATAGCCTTCTGATATCCGTCGAACGCGCCGAACACTCCCATCTACATCATCTGGAGTTCCGAGACATCCGAGGAAGGAGCGACAAGCCAACATAGTTACACGAAGAAATAACCATAAATATGAACTCTGCATAAAAATTAAGTCTTTATTCTAACTTCCTATAGAGACTACTAAGGTAAACTGAACCTGCAAAGAGGAAGGTTAGATCATCACGCTATTACTAAGGTTGCATGTATATCGACCCGGACTCTATTCAGCAGTATTTCATACATGCTTGTTGTATTCAATTGAAGCTTCATTATCAAAAGTGTTCTGGTTATATACATATTTTGTAGCACTAAAATTACGTGCTAAAAATGACGAACTAACGTTTAAATGCAAACTACTGAACGAAGTAAGCGAGGGCGGGAGTGGTGGAGGGGGGGGGAGCGGAAATGCGCACAAAAACCAGCGATCGGCGCTAACCTCAAAGCGCTATAAAAAGCAGCGCCAACGGATCACTCCAAATTGCATTCAATCAGTGTGTCCAGCCTAGCCACCAAGCTACGAAGTGCTACGCGATTGCTACGATTAATACTGCTATACCGGCGGGTTCTACTACGAAATCGTGTATCCTCGTGTGAACACATTTTTATCGTGCGTTATAGAACCGTGCTAGCTAGGTAGAACCTTTCTGCCACGACCACTATAGATTTTAAGTATTTTATCAACTTTAACATGTAAAGTTATATAATTATATTGTACTCAAAAATGTACTCCAGTTATATATATTTTTAAGCAGTCATTTACCCGTTTCGAGGCGGCGCGGGCGTCAAGTTATCCCCTTAAATGAACTTATTTTATCGGATCAAGGAATTGTAGCATTACAATAATCTGTTTCGTCAATTATGAATTACGAAAGATCTGTTTGCTCTCAATACTGTAACATAAGTACAACATATGTTTATAACTTGAACGATATTATATTTTTCGATGTAGCCATGATGATCGCGCTAAAAAATGTGCCCATTCAGATTATTGTACGCACCAAAAAATATATCAGTGGAACACTTACGATGATTTAGAAAAAAAGTTATGAAATCTGATGATGTTAAGAATATTAATGTGGTTTTATTGTTGTGTGCCTCTATTTAATAATTATTATAAGAATGTAATACGTGCCTTCTGTCGTATAAAAAAACAATTATGTATCCATACAAAATGTAATCTTATTAAATTGCTGCCCACTAAGAAATAGTAATAGCGTATCATAACGCTACAGCTGCACCGCAGAAAAAAAAAACAATACTTTTGTATAACTTTACATGTTAAAGTTGATAAAAATACCTAAAATCTATAGTGGTCGTGGCAGAAAGGTTTTACCTAGCACGGCCACGGTCGATATGTTACAGCAGCGAAAATATAAGAGTTCATTTTTTAAAGTCGTTAGTACAATAAAGACTTTTTCATGAATATGTACCGCATTAAAATTAAGGTAATCATCGATGGTCGTGCTGGAGAGGATGACACCATAAATGGTTTTAGCTAGCCTCCGGGTACAAACACGGGGCAGTACAGAAACTCTAGCTTTAGTTTTTCCCAAGTTATTAAAAACAACGATGTTTATGAAACAAAAATAAGGAAATTGCACTTTGATTAATTTAAAAATTCTTGATGTTGTCAGCAGGCCGGCCAGTTTCCTTATAAACTGTACATTGTTTAGTTTTCACATAAACTATCTCTTTTGGCTTTGTGCTCAACATTGATAGCGTCGCTATTGTTCCCTATAGCGCCCGTTAAATATAACGATGTAACGAGAGTCGTTACGCCCTCACAGCGCTTGCCCTTACACCCACACCAAGTATCACGATATACACTAAACACTGCCTATTTTATTTATTTGTGAAGAGCAATAGAAATCTGGGATTATTTTCTCAGTTAATTTTGCGTCTAGGACAAAGACAAGTAGGACCAAACTTGGCCAGATTACAATACATTAAAGTATGCTCAAGCTTCTAGTGTCAGATTGGCGTAGCGCGTGCTACGACGTAGCGCGTGCTACGTCGTAGGATTCTTGCCCGTGTCGTAATTATATAGAGAGATATATAGAGAATTTGTATATTTTTAACATCTCCACTGGCCCTTATTTGTTTTTATTATTAATAATAATAATATAACCCCTCGGGGCAAGACGTTACCTCATCATGAGAATAACGCAATACCTGAGGGGCATATTAACTTGCTTTTTCAAACCTTGAGATATAAACAAAAACTGTATCTGAAGGTATATGTAGGAGCATACATCCGCAGGGCAGCTTGTGGCTAGCTGTTTGTGAGTAGCTCCCAGCTCTTTCTTGCCTTAACTGGCTGGCTAGAGAGGGGCCGCTAGAGCTATATGCTCAAGCGTGTAAGTGTCTAATGGCATAATAGCGAGGAAACCCTTTCGGGTCCATTCCTGTGACCCGGGACGCTGAAATCGGCGCCGCACCGCTCGACACCCCTAGCCGCTCGCACTGGTGTTGCCCCTCGCTGCCTATCGTGGCGGCTGTTTAGGGGGGCCCATCTGGTGAGCTGGCGAGTCACCACCTGCCTATTTAATTGCATGTACATGTATTAAAAGGCAGGTGCCATAGTATCCGATTTTATTTAAATATCATATCCACTTAACATGCACCTACCCATAACCATATTAGTTTTATCACCACAATTCACAATAGTTCTGTAGCTACCTTGGGCCGTTCATGTCTGTTCTCCCATAGGGCAGGGATGAATGGCCTCTGGTAGATGCCCCATCCCATATTAGAGTAAAGTTCTCAACAAGGCCGCTGCGTGTTTAATCTGTATCCCCACGTAAGCCTTTCAAAGAACCGGGTCTCTTCTTCTGAAGCTATCCCGTGAATATAAAGAGATACATAATAATATAATAATATCCTGGGACAACTCACACACGGTTATCTGATCCCAAGCTAAGCAGAGCTTGTGTTATGGTAACCAGACAACTGATAAACTTACTTATATATTTCTAAATACATACATATTATAGATAAATTACACCCAGAAACCAGAACCAATGATCATGCTCATCACACAACATTTGTCCTAGGCGGGAATCGAACCCACACGACCTCCGGTATAGCAGTCAGGGTCACTAACCACTCGACCAACAGGCCCGTCAATGATATAATGTTAGGTAAAAACCCTTACTGGTATTATCATAAATGCGAAAGTAATTTTGTATTTCTGTCTGTATGTTACGCAATCACACCTGAACTACTGATCCGATTAAAATGAAATTAGAAAGCTTTAGTCCTAAAAACTGGTCAAGTGCGATTCGGACTCGCGCACGAAGGGTTTCGTACCACCTTTGTATACCCTTAAATATTTATTTTATTTTGTTTTTAGGACGCATTGTTACAGCGTCAACAAAAATACATAATTTGTGAAAATTTCAACTGTCTAGCTATCGCGGTTCTTGAGTAATTTGTTGTTTTTATCCTTTGGGTACAGAAGTCTAAAAAAGGTCATTTGCTACTTTTGGCCGCAATTTCCGATACGCTAATAGGTGTAGCATACCAATAAATCAAACAATTTGTCTACATTGGACAATTGGCAATTTCTTTAAGCTGGCACGAATTCGCTAAATGTCCCATTGATTTGATTGATTTTGATTAAATGAAATGAAATTTGAAAAATGATAAAGCTTATTATTATTTAATGTCGTAGGACTTGAGTACCTCTCCGAAGCAGCAAAGAGTCGGTTAAGATCACAACAGTTAACATTATGCTAATCGTGGAGCGCTCTTTAAGCGAAATAGATTTGCTCGCTACCGACACGTTGAGCGTGTTTTATTTGCAACGAGAAAGAATGTAAGTCTCCCGTTATTAGCCCCATGTTGAGACCTGTACCGCCGCCGCCGTGCCGTGCTCGGCCAGATGCCGGACTCGCGCCGGACGTGCGCCGTGCACGCGCCGTGCCCGCGCCGGCCCGACACCGCGGCGCACCGCTCGAGCCGCGCGCCGCGCTTCAGGAATTTATATGACCCTCGGACGGTACATACTTGTTTAAATTAGATTTTTTATCGATGTTCAGATAAGCAGATTGCAGCTTAGTGGAACAATTAAGAGGTGGAATTTTCCGGACTAAGTCTAAGAGCTGATTTATTATAACAATTATTTTCATGAATTCTGCAAAATTAAAACTATTTGTGGTAAGAGTTTCTTGATAATTGAAAAAATTACATATGAACTTCTTATAAAGACATAAGACAGCGTGCTGACTAATTGCTACGGAACACAAATATAACTTGTAAAAATATTGAGAATTAGAGAGACCATTGAGAGATTGAGACCATATAATAAACAAAGTCAATAGTAGGGGTATTAAGGGTTTCTGTTCTCATTCGATAAATACCAGCTTTTTGTAAAGCATCAAGAGCAGTGTGGTTGACGCGCGGAGAGAAGATTCCCAAGTTTGGTAAAGTTGTATCAACGTCGGCCAGCTGACCTTGCCCCGGAGCTGCGGAACTTTCATTAGATGAAGGCAACGCACCGGCGCGGCCTCCCGCTCTACAACAACAAGTTTCTACGACTGTGCTGATTCTTGTAGGAGTTCGCTACTTTCTACTTAACTCAAAACAATTTGCAACAAAATATATCTTAAATGATTTGTATAAGATTTCACCTCAGTACACGAGTAAAACTGTTATGCTAGCTAAAATGTTCTAAATAACTGAAAGATGTTAAGTATTATTTTCGGAAATTGAAGAACGTAGAACATAATAACATGTCTCTTGCAGACGTGAGCTAATGCGAAGAGCTGGCGGCAGCGCGTGATGCATGGCGTGCCCGTATGTTAACGTCGTCCTCACTTTTCTATTGGGAAACAATTCGGCGTGAGCGATGAACACACACACTACATTCGCTGCGTCATCTATCACGCGCGGTTGTACCGAGCAGCGCTACTGAACATATCTCGGGACCGAACTACTGGACACGAGACCCAAAATATCACAAAAGTTTTCAAAACGTTGCAATAATATTACAAAAAAATGATTTAAGTATCGACAAGGGGCCAGCTCGGGCACATTAAGTATAGGTTAGCTAATACTTGACTAATAAGGAAGCTTCAATACGTCTGCAATAGTCTGCATGCAGATTGTTACGATTGTGCAGTGACAGCGACACAAAGAGGACACTCGGCCCAGTGAAGAAGTCTGGCGATGAATATTCAGAACCCGGTCTACGCCGACATGGCCATGTTGTATCTTGCTACGAGTTCGTGGCGGAAATAAATCTTTATATTTATTAATGAAGAGTCGCCAAAATAAAAAGCGCAAACTTTCAAAATATAAAAATTATTTCAGTGCAGTCGCAAATGAAGAATTTAGAAAAAAGCACCTGCAACAAATAACTTCGGTACGGTAGAACGAGCTATACACCGCTTAATATAAACTTTTTTTTAGAGCTTCAATCTTTTTATTTTAGCACAGAGATAGTTTCCGCCTCGTTCCCACCATCGTTATAAATCTAGTCACAACAAAAACTATACTAGAGCAGCGTGCACCAGGTGCGGGTGGCGGCCGCTCCGCGCTCTCGCCATCGGCCGACTGCTACTTACTATATGCTGCACTGGTCTAGCAATAAACCAGAAGATATGCTACTGTAGACAATAGACATAAAAGGAGTGAGGAGGTAAAGGGATGGCACTAGGATGCGGCAACAAATATTAACACATGAGAATTATGTTCATAATAATTTAATTATAATAGGTATTCCTCGTCATTCAGCATCGCAATCGCCCGACAAATGAGAACAAAATGTACCAGTAATGAGGCGTGCGCGGCGTCGCGCGCCCGAGCGGCAAAAGAGCAGCAGATTACCAGAGCGAGCGCGATGTTTCGCCAAATTTTAATAACTTTCCCGAGCTAAGTACCTATACCCGGCGTGTAACGTGCACAGTCCACATCGCGGAACATCAGCGCGGGCGCCATAAAATGTGTTCATATACATAAAGTTGTACTTATCGTGATACATTACAAGTATAAACGAAGGATACTTCAATTGGGCAATTGTAACCACAATTGCCGAACAGAATGATATTTTATGATAAACATTGAGTAGTCGGAGTTTTTGCAAGGACTCGGTCAGTAAACCTCCTATATGTTTCTGCACTTATAATCCTGGTCTTGTAGGATGTACCATAGAAATTCTTCGTTTTTTAAAGTCGATTTAATGCGTTAATTGGCGCAAACAAAGGGTTGAGCAGAGTTATAGTTTACGGCAACTACAACGATTACTTAGTTAATAGCGTAGGTTTCACTGTGCAGTTCGCGCACGTGCGTACTGCGCGCTTCCTAGGGCAAGTATACGACACTCTTTTAAAAAGAGCTGCGATGCGCGTAAATTAAAACAAACTTGACATTGCGCTTGAAAAAATGCTAACGAAACGTAAAAGTGCTAACTAATACGTATATGAGAGCCTTTATTTGTCTATACATACAAAACTCTCAACGCTTCGTAGCACGCGCTACGTTTTCGTAGTGTAGCTGTTTATATAGCTAACAATGCTATATGGCAATTAGCAAGCAGTCCTATCGAGTTCTAAGGTTAAGCGATAAGCCGTTGGAAAAAAGTTATAGCAAAAATAAGATTAAAGTTCTCTCAAACGTTTTTATATCAGCAATTATCTTAAATGACGATTTAAAAAGTCTTAATAAAATATGGTAAGTAAATGGTGATTTGACAATAAAAATAACATCCATGGGCTCTGGTAAGCGGAGCAACGGCGATATCTATTAATTTCTAAATATAATAAGGTATTGATTGATGTCTCCAAACGGGTCGGCAAGTTTCGTAATTATGGCTATGTACTGCTGTTTACAAAAGGTATTTTAAGTACCGACGAGTCCGACGACACCAAAAAAGATCTATTTAGGTGCAGACATACAAAAACAATGCTCAGAAGGGGCAAAAAATGCCCTTATTTTGTCTATTGTTTGGTATCTCGGCATAGAAGCATGATATAGTTTATGAAAAAAAAAACAATTTCAATATCGCTCAACTTTCGTGTTTGTTAGGCCAAATTGCCGATCCTCCTTTAACAATGCGTCCCGCTACGACGGGCAACTTGTAGAGCGCTCGAGTTGCAGTTCCCTCGCCACTCGCGGCCGACGCCCGCGTGGTCCGCGATCGGTCAGCGGCGACCTCTAGTGTTGCGGCCAGTTGCGGGGCACCAGTATGGCAACCGTCCGTCTTGCGAATAGGCGAATAGCCCGCCAAGTTTGCCGGCGATAGCGCCGGCAAACTTGGCGGGCTATGATGGCATGGCAAGGCACACAAAAAAATCGTTCCTTTTCCTAAGCTACCCATAATTTAGATTAACTCATCCATTAAATTCACTCACTGCCACGCAGCTTGGATGTGTAACATTAAAATTAAATGTATTTTGTCTTGCGGCAATAAAGGCTACACCGATCTACTCTAAACTTCGACGGCAGGTGTTCAGGTATTCAGTTTTAAGATTTCATATGAAGTGCAGATTCCTCATTAAAACTACTTACTATGAAGGTTTTGTTTACTCTAGGAATACTGCTGTGCTACGCTTCGAAGGACACTTCTCTGAGAAGACTGTGCTATCTACCCGAGACACTGCAATAGTCAACTACTTTATACAATACCTTTATGCTTACCTGTTCGGTATGCGAATCCTATTAGTGAAGTAAACAACATAAGACGTGAATATGCAGGAGACTCACCCTGGCGTGGCGCACGGCTGGCGGCGGCGCGGCAGCGGCGGGCGCGCGCTGGCGCGAGCGGCACCCGCCCGGCGTGCGACTGCGCCGCGGCTCATCTGCACAACAACAACCATCATCAAACACTTTCCACCATCCTTCCCTATAATGCCTTACGTATAGGGAGTACTTTAGTCTCGTCACAATATAGATTACACATTATGTAACTTAGAGTAAGACCAATTTTAGTATTTCCTACCCAATGATAGCCGTGCAAGTGTGTTCCATTTCCTTGCCTCTTTTTAGTTCTTAACATAATTTGTGAAGCAGTTCTACCAAATAATCATAGTTTTATCATTCAATACATTCCTTGCGGAAATGCTAGCATTTATTATAGGTCAAAATACTTGTTTTTATATCAACAGAGAACCGTTGAATGGGTCTATAGTGGCAATCATTACCAATCTGCGGTTATCTTGCGTCTGGTTTTATGACCTTTGCTTTCGTGGAGACTTTTAATAGGATTTCGTGTTTTAAAATCTTGTACACTTAGTTCAAAGTTTCTAAAACCTGTACCTAATATTTTAAAAAATCTTTACCGACCATTATATACTTTATTTAGCCACCTGTTTTAGTAGGTACTGTAAGTCTTTGGTTTTAGTATCATGAAATTTGTAAACTTTTTTAATTTCCGACTACCTGCCTCACCAAAACACCATTTCATTTCGAATTACTTATTATTACTTAACCCAGTAACAGACCCACAATCAAATAAAAAGTGCTGTGGTGAAGATCTAATTTAATAGGTAGGTAAATTAGGTACCTACTCCATGAAAATTGAAAAAATACAAATATTCAGATGTATTCAGAAGGTAAAAGTAACAGTTTGGGAAAGGCTTTCCCGAAAAACAACTGTGGAATTCGAGATACAGAGAAATGCATAGGTAGGTACCGTGGCACCTCGTGGACGGGGTTGGGTCGGGCGTGCGCGCGCGCCGCTCGGCGGGCGGGGGCGCGTGCGGGGGCTCGGCAGGGGGCGCGGGGGGCGGCAGCGCCAGCAGCTGGTGGTACAGCTCCAGCTCGTGGTAGAACTCCAGCGAGTCGGGCGAGCCGGCGCGTGCGGCCGCCGCCCCGCCGGCGCCCACCTCCGCCGTCAGCCCGTTCAGCACGAGGCGGCGCGCCGCCATGCCGCACCGCGACCACCATGCAGCGCTCAGCGAGCCCGCCGCCCGCATGCCTCACATGACGCCGCTATGCAATACTGCATCTAGGTTCCCACTACACTTGTTTCCGATTCAATGATAATATATATTAAAATAAGATTGCATTAAAAGTCAAAAGCATAATTCTTCGGAAAAGCTGGAACTATCGCACTCTCAGCATTGCACGTTCACGGATAAAATAGTTGACAAAGTTTCGAGAAACTAGTACGAGCACGTCGAATCGCCTCTCGACTTCAACGCGGAACCGAACATCGCTTGCGGACCACCGTCGCGACGGACGCGCGCCGCCACACTGACGGGCGAGCCGGAGACAACAAGCAACGAGCGCTAGCGGGCGGCGGCGCGCGATCCTCATCATACATTTATATATTATATAGATTATAGGATTTACATATCTACTTAGTATATACAGTGCTAGGATAGTCAGAACCTACCATATCATACATACATCCATAAAATACTTTATAGATAAGTATGGGTGTAGCCTTAGATGAATGATTGGTCTAGCGCGGTCTGTAAGGGTGTAGTATTATTATAAAATGTTGTAGATGTCACATAGATCGTCGAGCGAGATGAGCGTTTTCACATCATCGGAGTCTGGCGAACGCCCACCGAATGTGCAGCAGGCGAGCTGCACAGCCTGCACACGTACATTTTAAGTTACACAAAAAAAACTACCTAGTTTCAAAAAATGATAAGATGGTTATGGCCCTTAAATTAACATAGGTTATAAAGTGCGTCAAGGGTGGGGACTTTTTGTGCATAGTCCTTATACAGCTTCAGAAGTAAATTGAAAATATCCTACAAAAAAAATACTAACTAACCTAACCGTGCCTAACGTGACGGTACCTACCACTGTTGGCTCCTACTCACAGTACCTTATCCTTACTTTTTTACTAAAGTCTCTTATGGACTCTGCTACGGAACTCCGAATTCCATTTCACCGATTCACGCAATATCGAAACCACTGTATACCGATTATCGCAACCACGAAATCACGCTATACTGAATATTGCAACGACGAAAGCACTCTATACCGAATATCGAAAACACGAAATCATTCTTTACCGAATATCGCGAACCCTAATTCACGGGTCACTCACTATGTTGATGAACAAAGTAGATTTTTGTGTCTCCTCATTTTACCTCGGAAACAATACACAAAACTAATTTTATTTGTTACATAATTTGTAATTAGTATAATCAATTAATGTCCTTAAAATATTTATTTCATTATTTAATATTATAATTTATTTAATAGTTATGTAATACACAAAAATAAAAAATATTTTTAGCAATAATTTAGTAAAAAGGATATCAGTGTGTATAATGTATGTATGTACCAAATGTATGTAACAAATAAATCAAAAATAATTTCTAAAAATAAAAATTATGTAATTATAACAGATAACGAAGGTTTTTATTTAAAACAATATTTTCTTATTTGTTTTCTTTGAAATAAATCGATTTCCTAGTATTAAATGCTGCTTTTTTTTTTATTTTATTTACATGAAATATCGTTATTGTAACTAAAAGATTTACTTGTATGTAGAACAATCAGTAAAATAAAAAAACAATTCATATACTTTTTAACTAAATTCACGCTTAAAATAATTTTAGCTTTAATTCCGCTACAAATATCCTGCATCCTGCTTCCAAGCTTGGATTTTAGTACCGGAATTAAAGCTAACATTTAATATTAATTAATTAATATTATTGTATTGTTATATCCAACAGGGTCTTTAATTGTTTTCAATATATACAGTTTTGAGCATACCACCTGAGTATATAATGGTAAACAATAAAGAATTGAAAATTTGAATGCAGGTAGTTTAAATAGTTACTCAACTAGGATTGTAGGACGTATTGAGGATCTTTTGTTGCAATGTTTTTCATGATGCCCATAAAAATACCTACCGTATTAAAAATCCAAGGTTTGTAATTAGGGTTGCCAACTATACCGCTTTAAACAGTATCTGGGGGCACGGCAGTGCCCCAGCCAAGTCTCGAGCAAAACGGGCACGGCCGTACCATTCTTTTCTCGAAGTGTTTCGCGGCTATTTCACCCCCCCTGTATCATCGATACGGACAAAGCTAGGGGTTTAGGTTTTCGATGACCTAGAGTAAGTATTAAAACAAGCTCAGCCTCAAAATTGCATGGTATTTGAACCAATAGTTTACGAGTTATGAGCGATCAAAGTTACACCATTTTGTCACTCACTGACTCACTCACTGACCGATCATCAAAAATCTAAGGTACTTCTAGCAAACTTAGAACCTTCAAATTTGGCACCAAGATAGGTTTTTAGCTACATGTAAAGGGAAAATTATAAAAACGGTAATAAATTATATACCTTAGTAAATAATATGAAACAAATTTATATTTGCGGTTTTACAAGAACATGGTATATGAATTTTGACTGCATTGTTAACTTTGTTCTTTGTTTATGTACAAAAAGCAAATATTTTTTATAGCAATTTTGTTTATTTATAAAAAGAAAAGAAAGAGACCTACAAAAAATAAATGAGATCCCACCAAAAACATTCAATGTAAAAAAAAGCCAAGTCTCTCTATGCAATTCTTCCATCGTAAAAAGTTTTGAGATCGCATAGGGGCCAAGTCCTGCTCAACTTAATTTGTAATAATAAATCAATATTTTGTGACTATATCAATAGTTTTGTTTACATTACAATAATAGTGACTTGGCCATGAGCACAATAAGATACAAATATAAAGCGGCATATTTGGAGGAGTTGCAAGTAAATAATAAATAATATCAGGACACCTTAACCGACAGTCGGTATCATCCAAGATCAGTGAACTGCACATGCACTATGGCGCATGTTTAGTCCATAGTGATCTCAAATTCCAATCAGTTACAAAATCATGTCCATAATATATATAATATATAAATTCAACGGTATTTGCACGTAATTACAAGGAGCAAACGACCTTTAACTTGTGCTCATGGCCAAGTCACTGTTATTGTAATGTAAACAAAACCTTTGATATAGTCACAAAATATTGATTTATTATTACAAATTAAGTTGAGCAGGACTTGGCCCCTATGCGATCTCAAAACTTTTTACGATGGAAGAATTGCATAGAGAGACTTGGCTTTTTTTTACATTGAATGTTTTTGGTGGGTTAAGTATACTGTTTTTCACTAAATTATACTTTTTACTGTTGAACAAAAATAAAGTAGGTAAACAAAATACCTACTGTTTTCAGCATCAAAATGCAAACAGATTACTACGTGTTATACTTAGACGCTCACACAAATTTGTTTTTGTTAAGTCAAGAAGAATTTAAAAACAACTAAAATTGTCTCATATCTTGACTGGCCTGTTGGTCTAGTAGTTAGTGACCCTGACTGCTATACCGGAGGTCGTGGGTTCGATTCCCACCCAGGACAAATGTTTGTGTGATGAGCACGATCATTTGTTCTGTGTCTGGGTGGAATTTATCTATAATATGTATGTATTTAGAAATATATAAGTATGTTTATCAGTTGTCTGGTTACCATAACACAAGCTCTGCTTAGCTTGGGATCAGATAACCGTGTGTGAGTTGTCCCGGAACATTATTATTATTATCTATTTTCCGGTCCAGCCAACACAGCATTTACTGAGAGTTTTTAGGGTTGCGTACCCAAACTGACCCAAAGGGCACCAACGGGACCCTATCACTAAGCCTACGATGTTTATCTGTCTGTCTGTCACAGGCCTCTCCTCTACAGACCAAACGGTAAAAGTGAGACAGCTGAAATACTTGTTACTATGGCCGCTATCACAACAAATAAGTACTAAAATCATTAAAAACTTAAAATCTCAGAGGGGTCCCCATTGCATTGATGTATTCAAACCGCAAACGAATTGCCTTATAATTAATAAAGACATTGCACACATTTAACAAATTGATATGTTATGAATGTCAGCTTTTCGTATTAGAAGCATCGTATCATGTTTTGTGTAATTTTAAAGCACTTCTTTCTGATCGTGGTACGGAACCCTTAATGTGCGAGTCCGACTCGCACTTGGCCGGTTTTTTCAGTATACCTACATGCTATGTGGCGGGAGGATAGAAAAGGAGTATCTATTAATTTAATAAAAAATGCGCTAGTCAGTTATTTCAATTTCAAAAATTAGTCCATTAGAGGTCATTTAAAGTTAAGTGTTCTGAGGGCGAGGAACCTAAAGTACCTATTATCAACATCTAAGTACCTTAAAAGAGCTCCCCAGCACCAACCAATTTAATCCTTGGGTTTTACAAACATTCAAATGTCACCCACAAGAAACAACGTTGGAATTGGAAAAACCATCTATCCTACTTATTACTTTGCTCTGTGGAAACATCTATGAATAACTATATTATTAGTACCTAAACCTTTGGGCGTGGACCCATGTCTACGGTGCGGCGCCGTTTGCCGTGCAACGGTACGGCACCGCCGCGCCGTGCCGCACCACGGCGTGGTGGCTTTGTGTGGCTATGTTTAGATTTACCCAATATTTTCTTTGATTTTGTTTTTTCTTCATTTGTCGTCGTCTTAACAGCAACAGGAGCAGGATACGTCTTTCGCGGTCCATATCAAGCCAAAACTAATTTTGGTATACGTGCTGTGCGGGTACGTGCCGGTACACGACGCCGTGGTGTGGCACGGCGTCGCGCCATCCGCCGGCGGCGGTGCCGTCCCGTTGCACGGCAAACGTCGCCGCACCGTAGCCATGGGTCCACGCCCTTACATTTAAAAGGAATGACCTGCAAGAAGAAGATATGAAGTCATTGCTGCTAGCGTTCAGGACCATTGCCGTTTTAAATTTACTTCAGCATAACGTAAAATGTAATATGTATTTGAATTAAGAAACCTAGTTGCCATAAAAAAATGAAATGAAGGTCAATAATTTCATTTCATTTCGTAGGATCAGTAATGATCACAAGAGTTTACTAGGTACCAACAACGAAAACAAGTAATCATTAAGTACATTTTATTTAATAAATAAACGCCAACAGACGTTAATGCAGATCGAGGTCAGGTGAGAGAGCGGGTTCAGACGGCGGCGAGCAGCGAGTGCAGGCGGCGCGGGTCCAGGCCGTTCGCGGCGGCGCGAGCCACGGCGTGCGCATGCGCGGGCCAGCGGTGCGCCAGCAGCGCCAGCAGCGCGGTCGTGGCGCACAGCGCGGCCGCCAGCGGCAGCAGCGCGGGCGCGCGCCGGCGCGGGAACACGGACAGCGCGTGGTGCGCCGGCAGCAGCTCGCGGTCCGTGCACGCCGCGCACGCGCCCGCGCCCGCGCCCGCGCCGCGCTCCGCCGCCGCCCACGCCGCGCCCAGCAGCCGCAGCGCGCCCGGGCACGCGCGCCAGTGCCGCAGGTGGAAGAACGCGTACGCCAGCGCCTCGCTGTCGCCGCGCCGCAGCACGTGCTCCGGCGGCAGCGTCAGCGGCCGCAGCTCCAGCAGGTACTCGGGTACGTGCGGGTTGAACTCGATGGCGCGCCGCATGGCGTCCAGCGCTGCCAGCTCGGCGGCGCCGCCCGCGCCCGCCGCGCGAGCTCGCAACAGCGCGGCCGTGTAGCACACGCACGCAGACCGCGGCAGGCCCACGTCATCGTAGCGCGCCAGGACCGCCTGCGGACGCACAACGGTCTGAAAAGCGGCTCTAAAAATACGTACTTACTACCTTTGATTACATAATAATCAAAGTTTACTACGTAGTTACTTTTGCTGAACTCCTGTCATTACTCAGAGATTTTAAATTAGAAAATGGTGTTGTGTCTAGAATAAACGAGGGAAAGAGAGAGAGAAAGATATACAATAGGTAAGAATATCTACACTAATATTATAAAGAGGAAAGATTTGATTGTTTGTTTGTTTGTTTGTTTGTTTGTTTGAAATGAATAGGCTCCGAAACTAATTGACCGATTTGAAAAATTCTTTCACTGTTGGGAAGCTACACTATCTCTGGTGAACATAGGCTATATTAAATTTTCAAAAAAGTTAGGGATCCATACTAAAACTCCAATTATGTAACACAAGGTGTGAAAAAATTACCAAAAATCTTTCTTACATCGCGTGCGCTGCGAAAACTGTTGATTATAGAACAAAATAATGTACTACGTTTTTGTAGAACATATAATTATCTACAAAAAATGTCGCGACAGCATATGTCTAACTACTATAGTTATGTCACAATAAGTGTCTTTATCATTTTTAAAAATTTATATAAATGCCACCGCTATAAAAGCTCTTTTATTTATACTTTAGAATTAATCCTTATTAAAATAAATGACTTCATATTTAAGTCTGCTTTAATACCATTATATGACTTTTTGAATTATTCAATTTGGACGTTCCATTCGAAAGATATCACAAGTTTAAAAATGTAAGTTATTTAAAAAATTTCGCATGCTCACGCCCGCTCTGTTAGACGGCACCATAATAATAAGCGAATTGATAATAATAGCATTTTAGCCTTTCGGCAATAAAAGTTGTTTGTTAATGTTTATTATTCCATAGTAAGTTTACTATTAACAAATTAGTAAAGGAACTGAAGACGTAACGGGGTTAAAGAGGTAGTACAAGATAGGTATGGAACCGCGAGGTGTTAGTTACACTATTCTTAACTCAAAAACGGGTAGACCGATTTTCAAAATCTTTAATTTTTTGGATTCGTCTCCGCCCCGTATAACAAAGTATATAGGTAACTATAAAGTCATCGGGAACGAAATATTAACGCGGAATTATTAATGTTATTAACGCGGGTGAAACCGCGGGGCACAGCTAGTAATAAAATAAATAGAATGTCTGTCATTAAAATAATGATTTATAAGAAGTTATGGTTGAATAAGAAACTCACGTGTATTGTATACTTGTACATTATTAATAATGAATTTAAAGAATAACTTGAGTAATATAAGTTAAGTGAGCCAGGCCGGTGCGTACCTGCACGTCTGCGTAAGCCTTCTGCTCGAGCAGCACCTCGATGAGGTTCTCGTGTAGCGCGAGCGCGTGCAGCGCGGGCGGCGGGTCGCGCGCGAGCTCGCGGAAGATGCGCGCGGCGTCGCGCAGGCGGCCCAGGCGGCGCGCGCACATGGCGGAGCGCCGCTTGATGTGCGCCAGCAAGGCCGCGTCGCGCCGCGCCTCGCCCGCGCCGCCCGCCGCCGCCGACTGGCGCCACGCGGACTCGGCGGCGCGCCAGGCGCGGCGCAGCGTGCGCTCGGCCTCGTGCACGGTGGGCGCGTCCTCCTCGGCCAGCAGCAGCAGCGCGGCCGCGCAGTCCGCGCGCACCGCCAGCGCCGCGCGCGCCGCCGCCACGCGCGCGCCCGGCTCGCGCTCGCGCCACGCGCGCGCCATCGCCTCCTCCGCCGGGCCCTGACACAGATGCCCGTGTATTAACGACAAATTTCTCGATAAATGAAGTACAGTAAGATTCACAAAAGATGACCACGCCTGACCACGGCGCAGAAGGCATATTTTAGGTCCCTTTTGAGGTACGGGGTGAGGCGCGTTTTGTTATTGCTTACTTATTATTTTACGCGTGACTTAGGTAAGTTTATCATTTGGCGAAAATGTGGCCGTAAAATAATACAATTTATCTCTCATTTATAAATTTCCTAGAAAATTTATAAATTGGCGGTTTCTGGGGGCACGGCAGTGCCCCAGCCAAGTCTCGAGCAAAACGGGCACGGCCGTACCATTCTTTTCTCGAAGCGTTTCGCGGCTATTTCACCCCCCCTGTATCATCGATACGGACAAAGCTAGGGGTTTAGGTTTTCGATGACCTAGAGTAAGTATTAAAACAAGCTCAGCCTCAAAATTACATGACATTTGAACCAATAGTTTACGAGTTATGAGCGATCAAAGTTACACCATTTTGTCACTCACTGACTCACTCACTGACCGATCATCAAAAATCTAAGGTACTTCTAGCAAACTTAGAACCTTCAAATTTGGCACCAAGATAGGTTTTTAGCTACATGTAAAGGGAAAATTATAAAAACGATAATAAATTATATACCTTAGTAAATAATATGAAACAAATTTATATTTGCGGTTTTACAAGAACATGGTATATGAATTTTGACTGCATTGTTAACTTTGTTCTTTGTTTATGTACAAAAAGCAAATATTTTTTATAGCAATTTTGTTTATTTATAAAAAGAAAAGAAAGAGACCTACAAAAAATAAATGAGATCCCACCAAAAACATTCAATGTAAAAAAAAGCCAAGTCTCTCTATGCAATTCTTCCATCGTAAAAAGTTTTGATATCGCATAGGAGCCAAGTCCTGTTCAACTTAATTTGTAATAATAAATCAATGTTTTGTGACTATATCAATAGTTTTGTTTACATTACAATAATAGTGACTTGGCCATGAGCACAATAAGATACATAAATAAATAAATAAATAAATATAAAACGGCATATTTGGAGGAGTTGCAAGTAAATAATAAATCATATCAGGACACCTTAACCGACAGTCGGTATCATCCAAGATCAGTGAACTGCACATGCACTATGGCGCATGTTTAGTCCATAGTGATCTCAAATTCCAATCAGTTACAAAATCATGTCCATAATATGTATAATATATAAATTCAACGGTATTTGCACGTAATTACAAGGAGCAAACGACCTTTAACTTGTGCTCATGGCCAAGTCACTGTTATTGTAATGTAAACAAAACTATTGATATAGTCACAAAACATTGATTTATTATTACAAATTAAGTTGAACAGGACTTGGCTCCTATGCGATATCAAAACTTTTTACGATGGAAGAATTGCATAGAGAGACTTGGCTTTTTTTTACATTGAATGTTTTTGGTGGGATTTGTTATTTTCCGGTGACAGATACACCACAAGTACGGGTTAGATCAAAAAAAAAAATTTGTTTCAGTTCTAAGTAGGTGTGGCAAACCCCAATAATTTGTTCTTTTTACACGACTGCCCAAAAAGGAGTGTTATGTTTTCAGGGTTCATGTACGTATGTATGTATGTTTGTGAGTTTCTTTATTCCACCATAACTTCTAAAAGGCTTGACCGATTTCAATGTTTGTCATCATTAGAAGCTTTGAGTTATCCCGAGTGACATAGGCTATGTGGACATTAAAAAATGGTCAAGTGTGAGTCGAAATCGCCTGCAAAGGGTTCCGAACGATTTTTTTTTGTGTTGTATCATGTTTTTGTGTTGTAGCGCTTTATAAAATATTATTTATCACTAAAAGATATTAAATAAAAAAAATATAATTAAAAAACACGCCTGCCATGTCAAAAAGTGAACTAAAAAATTAAAAACAAGTCAAATATTAGCAGTCGGGGGACCTGTAATGAATTGTTCCAAGTAACCGTGCCCCGACTGCAAATATTTGACTTGTTTTTAATTTTTTAGTTCACTTTTTGACATGGCAGGCGTGTTTTTTAATTTTTTTAATTATATATTATATTTTTGTGTGAAAATCTTAATGCGGTTCACAGAATACATCTACTAACCGTAACCTAAAGTTTCAAAGATATGGTTCTTATAGTTTCAAAAAAAAAAGTGGCTGTGACATACGGACGGACGGACAGACATGACGGTTCCGTTTATTGCCATTTGGCTACGGAACCCTAATTATGTATAGGTAATTATACTTATAAATAATATGCGGACAAAATCACATACATTGCTATGAACCAAAAGTAGCCACCTAACTAAACACATGTCCATCCGTCCGGTGATCGAACTCGGGTCCTCATAGCTAGCGACACCTTGACAACCGGTGCGTACGCCACTCGACCACATGGGTCGTGATGACGACCTCCGTGGTCGAGTGGCGTACGCACCGGTTTTCAATGTAGAAACTGTACTTTTTTTTAATGTAGAAACCAAAAATTTTCTACATTGCCTCGGGTCTGGGTGTTTGCGGTACCTTCGTTGCTTCTGAAGTTCTGAATTCCATAACACAAGTGCTTTAGCTACTTTGGGTTCAGAGCAATGTATGTGATGTGGTTCGCATTTATTTATTATTTGTTATTATTTTATTTTTAGCCCTTATCATCCCACTGCAAGGCATAGATAATTAATTTCTTTATTTTTATCATAAATTTGTAATATAATGTTTGTCCTGTGAAATTCAATAAGCAATTTGTTACATGTGAGTTGATGTGAGCAGTAAGTTGCTACATGTCAAACAAACAAGTAAAGGGTTTAACTTTGAAAGTATTTTTCAAATTAATTCATTAATTTCCATCATTTTCAACTGATTTTAAACAGAGGTTTCCAATTTGTCTGTATATTATGTGACATCTATAGGACCCGTAGACCAATTTAAAAAAACCTTCCAGATGGTCCCGTCTAAATTGAATCAAAACAAATTCAGTACTTTTGTTTTGTTTTTGTGTGTGCACTCAATTATACCTATGTGTTTTCACAAGTTCGAATTTTTCCTGATAAATGGGTAAGATTTTAATGTGCAGACTTGATTCAACTAATTATTTTGTGTTCAATTGTTTCTGACCATGTACAGTATTCATAATCATAGATAATAAAGAATGTGTGTTCACACCAAGTGGCGGCTAGGCTCCGCTACCGAGAAACATACGATAATGTATTTCTCATACAGATTTCCTAAACAAATTTTAATATGATTTTATAATAAATTAAAACAAATAAACCAAATACTTCTATTTATAAGCTTAAATTATTTATGTGGATGGATAATTACCAGATAATTATCCGTGAAAATAATTATTTTGAAAATTTGCAACCCTGCCATGTAGGTACTGATATAAATGTTTTGAACCTATACCTTTTCAATACCTACTTGTATGGAAAGTTTTGATACCCAAAAAGGTTACAGTATTGAATGAAAGCACGAGTTTGTACTTGTATTATAGTGAATTTTTGTACCTACATATGTTATACTTATCTCATATTATGTCATCCCTAGGCCTACCTAAATTTATATGAAGTAACCTGCAACTTGACTGAAGGGTAGGCTCTGTGACATCAACAGTAACACGAGGAATACAGTGGACTCCCAGTAATCCAGAAATGTTTTTCAGGGCCGTTTTGGACTATCAAATATGTCTGATTATAGAGTACTGTCTATGACTTTCATGTAGTTTGGTTATTTTTTACTTAAGGTTTTTTTATAAATCAATGATTCTATTAGAACTACATTTTGAGTTCAAATAATGTCATGTCGTATTAGAGAGGGCTGCCGGATTAGAGAGGGGCCGGATTACTAGGGGTCCACTGTACCTTAAAATTATCAAAACTAGTCCAAAAAATTATTGAATTTGAATATCTTTATAACAAGAGGATTTAGCAATTATGGAGATACCTCAGCACCACATCCGAACCAGGACTGATGCTCCTGGGCGGAGAGATTCATGTCGTAGTAGGTAAGCGGCGCACGATGGGCGGCGCTCCACAGGCGGCCGTACTCCGCGCCGCGCAGTAGCGACATCGGGTTGCACGACACCTTGCAGTCCGCCGCGTTATCCGCCTCGCCGCCGCCGCTGCCGCCGCCCAGCCACGGGCCCAGGTGCGTCAGGGACACCTGCTCTATGAACGAAGTGCCATACTTGCGGAAGTACCACCATTCAAAAATTAGTATCAGGCCGGAGATCAGCGACGAAGTGCCCGTCAAGGCCACATAGAACTTGGGCGTCAACGCGCCTAAGAACGAAGATGAATCCCACATCCCTCGAACGACAGTCCCTGCCGCCGAGCCTCAAACAACCACAAGCAAGCCGCTCGTCGGCGGCGGCCGGCGTGTATTTATGATCTCAGGAATATTAATTGAAGCAAATAGTCTTATCAGTTTTTTGGTTTCAAGTCTCAGGGTTTCGGAATGTGACTTTGATTGGCAATAACTATATAATTATGTCATGTATCACTTAAGATCACTTTATTTAATAACAAACGTTTACGTTATGTCAAATAAGTAACAAACAAACAGTACAGTGTATGAGACATGAGTGTACACACCTTAGACTATAGATAACTATAGACTACCCGACACCCGTTACATTATTATACTCTTTGCTATAGACCGCTATACTAGCGGACCGCTAGTATCCACAGATAAAACAGTAGTAATACTAGTATCGCTAGTTTTCCCTATATAAAAAAGTACCTACTCTGTGAGTTTTCCTTCGTGCCAAGCGAGAGCACTTTTTGTCTGTATCTAGTACATTCGTTTACTGATATAAAGGTATTTTTCGCGCAACGACAGACTTATATGCGAAAATATCGATGGTTTCGACATTGTTAGGATAATTTTAGGGTTTTAGATAGTTTTATTAAAACGGCGCGCTCGCGCGCTCCGTCTTGATACAAAATTTACGATAAAACTAGTTCATACTAGTGCTCACGATTCATACACTGATAGGCTCACTGATCACTCTTTAGTTTCTTTTCTATACTGAGATACTCTAAGGTACACACAGTACAGTATATTAGAATGTACCATATGGTAGTAACAGGTGGTAACAAATAGTGTTATTTTCAGCACATAAATACCACCGCTTTTTAAGCGCTTACAAAAGTTACAGACAAAATGGCGATATTCTAGTATAATCTTAGCGTATAATAGACAGAGAAAGACGGACATAAGGCGGGTGCAAAAAAGACACCAAACTGTCACTTTGAATCAGCGCTGGGTCAGCGCTTGCATTTGCTGAATACACCCAATCGACGGACGATTACATGCCTAGAATTTTAGCTTCCATTCTAAATTCTTAGCACAGAGTACTTTTTTAATTCTTAGAGGATCACTCACTCAATATCTTTATTCTTCTTCCATAATGTACAAAGGTAGTGGTATGCTAAACTAAAGCTAATGTCGAGAAACAATTATGGACCCTGTTGAGCACAACAATAAAAAAATAGTACCTATACCTTACATACTAATTAGGAAAGGACTTAATTAAATTTACTAACCAGGTATAATAATAACAATAGCAACACACGTAATTATACAACTATAATGAAAATATTTATATAAACTTATTCTAAATTATTTATCTGTAAGAAATTCGTTAATACTATAGTAGTTTTTATTTTGTAAGTAATTTTTCGTTTTTAATAGCGTCGGGCAATTTATTATATATTTTTACGGACATTACGAGAGGGCTTGATGAGTTTATGGTGAGATGCGGATATAAAAATATGTGACCAAATATGTGACAGAAGCGCTCTTATTTTTTCCAAACTCTTTTTTGCCAGGCTACAGACAAAATAACACAAATTTAAAATTTGAGAGACGAATCACAATTCAAAACCTACCTATTAACTAACTAAAAACACAACATACTTAATAATAATAATTCATACTAGTGTATACTGTTCAGTACTCTGCTACGCGCACTGTAGTTTTTACAAATATCCTTTATTATCAATTTGAACCCAAGCATTAGAAGGTAATATTAGGACGATATGTTTTAGCGAAAATGTTATAATTTAGTAATAGAGATAAACAATCGCCTATGCCAGAGATAATTTAAAAAGTGTTGGATAGTCTATGTTTAAAGTAAATGTCATACAAGACATATAGTACCAACTACCAAGACTATAGATTTACTTTACGTAACAGCTCAGCTCGAACAAGAAGTTAAGTCATTACTTTGACTCCGATTAATTAAGCTGCAAAATGTTGGGCCGTCTGGGCAAGAAACATGTCGATATTGCGGCATCATTCGCAACATCAGCAGTTGGTTTTGGAGGAGCTGCTCTTGCCGGTCTTGTATATTTCACGGATTGGAGGTTAATCTGTAAGAACATCCCGTTCTATCGTGGAAAATTCAAGGATGAGAAGGAAGAATAAATCAAGAGATTGCCGACCCTTAAGAAGAAATGTGAATTGTATATTTATTTAGCACCTATGGAATATATAGGCTAGGTCATAATTGTTTATATTGAGTGTTTTTTTTTTTAAGTACACCTTCTTTCTGTTCATATGCCAAGATAAGTTTAAAATTATACATAAAGTTCTACGGAATAAATTTGTAGAAAGTAAATAAAAGTTTAATAATTTAGTTTTTATAAAATTCAACATAGCTTTTGCTCATACTCATTGGATGCATAGTACAAGGAGACACCCTTTAATGGTAAGTATGTTTCATGCCTCTAACCAGCTCATTATTCTGTTTTTACTTGAACTTTTTTTTTGTCTTTGCAGCCAGAATATGACATAAAGTGATGTAACCCATAATATTGCTTAGACCTCCAATGACATGTAAAATCCCTTTTTTAAAACTCTAGAACAAAATTTCATGACAATGATAAGCACAGATTTAAGGAATATATCACCAGATTTATGTAATTCTTTGATTTAAATTAAATTTCAATCAAATGTTTAAAAAAGTCAATTTTATTCACTTAATTGTCTTATCTTGTATCAAATCTGTGCCTTTATTAAAACAATTCCCTGTTCAGTGAGTCACATATAAACAGTCTTATTGTTTAACTGTTGTGTATACCAGCGGGCCAGTTATGTTGTTAAAACAGGGCTGTTGCTCTGTGGAAGAAAGATACCACTAAAATGAGTGCCTAGATCTCATATTACAGGAAGAGCTGATTCATGTGAAATAGTCAAATTCAGGCACTAAAAGTATAGGAAAATAGCAGTTAGTTTCTTGCCTGACCATTTAAGCAATGAAAAACTCAGATGTTAAGATATTATTCTCACTTTTTTTATTCACATTAGATTTTATACTTGAAAAATTGTATCACATTGACTTGTCACAGTGATTCAATCTTATCATGTCAAACATGAGCTTCTGCCAGCCTATTAAAGAGAAGATGTTTTTATGGTTATATACATATATTATAAGGGTGTAGGGATACAATCAAAGGTGAATAACACTTAAATTAAGTTTTATTGATTTATTAGAGTGACTAAGATTTAAAAAAGTGCAAATAATTCTCTAACTAATGTGATTAGGCTTTAATAATGGTCTATAAGTATACCTCAAAGGTAATTAGGTACACACATTCATAAGAAAAGTTCCAAGTAAATTAGACACTTAAAATGCATCCCAAAGTCTGGAATGACATCACTGCTACTGCCATAACACTGTTGTGTTAACTTCTCACACTATATTATTCTATTAATACATTTATACAAATATTCATAAGCTTATTTGTCATACATTGTTCAGGTAATTGGTTATATTTGAGAACTTACCAAAAATTTATTATTTATGTTAGACTTTTGTATGAGATTTATAAGTAAATAGAGATTTCCTACTCAAAACACAGTCATTCCATCTTTCTCAGTGAAACTCTTTTCCTACCAAATAAATTTTAATACAATATAGGAAGATACTTATATTATTCACATATTATTATTATGCTTAGTTTAAATAAAATACATCACAATAATCTAGTCTACATTTTGTAACCATGAAACAAACATACAAGGTAATTTATTCAGTCAGACATGAGAATAAAAGTTATTTGATATCCAATCAATAGAAGACCACATTCACCTGAAACCTTGGTCTAGATTTCAAAAGTAGCTTATTGATAACATAAAGAAGTTTAGTAGTATCATGTAAAATAGTGTTACTGTACTATGTTCAGAACAAAACAGTACAACAAGATCTCACCAAGTACAGCAATATGGATGGGCGTTAGTAATGTTATGGTAATATTATGTTACCATGGTAATGTTGTTCTCTTATCTGCAACTTATTAGGGACTACTAGTCTATACCTATGTAAGGTGACTTTTTGATGTAATGCGAAACATAGGCACAGTTGCTACTCTGAGACTAATATATGTATGGGTATTAAATAAACTGTCATTCATAAAAGATTGCTGTTAATACTTTCTAAACTCAAGTAACCTTATGAACATTAATGCAATTATTGCAATATAAAATATACTTTTTTCATGACTTTAGAGGGACGGTTGAATATTTTAATTGAATAAAAACACATCTAATATAACTATGTAGGCCAATCTTTGGTTGCCAACACTGTGCACAGTCACTGCTGAAAATACAATGATACCAACTTAACTAGGCAGGTACTTACTACCTATATCTATTACAGTACATATAAAATCAATACCTAGAACTAGTATTGCCACTATAATTATCAACTTTACCTATTTATATTAGGTCTTTCTTTTAATTGGGGTAGTTACATTAGTAAACAATATAGATTAGTAACATACCTACTTCAGTACCTAGATTTGACCCGAGCATGCACTGAGTGTACCAGTATTCAAGTGTGAGACAGCTACCCTCTGAACAAATTGCGTATTGTTCACAGTCAAGAAAGTGTGGTGTGTAAACGTAGCTTACCTAAGTTCGTTCATTAAATGTGCAAAATACCTTGAATTCCGAGAACTGCTTGCACTTAGACACCGACTATATAGTTCAGATGGTAAGTAAATGATAATATTTACTCACCTTAGTTTGTTTTTTCGTACTTTGTAGGTAGGTATCTGACATATTTAATTTTGTCCGAGACAATAGGACTATAGGTACTTAATAAAATTAATGGATCATAACATAATCGTCAAGCTGTATGATTGGCGATAATAACCGACGGCAGAGGTGTGCGGGCGAGCGACTAGAACCGCAGCTCGGCGTCGCCGCTGCCCGCGCCGTCCTCGTCGTCGGCCGGAGCGCCCTCCGCGCCCTCCTCTGACTTTTCACCTGAAGTAATATCAGTGCTACATTACTAGACTGTACTAGGTATAATTATTGTATAAATTCCAGATATGTACAAGCTTGGTCTTGGTGGCCTACGGAGAGCCGCTTCGCTACGTTGAATGTAAGAGGAGGAATGGATGGTAAGGTGGATGAAGAATGATGGAGTGATGATGGATGTTGAGAAAAAATTAAGAAAGGTATGCTGAGATGGTTTGGCTTGGATGTCGAGAGAATGAATGAAGAACGATTGACGAAAAAAGTGTATAAGGCGAGGTCAAGAGTATCATAAACCGAACAGCATGTATGAAGGGAATAATGAAAGTGGACAAAGCGAAATAAGTGTGTATGGATCGTAGCAAGAGGAAAGAAGTGGTCTCTGCCTACCCCAACAAGGGAAAGAGGCGTGATTATATGTATGTATGTACGTACGAGCTTAACTTCACACAGTCCAGAAATAAATCTATTGCTTAAAGTTGCTGCTGCCGTTATGTAGTTTTCAAACTAGTACATTCCTTTTTCACCGTTCTAAGAATATACAGAGGTTTTACAGTCGGTCACCGAACGCACCGGGACACTCGGGCGCGCCCTTGGTGCGCGAGCCGGGAAGCTCCTGGCCGTGCGCGTCCACGCACCAGCACACCCCCAGCGCCGCGTGGCACTGCCGCGCCCGGTAGAACCCGCGCGCGTCGCACGCCGGCACGTACGCGCCCGCGCCCGCAGCGCCCGGGTGTGCTCGCGCCAGCGCCGTGCACGGCCGCGCCGCGCGCCGCAGGCAGCCGCACCACGCCGCGCGCCCCAGCCCGCCCGCGCCCCCGCCCGCGCCCGCGCCCCCGCCGCCGCCGCACGACGACAGGAACGGCCGCAGGCAGCGCTCGCGCTCGTCGTGACCTGCACAGAGCACGCAGTCAGAGTGCGGCCGCTCGAGCGCTCGGCCGCCGGCGGACCGACACTCACGCAGCGAGTAGAGGTTGGCGGCGGACAGCAGCCCGTCGCCGTCCGTGTCGAGGTGCGCGAACATCCAGCGGACCTCCGGCTTGCAGTCGCTCGGGAACCCTGCGCAAAACGATCGTCGAGTAATTTCTTCGCCGACAGGTTCAATTAAAATGATGTACCTACTATTACCACATAATTTAATCAGTGCATAAGTACCGTCGGCGGGTGGTGCTGTCGCTCCCGCCTCTTCCATCAGTACAGAGAACCAGTCGAGTAATCGATTTGCCATTTTATCCAATGCACAACCTTCGGAACCTATAAATAACAACCTTAGTTAAAAATGACTACGACATTCAGGTCAACCATAACAACTTATGTAGGAACGGTTTCTTAGTACCTACTATATTTTACCTATAATATGTAGACCGTGGTAGGTAGTATGTAATACATTGAATAACTCACCTTGCGTGAACCGCCGGCGTGATTGTCTCTCTGGTAAAACTTCATTGTGGGAGGACTCCGACTTTCGCCGCCGCCAATCCTTTAAGAAACAACCAAGATAACCAACCAAGGAGACCTTTACCTACTTTTTATTTGCATCAGCTCTATTACTTTATCCATACCTACCAGATAAATTATTCTGGCCTTTTCCTCTTTTTTTACCGGGATAACTGGATTAAATTATGGCGCCTACGTCCAGTGGAAAAGTAGGTAGGCAAGTAGACTTACGGGATAACATCACTTTGTGCACATTTACTTAAGTAGGTATTTAAGAGTGCATACCTACAAAGACATTGTACTAGAATCATCTGATCTGGGTATATAGTGGACCTTGTGCGCGTCCTGGCGGTGCGGGCGCGGGCGGCGGCGGCGCGCGCGGCACGGGCAGAAGCCGCGGCAAGCGAGCCGCACGGGCCGCGCGCCGCGCCGCACGCAGTTGTGCAGGTCCAGGCGGCACAGCGACGAGTACGTGCGGTTGTCCGAGCCGCACAGGAACGCCGCGCCCGCCGCCGCGCCGCAGCCCACGCAGCTGCAACACACGCTCGCACCGTCAAACTGATACGCGAAAAACTAACAACCGATAATAATTCTTAACCCTCGACTGAAAATGAGGGGTGTTATAAGTTTGACGTGTCGGTCTGTCAGTCTGTGGCGTCCTAGCTCCTACACGAATGAACCGATTGTGATTCTGTTCAGCGTTTTGAAAGTTATCGTCATTATCATATTTATCGGGAGTTTCTTACATTTTTTATTTATTTTATTAGCAAGGTACCTAGTTTAGACCGCATTATTATGTTTTAAATGGAACATAGCTTTTTTAGTCTGCCATCTGTTTACTGGAACGATATTTAACAGAGGTTCCCGAATATAAATTTAAGTGTGAGCATGAGCAAACATTCAATTAAATGTCTTTTTTTTTGTATTTTTTATATTGATTTAGGCCAGACCCTGACAGCTTCTTACGTAGCAACGGACTTGATAAGGAGGTTGAGAAACGTGAGTAGGTAGGTACACAGAATCCCCGAAAGGACTTCTGCCCTAACCAGGTAATAATAGATTGAAAGCATTAAAGCGCATTGAAAAACCCTTTCTCCAAAGGACGTCGCGATACACAGACACTATAATGGGTTCAGAAACAAGGTTGACTCGTAAGTCGTTGGTAGTGTCAACAGTCCGTTGTCGTGTCACAACAATGAGTGTAAGCTCTGACCGCTTGGCGTCGTCAGCATCGAGGTCAGCGTCGGCGTCGTCGTGCGCGCTGCCGTCGTAGAACACGTCGTCGTCGTCGGCGCCGCGCTCCCACTCGCCGCCGCCGCCCGCCGTGTCCCGCTCCCGCGCCTCTGAATCCCGCTCCCACACCCCGCCGCCACCGCTTGCTGCTACTATTATATCACTAAAAAATATCCATGTTTGGATTAGATACATTAAATGTATTCACTATTATAGTGTTTGACACTTGCTGTACCATTGATTGTGTTTAAGTTCATGTCTATTTCGAACAATTATAAGTATATCTGGACCACTGGACCAGTTTCACTATTTTGATGGGGAGATTTACATTGCTTTTATGTGATTGCTGCGTCGAATTTACCTAATATTCTAGGAGACGGATATCACAACATGAAGGAATACGAAACGACACGAACAGAATAGTATTCGATACACATTCTAGTTTTTCCTGTTTCTTAGGCCGTAACTAATATTTTGTCAAGCAAAAACAAAGAAACAAGATCAGCAAATTCCGTAAAATCCTAACTACACTAGAAAATAACTATTTTGTTACCCTCTTCGTAAGATATCCTTTTTGGTAGCGCAGAGAGCGGTGAAAGCATCCCGCAGTAAGCACACCTCGCGCTTCTTGCACACCAGCGAGCGGCACAGCGAATCTGCAAGCAACACGCGTGTACGCTTATCATACTGTAACATGTTGTCCGCTGCTGCATGCTGTCTATGGTTCTGAGGTTTTCTGTGTTACTACTGCGGCCGTCTGTGGCGGAGACTGTGGTCTCTTGATACTCACTGTGAGGGTCGTAGACAAAGCGGCGAGGCCGGCGCGCGTGTCCTACGCTCGCTTCAGCCGCACCGCCATCCTGTCCAAACAAACACTCACTAGGTAATTAATTGCTCTAACTATATCTATACTTAGTATATTTCTGTTACTGTTTTGATTCAAGCACCAAAAAATCAATCCAATCGTCACAACTAAAGCAGCCTAATTCTTATGAAAAAAACTTAATAAGTACCTACCTACTTAAACTTTTTACGACTTCGAGCGGTGAACCAGACTGATCTACTGATATAAATAAGGAGATAATTTTTGACTATGTTTTAAAAATACAAATATGTATTGCAATTAGGGAATGCAAATCTCGCGAGATTGGGGCTTAAGCGAGATCTCGCGAGTTTATGAATAACAAATTGCAATATCTACTTGATCGTTCATAAACGCTACTACTGAACCAAATGATTTGGAATAAGGGACTAACCCGGTAGTATTATAATATTACCGTGCCGGTAGGGTACGTACACTCATGGTTTATCATTAAAACAATGTAGGTATTTAGTAGCCTACTAAGATAAAGGTTAGTAAGTATAATAAGTAGGTACCTAGGAAGATACGGTGCTGTCCTAACTGACACTGAACTGTCAAGTCAACGAAGTCAACTATCATGGACAGAGGGTGATTAAGAATGCTATTTGGTTCTTGTTTTAGTGACCGTGCTTATAGCTAAGGAATAGAAAACATACTTATGTTACTTCTACAGAGCTACACTAATTGCGACACAAATATGGGACATCATTTCTTTGCTTTTCACTCTGCGACAATGTTTGTTTTGGAAGGGTGTCCACTGTCCAGTTGCCCACTGTCCGTGTTACACTGTGCTCTCATAATATTCGCTCTAAATAATAGTTTTTGTAGTGACAGATTTCGATATGAGTGAGAAATGTGGTGATTGCATGTGTTCCGAATTGCGTTAATGTCACACCACAAATAAAAGTGATATTAACCTTTGCTAAATTTAAAGATTAACTTAAATGTAAGACAATTTTTTTTAATCACCTGTCAGTTAACCAACCTTTTAGAAACCGGGGGTAAGTGTATTTACCCCCGATTGATCAATTAAAGCTGTTGGCAAATCGGCTGATCATGACTGTGTTTGGTTGATCAAAAGACTAACAACCAATTACAGCGCCTATCGTGATTTAACAAGGGCCCGAGTCTGCTATTTACACTCCGTGTCAGTGTGCTCATAGTTGACTCATAGTGGGACGATGTTACGATAATTGCCATTGTACTAACTTAGTAGAATGCCAATTATCGTAGACTCGGGCCCCAGATCATTAACAAATATTGTGTCGATCAATGTTTCATAAACCGGGGTTATGTTAAGTATTTTTAGAAGCATATAATATGAATAGATATACTTAGCTTGTTTCGATGATCATTAACTGAGCCAAAATACAAATAGTGTCACTATAGAAATCGAAGTGATTAATAAGTTAGTGCTGATGGCGAAGGATAAAGGTAAATACTCGTAATTGTATTCTTCTTTCTTTAGGTTGCAGACTTATCATATTCTTTTCTTACAGCGGTATGATTTTATCCTTCAATCTAGAATCTAGTTACACGCTCATTATTACCTACAATACATAAGCGTACAGTCCATTTAGGTAAGTATCTACTCAGTATGCTGGATAACCATCAATGTGATTTTGCCAACCAATCCTGTGTGCGAGGAGACAAGTTGGGTATTGTTGTAAGGTACTACTAAATGAGTAATTATAAACTGTATTGTAGATATATATATCATGTACCTACTTAAACCATTTTAGGTCAAAAATGACAATTAGCACACATCTACACTAATATTATAAAGAGGAAAGATTTGATTGTTTGTTTGTTTGTTTGAAATGAATAGGCTCCGAAACTACTAGACCGATTTGAAAAATTCTTTCACTGTTGGGAAGCTACACTATCTCCGGTGAACATAGGCTATATAAAATTTTCAAAAAAGTTAGGGATCCATACTAAAACCTCAATAATGTAAACCAAGGTGTGAAAAAATTACCAAAAAACTTTCTTGCATCGCGTGCGCTGCGAAAACTATTGATTATAGAACAAAATAATGTACTACGTCTTTGTAGAACATATAATTATCTACAAAAAGTGTCGCGACAGCATATGTCTAACTATTACAGTTAGGTCACAATAGAGATATTTTATTAAAAAAAATATTATTGAAAGGACGCCGCTAGAAAAGGCTCTTTATTTGTTACTTGGTATTGATCCTTATCAAAATAAATAACTTTATAGTCAAGACTGCTTCAATACCTTTATGTAACTTTTTGAATTATTCACTTTGGACATTCCCTTCGAAAGATATCACGAGTTTAAAATACAAGAATTAGAAAAAAGTCGCGTGATTGTCGCTCACTCTGCTCGGCTAACTATGCGATTTAAGCATCACTGAGGTACGGGAGTACCTGTATCCTGGAGGATACTAATATTATAAAGAGAGTAATAGTAGTAATAACACAGAAACCTTCAATCCTAACTTTTTAATAATGTGTTAAATACCCGTGCGAAGCCGGGACGGGCCGCTAGTGTTAAATAAAATCAATAACTGAAGTAGGTCCGACAGAATTGTCACTATAGTAGTAGGTACTGAGTGCATGGAGCGTGAATAATTTCTACTGGCAGAAGTTCGTTTCAAACAGTTCCAGGCAACTCGAGACAAAAAATGTCAGGGCAGTGGAGCCTTCACGCTAGGCACGATGGCGGGTGCGAGCTTGCACGGTTTAGGGTCAAGGAGCGCGGTCCGGTCGGGTTTTAGTGTCTCACCGCGTCGTCGTCGAACTCAAAGTCCTGGTCGGTGCGGCGCGCTGCGGCCGCCGCTAGCGCCAGCAGCGCCGCCAGGGTCACCGCTCTCACAAACGAGTGCATCGCGTCAACACTCTCGCGCCACTGCCGCGCGCTGCCGGAGCCGCAGCGGAACGCCGCGCCTGCCGCGGCCCGCGCCCCCGCCCTCGCCTCCGCCGCGCCCCCAGCGACCGCTGCACCTCGCTCCCGAACTGCCTACTGACTTGGTCCTTCCAAGATTGCGTCCTTTGGACTGTTTATTGCATTCATACTGAAGTTATTCTTTGAATATTGTGTGACATATCAAATGAATAGCCTTTTTACATAATTTTAAAATTAAAGTCCCAAGCTGCAGAACCTGAAATTTTGGAACAAATACTGAGAATAATTACCTATTTACCCTATAGATTACGGAAAAAAAAATAGCCGTTGTCATTTGCCTGTAGATTTCATGACCTGTGTAATCAAGAATCTTATCCGCATGTGAACGTCCTAGTCCCAGCATCTTATTCTAAGCTTGTTTTGAACATACAATTTCATTCTGTGAGATGCGTTTTGCCTAGTTGGTCTTTATAACTATGTCTACTTACTATACCCAAACAGGTAGGTACACCAGCGTTCACCGATTTAAATAAGTTTGGATATTTATTTATATTGCCGCAGCACTATCAAGTCGCTTCTGTAGCATGCGTGCGCTTTGAGCGGGCGCGGGTCGAGCGGCATCCGGCTCGAGTGCCCCCCCCCCCTCCCCTCCGCACCACCCCCGCTATACAGCCTTCAAGTCTCCCTCGCAGCTTCCTAACTCCGCGCACCGCGCCCACCACAAACTGAGTATATTACCACCACGATTGATTTCTAACTAAACCAATACTACCTATAGATACAACAGATTACTCATGTACCTACCTACTAAGTCCACATTATTTTTATTTGCCATAATTAGTATAATACTAATAAAAGCTTGTGATCTGGAGAAAGGCTAAATCTGATGTACCTAGGTAACCAGGTACAACACATAGGTACCCAGTAGAATAGATGTTGTGACTGATCGGGTCGGCGCGGCGCGGTGGCGGAAGTGGTCTAGATACTAAAATTTACTTTCGAATTTTAGAACTTCCTCCTTTTCAAGTTAAACACCGGTTTTTCACAGAGAAATTGTCAACAGCTGAAATCATGTAGTTAGGTATAGGTACCCTGTACCTGTAGATGAATGAGAACTAAGTAGGTACTTAGGTAGGCGCCATGCATGCACTATCTACGTATTATGTTTGAAAGATACAGAACAAAGGTTTTAAACCTTTTATTGTCATAAAAGTGAAATCTAACTATATAAGAACATACTGGCCGCTCGATAAGATTTAAGATGACTAGAATCGCCTTATGTTCAAAGCAGGTATAGAACCTGCACTCCACGTAGTCCCATCAGACATGATATCGGTTAAGCGCTGGAAGAATATTAGAATACTAATTCAAAATAATTATAATTTATTCAATTGCATCGGTATAAACTTAGGATTTTAAATTGAATGTGAATAGTGCCGAACTCAATCTCTTATGATACAGAATCAGAAACACCGAGATAGAAGTCAAAAGGCAAAATGTGAGCAGGGGCCCATTCCGCTCTTTTAAAGTCAGTGGGTGGCAGGTTAATGAACGTTCCAGAGTGTACCTAATTTTCGTATTCAAATGATTTTAGTTTAATGACAAATGTACACCTACTTGCCACTGTTGTCATTGTAGGATTGCCACTGACTGTTTATTGTAGGCTTATCTGAATACGAAAATTAGACACAATAACAAGTACCTATACTGGAATGTACATTAACCTGCCACCCACTGACTTTAAAATAGCGGAATCAGGCCCCAGACGTACATACGGAGAAAACACTTTAGCTTCGTACTGTATAAAATTAACTTATTGAAACGTTTATAAATGTTGTAACTCAGGCAGAGCTACTGTCAAGGCTCTACATCTATCGTATCTGTCATAAACGTAAGAAAATGAAGCAAAAACTAAATGCTTTAACTTTACCTTATTTAAATTAAAAGAAGAATTAACCCACCAACATTATGTATTAGATCGTAGATGTTTTCAGTAATCAAGCTTCGTTATGTGAGATTAACGCGCTCAATTTGTGTACCTCTACCTACCGACACACATCAAATTTTCAGTGTTCATGAGCGGTCGCGAAGCCTTTGGAGGCGCCGCGGCGTCGCGATCAATACCTCCCCCCCCCCCCCCCCCCCCCCCCCCCCGGGCGTCTGCCCGCCGCCGCTCAGCGCACCGGTGACTTTATAAACAACACGGACGGCAGCGAAGCTTTGCCGAGCACGAGCGTGGTCGCATAGCTATTCTCCACTGATGAGTCATCTCGTACTAAGTATTTTATAAAATGTATTGTAGTGTATAAAACACAAAAAGATAGAAAACCATACAAAATAGGTAGTATACGTGATACAAATAATTAAAAAAAAAAAACATTGACACAATTTAAAAAAAAAAGAACACCAAATTTAAAATGTTTATGAGCTTGCTAAGTTTAAAATTTTTACTCATTTTATTAACATTAAGAAAGGATAAAATACTACATACAGTGTTATAGATATGGGCGTATTTCCTTAGCATCCTTAGATTGGATTATCTCTAAAGAAAAACTAATTTGAAAAATTACATACATATATACAGGGTGTTAAGAAACCCCTGTCCGACCCGAAAGGGTGATATAGGGTTTACAATCACATGCCCAAATAAAATATTAAATTTGGAATATTCATGATAATAACAATAATAATGAACTTTGATTTGATTCGTGATCGGATCGCGAACGGCTCGCGAGGATGCCGCGAACGCACTAGTGTCAATAACGCCGTTCGCCAAACGTGCGCGCGCCGCTCGCGCCATGTTCGCGAGCTGCTCGTGTAATGCTCGCATGCTCGTTCGTCAGATGTGGACGCACCCAAAGACACACTAACAGTTAGGTAATTGTTTACAGTTAGGTAAAAGTTACAATTATAAGATACTTTATAGTAAGTATCTAATAATTGTAACTTAGTAAGTAGTAGTATCTAATAATAATTACAATTCTTAGATATTTTAGATACTTAAATTTACCAACCTTACCCGTATGATTGCTTACAATATCTTATTTTTTTAAGTCACGTCAACACTGCCTTCATAGAAGTCAGAGTCAAGATAATAGACGATTTGAAACAACTCACCCATTAAGTCACTATTAATATTAGTAACTTTAAGAGCTAGACAGGAACTAGGGAAGTAATACACATATTTGTCGACATTAAATTTAATCGAGCTTTAAATATACATTACACTTAGAAAGATAGTTAAATAATTATAAGTATATATGGACAGCGTAATATCTATCTATCACTCGTGCAAGCTGTGTCCTTACATAAGTCGTTAGCGACGACTGATGAACCGGTCCATGCAGTCCAGTCCAGTTACCGAGCATGTTACACAGCCTGCACTATATTATACAACCCACGAACCTCGCCCGGCGCTCGGCGCTCCCGCCTGCTTACAGGTTGGAGATGAAGTGCCACTTGTCCACTGAAAATATCACCAGCTAATTAACATGACACTGCTACAGCTTTGCTATTAACCAAAGAAATATTATAACAACACATTTATACCCCTCGGGCAACCCTCGTTGTACTTAATTACTCGTTAAGAACATTTATACTAAAATACAATTAACAAAAAACAAACAAGATAATAGATAATGTATGATTCTTACAAAACAAAAACCGACTTCAAAATAAGTCTTATATTTATTTCTTATGGATCCCTCTATCAAAACTGGACCAAATGAAATAGGACCACACTGGACGCACCAGCTTTCGAATAAAAAAAGAATTATTAAAATCGGTTTTGAATTCGTTTAAAAACAAATCTAAGATGTAGTGAACTTTTGGAACAGTTATTTTAGAATGTTATACATACATACATAATAATCACGCGTCTTTCCCTTGTAGGGGTAGGCAGAGACCACATATTTCCACTTGTGGGATCCATACACACTTGTTTCTTTTCGTCCACTTTCATTTTTCCCTTCATACATGCTGTTCGGTTTATGGTACTCTTGACCTGGCCTTTTTGATTCACACTCGCCTTATACACTTTTTTCGTCAATCGTTCTTCATTCATTCTCTCGACATAGCCATCTCAGCATAGAGATACTTTTTTTTTCTACTAAGGATTCGGATCGTAGCAGAAATTATTTGGACTTATATACAATTCTAACTTCTCGACTATCGAACGATACGAATATGGATAACATACCTGATAAGTTCTTTTTTAATTAGACTTATTGAAACCTAAGAGAAGAATAGAATAGAATTGTATTAATATTATAAGTGTGTGCATTACCGTGCGGCGGCAGCGGCTGCGGCAGTCCCCGCGGCGGCGCCTTGCTGAGCTCGGCGCTCGCCTCCGCGCGCTCCACGCGGCCCGGACTGCCTTCCGCCGACACGTTCATCCTGTGTGTACCACGTCATACGTCACTCGCACCTGCTCACAAGTCACAACACGCGACACGCGCCCACTACGTTCACACTTACTTGTTGATGTCCGTCGCGTCCGCCACCTCACCCGCCACCAGCGAGCGCCAGAACCCGTGCACCTGCAACCGCGGCACAAATACATTACTTATGTATCAAGAGCCGGACCAATTTAATATCGTCTACTTCAAATCGGTCGGTCCCTCACGGTCTTACCTCGTCGATGACCTTGTAGGCGAATTCGGCGTTCTTTGCTTCGCCGTCGAAGGCGAAGCGGTTGACGGGCTTGCCGTCGGGCACCTTGTAGAGGCGGAACCACTCGACGGTGGCCCGCAGCAGGCCGGGGAAGTGGGTCTCTACGTCCTGCACGTCGTTGAGCTTGGCGGCGCTGGGGTCCCGCGCGTCCACGGCCAGCAGCTTCCAGTCCGTCTCGCCCTCGTCGATGAGCGCCAGCGTGCCGAGGATCTTGACGGCGTAGACGTCGCCACGCGCCGCCACGCGCTCGCCGATCTCGATGACGTCGATGGGGTCGTTGTCGCCGCGCGCCTGCGTGCCGGGGTCCACGTGATGCGGGTTCTCCCACGTCTGCGGCAGCGCGCCGTAGTTCCAGATGTAGCCGCGGTGCGGGAACACGTTGCTCACGAAGCGCAGCGCACCCTTCTTCACGTCCTGCTTGATGGGGTTGAGCGGCTCGCTCAGGCTGATCTCCATCTTGGCGTTGGTCCAGCGCGGCACCTCCACCACCATGTTCACGAGCCGCTTGGACTTGTCTGCCCATAGCGGGATGTCGTGCAGCGGGGAAATCGGTCCGCTTTCATCCTCTGCACAAAATAACTTCGTTTACAGTCATGACAACTTCGCTTGACATGTATGATCAGCTTCAATTTAGGTGACATATTTAAGTGGGTATAATAAGGAAAAATCTCAACAAAATCATGTCCATAATATATATAATATATAAATTCAACGGTATTTGCACGTAATTACAAGGAGCAAACGACCTTTAACTTGTGCTCATGGCCAAGTCACTATTATTGTAATGTAAACAAAACTATTGATATAGTCACAAATTAAGTTGAACAGGACTTGGCTCCTATGCGATCTCAAAACTTTTTACGATGGAAGAATTGCATAGAGAGACTTGGCTTTTTTTTACATTGAATATTTTTGGTGGGATCTCATTTATTTTTTGTAGGTCTCTTTCTTTTCTTTTTATAAATAAACAAAATTACATAAACAAAGAACAAAGTTAACAATGCAGTCAAAATTCATATACCATGTTCTTGTAAAACCGCAAATATAAATTTGTTTCCTATTATTTACTAAGGTATATAATTTATTACCGTTTTTATAATTTTCCCTTTACATGTAGCTAAAAACCTATCTTGGTACCAAATTTGAAGGTTCTAAGTTTGCTAGAAGTACCTTAGATTTTTGATGATCGGTCAGTGAGTGAGTCAGTGAGTGACAAAATGGTGTAACTTTGATCGCTCATAACTCGTAAACTATTGGTTCAAATGTCATGTAATTTTGAGGCTGAGCTTGTTTTAATACTAACTCTAGGTCATCGAAAACCTAAACCCCTAGGTTTGTCCGTATCGATGATACAGGGGGGGTGAAATAGCCGCGAAACGCTTCGAGAAAAGGATGGTACGGCCGTGCCCGGTTTGCTCGAGACTTGGCTGGGGCACTGCCGTGCCCCCAGATAAGTGCAAAATTTTAAAACATCGGTATTCAGCAATAACTTGAGAAAATGCACAAAGGGGTTCAAAGGGAAACAGGAACTGAGATCTTGTCAAGGTACATAGTATGACTGCAGACTGACCCCAACACCAGTATGAGTGGACTAGTATTGAAGATAACTTATAATTAAATATTAGTAGAGAATTAAGTTAGTTCAAACCATTTGCTAATAAGTTTCAAATGAGGGTACACCAATGTATGGGTAACACTATGCTCATTTTGAAATTGTTAATATAATATTGTACCTATTGTAATAGGCAATGTGAGAGGGAACTTATGTGACTATGTAAGCTTGTCATGGTCTGGAGAAACCAGTCACCAGTCTAGAGAAACAATTCAGAAAAGGCAATAAAATGAATTGTAAATCCAAGTCGATTCAAATCTAAACAACATAACTATGATTGCACACAGATGAAAATAGTAATAATATTATAATGCCTTATCATAACTACAGTAAAATAACTTTACTTTGACTAGATTATAAATAAGCCACCAATGTGTTGCATAAGATAGCGTTACAGAATACAGATAAAGTGTACTATTACTACTGAAATAATATGACCTTAGTAACCTTGTGTCGCGCAAGACAAACAACAATGGCAGAAACAAGGGGAGGCCTACCCAGCAGCAATTCCAGGCTGATATGATGATGATGAACCTTGTGTCTTATAATACTGTTTCCTATGCGATCTTAAATATTAACTTGACAGCCAAACAAAAAAATAATCATACCAAGAGTTTTAAAATATTATGCAATGAAAATAATAAATAATAATAGTCGTGGTGGCCTAGCGGTTTAATGAACGGATTTGTATGCACGAGGTTGTTGGTTCGAACCTAGGCAAGTACCAATGTAACTTTTCAAAGTTATATGTACTTTCTTAATTATTCTAAGACACTTCTGACTAATGGTGTAGAAAAACATCGTGAGGAAACCTGGATTCTAAAATTGGGATCTGAAATCGCCAATCCGCTGGTGATCAATGCTCATGCCTTCTCTATATGGGAAGAGGCCTGTGCCCAGCAGGCAGCAGTGGGATGTTCATAGGCTGGAATTATGCAATAAAATGGCATGTCCAAATCTTAACAATCAATTAATTTGAAAGTGTGGTCATTTTACATGTTGAATTCAGTTTTTGATTGTTCTTGTTTTGTTCTCAGCACTTGGTAACTAATATTACATCTTAATGTAAAATATTAACACACTCATTCAAAAGATGCAGAAAGAAAGTAATTTTTGTCTAAAAAGAAACAAAGGGTGGTAAATATTAGTAGGATATACAAGGAGAAAATAAGATCTGTTTTCTAATAATATATACTTACTTCTCAAGTTATGTTCATTTTTAATAGCAAATCAGTATTTTTTATCTCGGTGAGGCTTTTTAATTCTATGCTTAAAATGACTAGGCTATCTTCTAGGAAATTAGAATAATAATGTAGGCATAAGTGCACTCAAGTGCTAGATAAATCAATTACCTTACACTTAAAAGATTTGATTATATAAATATTATTACATAATCTTAAGGAATGAAAGAGGAAAATAAAGAGAACAGCTGTGATTATCATATTATTATAGATACTAATATGAGGAATTAGGCTGATAACAAAAGCAATATCAAAGATAAGTACAGGATTATTTTAAGTTTATCAGAATGGTAATGTTTATATAACTTGTAAATGATGTATTTATTTAAACATTATGTTTTCACTATATATAAGAAGGTTGAATAGGTGAAAGGTGAAGCCAATTTAGGTACCAATTGAATGTTTCAAGGTTTTTGTCCAGTCACTAGCTTATTAACAGACAGTAAAATTATAAGACGAAGAACTAGTTTAAAATTTTTAAAATTATTCCAAGGCCATAGGCTATGGACGGGGGACTAACAGCACTTTTATAAATAACTTTCCTGTATTCGAATATTATCAGCGTATCAGTTATCAAGATGACAGATAAGTTCAAAGTCCGACTGCTGGAATTATGAAGTAACGGGGGTCAGCCCGGGACATACGGCGGGTCATAGCGCGCGGGACTGGAGCAGCGTGAGGCTCCATATTATGCATACTTACTGAAGTACACTCGGTAGTCCGGGGCGTAAGCCGATCCTCTCTCTTCAGCGATATACATTCTAACTGCACTGCAAGACTGAGGTGCCGTACTAGATACACAGCTGGCACAATTCCGCGCGCGACTAACACTGCCTGGCAAACACGTTCTTCTAAATGTCGATAAACAAACCGGAACCGACACCGCCGCAATACAACGTGTTAATGACATTTTTCAATTTTTGACATTGTCAATTGTCATTTGACATTTTGACGTTTGCCGTTCGCGCTGCGGGGTGCCAACTGCCAATATAACAAACTAAAGAGTTTTATTTTTCTGTGTCGGTGGCTAAAGCAATAATTAATTTTTTTCGCCGCGCCGACCAAGCACAACAAAGTTGCTAAATTGTAATAAAGCACGAGTTAGTGAATACCAAAATTTTGACAACTACCCCCGGCAACGAATCTCGGTCGCCTTCGATTCAGCGAAAGCAACTATTGTCTATGAAGTTAGTGAATAGGCCTGCTGCAGGCCTATTCAAAGATACATTTAGTTTCGAAAACAAACAGAAGTCAAAAATATAGTAAATTATATTTATAGATATAACAAGCTGTACCCGGCATGCGTTGCAATGCAATTTTTTGGTTACATATTAAAAAATCAAAACTTTCTTGAGCAAATTTCAAAAGAACAACGTACAAATCAACAAAGTTTAAAATAACGATGGTCATTTGATCAAAAGTTCAGCTGACCAAAGTCTGGAATATCAATGTTTAAATTATTTTTTACACTCTTGACCAAATGGTTTAAAGGTCAAATGGACTACTGGATAAATTATTAATTATCAAATGGATTAACTGATAAAGGTAAAAATAATATTAATATTAGCGAATACAAATAATATAGGCGTTATACTAATAAGTTATAATTATTTATATACATAAGATTGTTGGTTAAAAATTCTACATGTTGTGTTACAAAAGTTAGTGACAGAACCAAGGAACATATTTACTCTAGCGAGGACAGAACCGAATCGCTGCAAAACCGACTTCACGTAGTCTTGTCTGCCCTACCCCTAGAGTGTTATTTAGAGTCGCGTAGGCGCGTGGGGCCGCCGGAGGCCCGCAGCGCCCCGGAGCCGTGACAGAAACCTGCATGTTGCATGCTTGCTTGTATGCTTCATCTAGCTTGCGTTCCGCTCTTTGGGATTTAATCCATCGGTTCACATCATCGGTTTACATCTAGCAAATTTATTCAGTCGTCATTTGTGATTATGTAATTTGATTAGTAATGTCATGATCAAAAGTTGCTAGATAGATGTAATTTGATATTTTATAATTACATCTAGCAACTTTTGATCAGTCGTTCATTTGATGTCACATACATTGGGATTCTAAAATTTTTCGAAATAAAACATTTGGTCATTTAAATTTTGTTATTTCGTTTATTGTTCTTTTGAAATTTGCTCGAGAAAGTTTTGATTTTTTAATATGTAACCCTTTAAACGGACAGATTTAATTCAAACTTTGTACACTTATCAAGAATCAGCGACAATATAATAATTTCATAGATTTATCTCATTATCCTGATTAGGATCACCAGGATTAAATAAATAAAAAAAAAAACATTTTTTTTTAAGTCCACAAAGCAATACGTTTGAATTCAGACAACACGTATTGCTGCTAGGACTAAAAAGTGAAAAATAAATATAGTTTATAAAATGACTGAAAAAAATAATTCTATTATAATCGTCTTATTAAATATTAGATATTTAGGTGTCACTCTGGACTAGTCTGGACAGATCTCTTACATATATAGCCCATTGCTTGAAAACAAAGCAAGAAGTATCCACCAGAAATAATTTACTCCGGCGTCTAACTTCAACGACCTGGGGAGCATCACCGCAGGTTCTGCGCACAACAGGCCTATGTCTATCTTTCTCTGCTGGAGAATTTGCATGCCCAGTGTGGCATCGATCCGCCCACGCTAGAGAGGTGGATATAGCGCTTAATGACACTGGCCGAATCATTACCGGGTGTCTCAAACCTACCCCTCTTGAGATGCTGTACCCTCTGGCGGGCATTGCTCCTCCAGATGTGCGACGTAAAATAGCCTGCCGTATTGAAAAAAATAAGCAGGAGACGGATACGATTCCCGCTTAGGATAAGGCAGAGGATGAGAGATACGATTTGTGGAGAACTAGACACCCCACCCCTCCAAACTTTGTCCTTCCAGCACAACAACTGCCTTCAGGACACGAGCTGCAGTGGCCCATTTGGAAATCTCTCAACCGATTACGGACCCAAGTGGGTCGCTGCAAAACAAATCTTAGCAAGTGGGGCATCGTCGACCCAACACTTGTCGCATGTGAGTGTGGTGCCCCATCGCAGGACATGGCACACCTTTTGTCCTGCCCGTCCTGCACTACCACCTGCACTCTCCAGGACGTGATGGAGTCCAACGACCGAGCCATCCAGGTTGCAACTTTTTGGTCAGACAGAATTTGAAAGTTTGGATCTCTGACTCGATAAGAAGAAGAAGATTGTCTTATTTTTATTGTCACTTAAAGGAGAATGACCAAGTGACTATGGCACTTAGTATCGTTATCAAATATATTGTGCCACAATGTAATATATCTTAATATAAAGTATGATTAAGGTACTTTCAAATACAGTAATATTTTTTTTAATAATTCTCCGTATTTTGAATTGAATTAGTTGTAAAAAGCGATTCTTTTTACGAAACATTTCCACAGATTTCATCTTGTTAGAATGAGAAAAATCAAACTAGCTATTTTTATTGAGTTTTTACAGAGGTCAGGTAATCTGTAAGTTGTGCTAGCAGTAGGGGGAGTCGTTTTCACCTACATTATGCTGCTAGAACAGTGGCTACTTTTTAGTACCTCATCATCAACATATTAGCAATTCTATTGGTATTCGAAATGTCCATAGACGACTGTGGCCACTTAGGTACTTCTTTCTTAGCTAGATCTTTCCGTTTGTCTGTCTACTGATATAAAAAATAATAATAACTAGAAATGCGAATCACACAGGCATTTTATATAAATACTGCAGATACTCAAAACATAAGTTTATTAAATAAAAGTGTGGTAGGTACACAACTACACATCAAGTTCTACATTTTCATACACATATTAGTCAAAAATATCATCTAAAAATAGAGCTGGGACTTGCAATTCATTATCCCGTCTTATTATGAAGAACTGCTTGTAGGTACTCCAGTAACCTCGTTCGGTGGTACAAGCGTGCCCCAATCTTAATAACGTAATAATTATTAACCCTTTTTAAAGTACTCTGTGATGACATGATAATAATATGACATTATTTAACACAGGCTTACACAGGTAATATAATTATTACTTCTTAAAAGTAAATCGTAATGAAACACAAAAACACTCGCTTCGCGTGACTATTTATGGTATCGTTTTGAATGAGTGTGGAGTGTAGGTAGGAATGTACGAAGTTGTTATAAGTACCTACATACAAAACAAAAACTTTTATTTTTATCACTTTTTGTCCGGGGAAGTTATGATTATCTACTATTAGATATAGGATTTAAAATTAAAAAAAGGAATTATTGTTATCCAATTGTTATCACCAACTTATGGCACAATTTAGATTGAAGCGATACTAGAAATGGTCATTCTCCTTTTGGTTTGTCTATTTAATATTGTTGTATACTCAATAATTCAATTTAGAAGGTTATATTAAAATTACACACCATATAACTAAATGTTCGTGACGATTTCTGCAAAACGAAATTGTAGTGTTTTTATATTTTTTAACCGACGAAAACGGAGGAGGTTCTCAATTCGACGCGTATATTTTTTTTTTTTTTATGTTTGATCACGCATAACTTTTTACAGAGTAGTCCGATTTTGATAATTCTTATTATATTGGAAAGAACCGGAATCAAGTGCCAACGAACGTTCGTTCGAGCACTAAATGTATTTGGATGTATTAACGAACTCCAACGAGCGTGCGGAAGCCAACGCTAGCGAACGATAAATATCCATCGTTGGGCGTTCGTTTGGCCGGTCTGTACGCAGCTTAAGTAATTTTGAGTCGGCGCCAAACTATCAACCGTCATTGCAACTGTTGCTACTGTGGCATTTTCTCTGATCAATCCTAATAATTGGTGCAAAAACGACATAGATTACATATTATTGGTAGGAGATAAATATTATAGAGACTGTATTGTACCGCCGCGCCGCGCATCAAGCTTTACGTTACGTAAGTATATGTAATTAATTAATTTGCCTGTTTGGCGCCGACTCAAAATGACTTAGGTATATACTTACATTAGTTTAAGAACTTAGTTATAAAGATTAAATAAAAAAAGGTTTGTTATTTTTTGCTTTTCAGTTTTTTCGGCGGTTTAATTTTTTTGTTAAAAAGTTTTTATTGTTTGTTTGTAGTATTAGTTTTTTTTTATAATAATAATATTTCTCCATGTTTTGAATATTATTTCAGCCTGTCAGTCCTGAGGAAGATGTAAAAAAAAACCGCATTTTTATTATCTAATCGAAAAATGTAGGTGAATAAAAAAATAACTGCAAAAATATTATGTCGATATCTCAAATAGTTAATAAAGAAAGTCGTGTTAGTTACACTATTTATAATTAAAGAACGGCTGGACCGATATGGCTGAAAATTGGTGGGGAGGTAGCTTAGAGCCAGGAGACGGACATAGGATACTTTTGTACCTTTAAAAAAAAAAAAAAAACTATTAGGTAGTAGGTAGGTAGGTACTAGTAGGTAGTAGATGGTAGGTAGGTAGTAGGTGGGTAGTAGGTGGGTAGTAGGTGGGTAGTAGGTGGGTAGTAGGTGGGTAGTAGGTGGGTAGTAGGTAGGTAGTAGGTAGTAGGTAGGTAGTAGGTAGGTAGTAGGTAGGTAGTAGGCAGTGGCGTGCATAGCATATAGGCAAAAAGGCAGTGCCTACCTACAAAATCCCAACTAACTATCTTTAAATATAACAATTTATATAAAATAAATCAGTCAACACTCATCATACATAATCATTAAATTACAGATAGTAAAACTTGTATGTGTATCCAAACATTTCAATAACAAACAAATCAATAATGACGTCACATAATATGTCACATTCAAATTCATTCAATACTCAACGACGAAGTAGGCTATTCAAAAACTGCCTAGTTTCCACTCACACATTCAAACAAAATCTCCTTATCCATATACGCACGCACACTTCAAAAACAGAAAATAAGAAAATAATACACCGCCATCTTGAGTTTTTATTATACGACAAAAACGAAAACCTCTTTTTGCAAAGCGTAATGCTCTGACATTTGACATTCGTAATTTTTTACACCTACAGTAAGCATGCTTACCTGCCAATAAACAAGATTCTTTCTTTCTCCCATTCATTCTCTTAGAGAAATTACTAAAGCATAGAGGGAGCAAACAAAATAGACACAAATTACGATGAATCCAAGCTCCTCTCTCTTATGGTGCAGATTATATATAAAAAAGAGACCAACATATTATTATATGGACTCATATATGCTTAAAGCTAAATGGACACTCCGAAATTGTCAAATGGTCATATTTGGTCTCTTACTACACGACCAATTAAAAGAGCACATAGTTGCTTAGTAGAACCTTTTTTACACGGTAAACTGTACAAAGCATTTGATTTAGTCGTATCATACGTTGTGAATGTCAGTCGGACTCAGTCGTTGCTGGTCATTGTTTGTTTATTTTACAAATAATATTATTTTTTGCGTAATATAAGCAACTTGATTGTGTACAAAAGGTGCAAAGGACAGATAAATAAGCGTTTAATATGGCTCGTTTTGTTTTATCGTGTAAATCATATTCATTACGGAAAGATATCAATGAATATGTAAGCGTTCAACGGTAAGTGTTTTTTTTATATTTCCTAATAAAATCATGCGTAATTTTTGTATGCGATCACTTATAACATACACATTAGATTGATAATGATACCTTCAGACTATCTTTTTTACTAATAATATGTGTAAGCGAATTATTCTAAAAAAAGTAATTTGTTTATTTCTGAGGTTATGTTATGATAGTGAAGTAGATATTTTTCATCGATACTATTCGATACGAGAATTAACTTTATGTCATTATAATGTAGCAAATGTCGTTTTATTTTACAGTATGCCTCAAAAAATGATAGAAGAATTGGTGTAAACTGTAAAGTGCTTTCAAGAGCCAGAAATTGTTGGACTAAGCTCACTAAGCATAGCCGAAAAAATGTCTTCGTCTCCGCCCCGAATAACAGAATAACTACAAAGACATCAGGAATTACACTTAGGTATTCACGCGGGTAAAACCGCGGGGCACAGAGAGATAATAAAAATAATGTATTTTCACTGTTTTTATTTATTAAAAATTTACATAATTTATATATGTTTTTAATTGTACTCCCAGTTTCTAAAGGCCGATCAACATAAAGATTAGACATTCATTTATCAAATATTTCATATCAAGTACTGTGATTGGCGGAGTTGTGTTGCAATAGATCTTTTAGTCAACCTATCACGTATTTGTTTTAATTTTAAACGATGATTTAATTTTAATGATAATTCGTAAATTTGGGACTAAATTTATATTGATTGCCTTGGTGATGTATGTTTTATAAAAAGGCATTTGGTGTGGGACGCAACGTGCGTCGACACTCTTGCGCTATCCCACGTTCTAAGTTCGGCGGCCTCTCCTGGCGTTGCTGCTTGAGCTGCGGAGACCCTTAAGCGGCGAAAGTATAATAACCTAATAGGTTATTATATTTTCTAGCCGTTTGGGTTTGAAACGCTCGGGTCATGGGGTCCTAGTGCACGAAATATTTTTAATGAACTTTTGGTAGATTCTACTCGTGATCAGAGGGCTGGTTTGTTCCTTGCATAGAGAATCGGCATAGCCATTCAACGTGGCAATGCTGCCAGCCTTCTAGGCACGTTTCCCGCCATTGACATGGATGATGATGAGTTTTTTGACGCGTGTTAGTATTATTTATTTATATAAGATTTAATTTTAGTGTAGTTGTTTAATAAAGATGTAACATGAAAATAACGTACATTCAATAGAAGTACATTTTCTGTGAAGAACTAAATTTATTTCGATACCTCTACCAAATACGGCACATCACTACCGAGGCAAAAAAAGTGGACAGTCTTCCTGCAAGCAACCCTTACAACTATATATCTATCCTACTTTTTCACAATGAATGTGTCATAGGTTAAAAGAGTATAACTATAGTGAAATTTGACGCTCCCTCTATGCTTTACTTAGAGAAATTACTAAAGCAATGCTTTAGTAATTTCTCTAAGTTCATTCTACTCTCATATCCGTTTTGGAGCAAAAGTCTTTTGGGTCGTTCATCGAACTTGTCAATTCTTATTCCAGTTATTAGTGTATTTTAAATGAAACTTGCGTTTTAAAATACTAATAACTTGTAAAATAATTATCACAATATTATTTAGTTACTTATTGATGTTTATTATATTTAGTTTCAATTAACATTTTTATTGTTTTACTTCTGTGTTGCAACTTAGTCGTTTTTCGATATTTATTATCTGTGGCAGATTGTTTATTAAGTTTTTGATAGTTCGCGCGCGTGTTTTCGTCTTGTCTTTCGTAACTAGTTTCTATTTATTGTGATTTTGTGAAGTGGCTGTAGTTTAAGAAACAGGAGCATTAATAAACCGCTATGTGTATGAATGTTAAGATTGTGGCGAAAATGAAATATGTTTGGATAGCATACGTGCGTAATTACAAACTTACAATACAAACCCATCAGATGGGGTTTGTTGACAAAACTTTAAAGGTAAGCTAGGCTCATAATAATATATTATTAACTCAAAATGTTAGAAACTATCGCCTGACTAGCGGTGTGCTGCTGGACGAACTGTTGTTTTTGTGTTATTCGTCGTTTCTTGATTGTTAAATACGAAATTGTTGTGTGAATTGATACCTACGTCCGTACCGTCGTAGTTGTTCTACAACGAAAACATATTGTTGTTGTGGATGATGATATTAAGTGATTGTTTTTAGTTAAAATCTTAGTAAAAATAGGAGTATATTAAACACTAGCGGCCCGTCCCGGCTTCGCACGGGTATTTAACACATTATTAAAAAGTTAGGATTGAATGTTTCTGTGTTGTTACTACTATTACGCTCTTTATAATATTAGTATAGACACACCCGTACCTCAGTGATGCTTAAATCGCATAGTTAGCCGAGCAGAGTGAGCGACAATCACGCGACTTTTTTCTAATTCTTATATTTTAAACTCGTGATATCTTTCGAAGGGAATGTCCAAAGTGAATAATTCAAAAAGTTACATAAAGGTATTGAAGCAGTCTTGACTATGAAGTGATTTATTTCGATAAGGATCAATACCAAGTAACAAATAAAGAGCCTTTTCTAGCGGCGTCCTTTCAATAATATTTTATTTAATAAAATATCTCTTATTGTGACCTAACTGTAATAGTTAGACATATGCTGTCGCGACACTTTTTGTAGATAATTATATGTTCTACAAAGACGTAGTACATTATTTTGTTCTATAATCAATAGTTTTCGCACCGCACGCGATGCAAGAAAGTTTTTTGGTAATTTTTTCACACCTTGGTTTACATTATTGAGGTTTTAGTATGGAACCCTAACTTTTTTGAAAATTTTATATAGCCTATGTTCACCGGAGATAGTGTAGCTCCCCAACAGTGAAAGAATTTTTCAAATCGGTCAAGTAGTTTCGGAGCCTATTCATTTCAAACAAACAAACAAACAAACAAACAAACAATCAAATCTTTCCTCTTTATAATATTAGTGTAGATACAAGATAATAGTATATGTTGGCACATTCAATAATACGTCTGATTCTTTTATTGTCTATGTAATACATAAGGTAGGTAAGAAAAATGTTGATCTCGAATGGTCATATTGACTATGGCTCAATATATGTATTATTATTTAGGTTCGGTTTCGAACCCTTATTAAGAATAATACACAAATAAAAGTCCTCAATCATAAGCTGACCGTTTGCTCGTCGCGAGTCCCGAGTCGCGGAGTCGGCTGCTGTTCGCAGTTAGCTTTACTAAGATTATTTTATACAAACTTATACCAACAAGTTAAAATAGTGATTCAATCAGAAATAGGTCGCGAGCTGCGCGCGTGCATTTTAAATTGTATCTTGCAGCGCGCCTACTGCTCGCGAACAGTTCGGAGACGGCGTTATTAGCACCATCGACCTTTGCGAGAGTTTCGCGGAGGAGGCGCACTAACATATTGCAGTACCTAACTGCAGGCGCGAGCAGCGCATTCGGTGCGCGTTCGTCAGACCTGAACGCACCTTGTGATCCACAAAAATAATGCTTGTTCCATTTTATGGGAGTTCATTTGCGTACCCGAATAATTAATGCATTAGCCCTCGGGCTAATGAACTAAAACTATTGTGAATTTAATATTTACGGTAAAGTAGCTCCATGTACGAGTGCCTACCATGGCCGAAAACCAATGCACGCCACTGGTAGTAGGTAGGTAGGTAGTAGGTAGGTAGTAGGTAGGTAGTAGGTAGGTAGTAGGTAGGTAGTAGGTAGGTAGTAGGTAGGTAGTAGGTAGGTAGTAGGTAGGTAGTAGGTAGGTAGTAGGTAGGTAGTAGGTAGGTAGTAGGTAGGTAGTAGGTAGGTAGTAGGTAGGTAGTAGGTAGGTAGTAGGTAGGTAGTAGGTAGGTAGTAGGTAGGTAGTAGGTAGGTAGTAGGTAGGTAGTAGGTAGGTAGTAGGTAGGTAGTAGGTAGGTAGTAGGTAGGTAGTAGGTAGGTAGTAGGTAGGTAGTAGGTAGGTAGTAGGTAGGTAGTAGGTAGGTAGTAGGTAGGTAGTAGGTAGGTAGTAGGTAGGTAGTAGGTAGGTAGTAGGTAGGTAGTAGGTAGGTAGTAGGTAGGTAGTAGGTAGGTAGTAGGTAGGTAGTAGGTAGGTAGTAGGTAGGTAGTAGGTAGGTAGTAGGTAGGTAGTAGGTAGGTAGTAGGTAGGTAGTAGGTAGGTAGTAGGTAGGTAGTAGGTAGGTAGTAGGTAGGTAGTAGGTAGGTAGTAGGTAGGTAGTAGGTAGGTAGTAGGTAGGTAGTAGGTAGGTAGTAGGTAGGTAGTAGGTAGGTAGTAGGTAGGTAGTAGGTAGGTAGTAGGTAGGTAGTAGGTAGGTAGTAGGTAGGTAGTAGGTAGGTAGTAGGTAGGTAGTAGGTAGGTAGTAGGTAGGTAGTAGATAGGTAGTAGGTAGGTAGGTAGTAGGTAGAAAAAATTGCATTGCAACGCATGCCGGGTACAGCTAGTAGGTTATATAAGGTGCTATAAAAACATCTGCCACGGCTTTAATGGGAGGTAGTGTTGTGTTAATTTGTGTTTATAGATTACAATAGTAGAGATAAATTATTGATTATTTATCATATTTTTTTTCATACAAAAAAATAAATTTGAATTGATTTATTAGTATAAAACCATCCCGTGTCATAAGCTGTTGCCACTCCGCACCGAATTCAAGCATTTCGCAAAACACCGCCGCCGCCGCTTTTCATACACTGTTGCCATTCCTATCAAAGGATGCCGCCGCGCCGCCGCCGCCGTTCGTCGCACGCGCCAACCGCCAACCGACCGCCGCCGGTCGCCAGTCGCCCCCGCGAACCAACCGCCGCCGGTCGCCAGTCGCCCCCTGCCCGCGCGTTCGGAAGTTAGTTTTAGCGGTTAGCGACAGCTAAGATGCCTCCCAGACGACAGTATTCCAATCAAGAATATCTTGAAATGGTATTGTGCTACCGCGAGTGTAACTCGGTGTAACACGGCCGCTTTGACCCGCCTCCGGTTGACGCAGGCAGGCCTTCAGACTCGGCCGTACTCGAAGAGGAAGTGCTTCAGTGTCATCCCCTTGCGAGCACCAGGGATGTTGCTCGAGTCTACGACGTGAGCGACAACTACGTGTGGCGACTTTTAAATCGTGAAGGGCTCCATCCTTACCACTTTACAAGTGCTGTGGCCTCCTCGCTCGCCGGATTTAACCCCTCTAGACTTTTTTTTGTGGGGTCGTGTGAAAGACCTTGGTGTGGTGAAAGAAGTGTGGTAGAACTAAAAAGGCGCATCAAACGCGCATTTAGGCAAGTGAAAAGTGAAACGGACACATTAAATAAAGTGAAGAGACATGTATGCAAGCGTGCCTTCATCTGTGTGCATATGCAGTGTAGATAAGTAGGTACTAGGTAGGGATTGAGTAAATAACTGTAAATACGGTGCAATCGTTGTAAATAAAATGATTAACTTTTAAACACGCCAAGTTACTGTAATTTATCGTTATTCGATATTAATCTAAGTACCTACTATTTGGTTTCTTAGATTTACGCGAATGTTAGACATTGAAATAAAACTACTTTTTTTAAGGACTTTTAATAAAACCGCGACAACATCCGTAAAAAGTAGTTTTATTTCAATAACTACTGTTTATAAATAATACGAAAAAAATTGCGATTCTTACACTAACTTGACAGTCACACAAGTTTATCATCTTATTTACCTACGTCAGTTTTTTTTTAAGAATGCTGTAGCTGGTAAGTAGTTGCACTTTTAAAACACTTGTATCATGTATGCCTGCGTATTATTGCGTACCTAGTAGATTATGTAGTGACGAACTAGTCAGCTGATTACAGTTTTCATTCAAAAAAAAGATGGAAAGAGATAGCAGTTGTTTTCATTGACGAAGCGTCACATTGCGCGTAATTTGTGAACCACGTTCACGACATTTTTGTAACTTTTTTCGGACATTTTTGTAACTTTTTTCGGACATTTTTTTTATGTAAGGTTAGGGTGGAACCTAACCTAACTATATCAAACCTTACTTTTTTCGGATATTGTTTTTGTAACTTTTTTCGGACTTTTTTTATGTAAGGTTAGGTTAGAACCTAACCTAACTACATCAAACCTAACTTTTTTCGGACATTTTTGTAACATTTTTCGGACATTTTTTTTGTAACTTTTTTCGGTCATTCTTTTTATGTAAGGTTAGGTTAGAACCTAACGTAACTAGGATAAACTTTCCTTTAGTGGACGTCGAGTTGGACGTTCATATTTTTTTTGTAGATAGCACTCATAATCACAAAGCTTTTTACAAATTTTTAAGTTGCGGAGACTCACGGTTTACGAGATATAAATTTTTAAAGTTTCCATATAAATTGATACATTAAAAAAAAACATTAAAAAAGAACATAACATTAAAAAAAATGTCCGAAAAAAGTTAGGTTTGATATAGTTAGGTTAGGTTCAAACCTAACCTAACATTAAAAAAAATGTCCGAAAAAAGTTACAAAAAAATGTCCTAAAAAAGTAAGGTTTGATATAGTTAGGTTAGGTTCCACCCTAACCTAACATAAAAAAAAATGTCCGTAAAAAGTTACAAAAAAAATGTCCGAAAAAAGTTATAAAAATGTCCGAAAAAAGTTACAAAAGTGTCCGAAACAAGTTACAAAAAAAACAGTCCAAAAAAAGTTAGGTTTGATAAAGTTAGGTTAGGTTCAAACCTAACCTAACATTAAAAAAAATGTCCGAAAAAAGTTACAAAAAAATGTCCTAAAAAAGTAAGGTTTTATATAGTTAGGTAAGGTTCCACCCTAACCTAACATAAAAAAAATGTCCGTAAAAAGTAACAAAAAAAATGTCCGAAAAAAGTTATAAAATGTCCGAAAAAAGTTACAAAAGTGTCCGAAACAAGTTACAAAAAAAACAGTCCAAAAAAAGTTAGGTTTGATATAGTTAGGTTAGGTTCAAACCTAAACTAACATTAAAAAAAATGTCCGAAAAAAGTTACAAAAAAATGTCCGAAAAAAGTTACAAAAAAATGTCCTAAAAAAGTTAGGTTTGATATAGTTAGGTTAGGTTCAAACCTAACCAAACATAAAAAAAAAATTCCGAAAAACGTTACAAAAATGTCCGAAAAAAGTTACAAAAAAGATATCCGAAAAAAGTAAGGTTTGATATAGTTAGGTTAGGTTCTAACCTAACCTTACATAAAAAAAAGTCCAAAAAAAGTTACAAAAAAAATATCCGAAAAAAGTAAGGTTTCATATAGTTAGGTTAGGTTCTAACCTAACCTTACATAAAAAAAAGTCCGAAAAAAGTTTTTTGTAACTTTTTTCGGACATTTTTGTAACTTTTTTCGGACATTTTTGTAACTTTTTTCGGACATTTTTTTTGTAACTTTTTTCGGACATTTTTTTTGTAACTTTTTTCGGACATTTTTTTTGTAACTTTTTTCGGTCATTCTTTTTATGTAAGGTTAGGTTAGAACCTAACGTAACTAGGATAAACTTTCCTTTAGTGGACGTCGAGTTGGACGTTCATATTTTTTTTGTAGATAGCACTCATAATCACAAAGCTTTTTACAAATTTTTAAGTTGCGGAGACTCACGGTTTACGAGATATAAATTTTTAAAGTTTCCATATAAATTGATACATTAAAAAAAAAACATTAAAAAAGAACATAACATTAAAAAAAATGTCCGAAAAAAGTTAGGTTTGATATAGTTAGGTTAGGTTCAAACCTAACCTAACATTAAAAAAAATGTCCGAAAAAAGTTACAAAAAAATGTCCTAAAAAAGTAAGGATTTATATAGTTAGGTAAGGTTCCACCCTAACCTAACATAAAAAAAAATGTCCGTAAAAAGTAACAAAAAAAATGTCCGAAAAAAGTTATAAAAATGTCCGAAAAAAGTTACAAAAGTGTCCGAAAAAAGTTATAAAAATGTCCGAAAAAAGTTACAAAAGTGTCCGAAACAAGTTACAAAAAAAACAGTCCAAAAAAAGTTAGGTTTGATATAGTTAGGTTAGGTTCAAACCTAAACTAACATTAAAAAAAATGTCCGAAAAAAGTTACAAAAAAATGTCCGAAAAAAGTTTGTAAGAGAGGTTGGTAGGGGTTCAGCAGCCGAAGGAAACACGACGTTTTCAGTAGATTTATGTATTTTCAGGAACAATTACAGGAGATGCGATGTTACAAAAATGAAGACAGGGATAGTTTCACCGACCAAGACCGTAGGACGAAGGTCGGGAAATAAAGTCCCTCTAACCAAAAAGCTCCTTTCGGAAAGGTAATAGCAATGACTATCGGAATAGTCCGCAGTAACGACTATCAGAGGTGTCCCCAGTAACCTTTCCAAGTAGGACGAGATTCCAGGATGCACTCTCTAGGTAGCTGTCTTGTAAAGAAATTCATTGATCCTAGGAGGGTCATTAAGTCACGGAAAATCTTAACACCGCCATTCAGAAATGCACGCTCAAAGCACAACGCCATCTATTGGTGCGCGGCGGAACCGCTTTTATAAACAACTTAGTCAATGAACTTCTGTTACTTCTTATATCTAATACATAAGAAAGGTGTACATAATAAATATTAAACTAAAGGTATGGTATGCTACAAGTTACAAAAAAATGTCCTAAAAAAGTTAGGTTTGATATAGTTAGGTTAGGTTCAAACCTAACCAAACATAAAAAAAAAATTCCGAAAAACGTTACAAAAATGTCCGAAAAAAGTTACAAAAAAAATATCCGAAAAAAGTAAGGTTTGATATAGTTAGGTTAGGTTCTAACCTAACCTTACATAAAAAAAAGTCCGAAAAAAGTTACAAAAAAAATATCCGAAAAAAGTAAGGTTTCATATAGTTAGGTTAGGTTCTAACCTAACCTTACATAAAAAAAAGTCCGAAAAAAGTTTTTTGTAACTTTTTTCGGACATTTTTGTAACTTTTTCCGGACATTTTTGTAACTTTTTTCCGATATTTTTTTTGTAACTTTTTTCGGATATTTTTTTTGTAACTTTTTGCGGACATTTTTTTTGTAACTTTTTTCGGACATTTTTTTTTATGTTAGGTTAGGGTGGAACCTAACCTAACTATATCAAACCTTACTTTTTTCGGACATTTTTTTTTATGTAAGGTTAACCGAATCTAACCTAACCTAACCTAACTATATCAAACCTTACTTTTTTCGGACATTTTTTTGTAACTTTTTTCGGACATTTTTGTAACTTTTTTCGGACATTTTTGTAACTTTTTTCGGACATTTTTTTTGTATTGAAATAAAACTACTTTTACGGATTTTATCGCGGTTTGTATTTAGATTTTAAGTCCCGACGTTTCGACACCTTTGCAGGTTTATAAACTAGATTGTGACTGTGGCCTCTCTTACATCGGTCAAACAAAACGAAGCATAGGGACCCGCGTTAAAGAACACATAGCTGAAGTGAAACACCGCCGCTCAACGAAGTCTGCAGTCGCCGAACATGCTGAAGGCTCCAGCCATTATATTAGATTTGACCAACCACAGATCCTCGCTAAAGAACCCAAATTCCTACCTAGGATGTTTCGCGAGGCTATTGAAATTAAAAAACACCCTAATTTCAATAGAGAAGATGGCTGGAAGATATCACCTACTTGGGACCCAATAATACATAAACTCAAGGCCAAACCCAAGAGCAGCGCTGCAAGACATCAAGACACAGTGAGCTCATATTGCGTAGGTCGGAACTCAAATAATTAGTTAAAATATGAAGGTAGAACGAGCAACATCTACTGTCAAGACGAACGCCATCTCAGTCTGCCCGTGACCATGATACCTGCAAAGGTGTCGAAACGTCGGGACTTAAAATCTAAATACAAACCGCGATAAAATCCGTAAAAGTAGTTTTATTTCAATGTCTAACATTCGCGTAAACCTAAGAAACCAATATTTTTTTTGTAACTTTTTTCGGACATTTTTTTTGTAACTTTTTTCGGACATTTTTTTTAATGTTATGTTAGGTAAGGTTTGAACCTAACCCAACTATATCAAACCTAACTTTTTTAGGACATTTTTTTGTAACTTTTTTCGGACTTTTTTTTATGTAAGGTAAGGTTAGAACCTAACCTAACTATATCAAACCTTACTTTTTTCGGATATTTTTTTTGTAACTTTTTTCGGACTTTTTTTTATGTAAGGTTAGGTTAGAACCTAACCTAACTATATCAAACCTTACTTTTTTCGGATATTTTTTTTGTAACTTTTTTCGGACATTTTTGTAACTTTTTTCGGAAATTTTTATAACTTTTTTCGGACATTTTTTTTTGTAACTTTTTACGGACATTTTTTCCGGTTCCACCCTAAACTAACATAAAAAAAAATGTCCGTAAAAAGTTACAAAAAAAATGTCCGAAAAAAGTTATAAAAATGTCCGAAAAAAGTTTAAACTTTAATTTTTTATATTACACCTACCTTAGTTTATTACATATTTAGCTAGCCCTCGCCGAGGCGCTTCTAACGACACCACTCACGTGCGGATAGCTCGAAAAAATGTTGAAATGAAAAACTAGTTTTTGGACCATAACTTTAATTTTTATATGACACCTACCTTAGTTTATTACATATTTAGCTAGCCCTCGCCGAGGCGCTTCTAACGACACCACTCACGTGCGGATAGCTCGAAAAAATGTTGAAATGAAAAACTAGTTTTTGGACCATAACTTTAATTTTTATATTTCACCTACCTTAGTTTATTACATATTTAGCTAGCCCTCGCCGAGGCGCTTCTAACGACACCACTCACGTGCGGATAGCTCGAAAAAATGTTGTAATGAAAAACTAGTTTTTGGACCATAACTTTAATTTTTATATTACACCTACCTTAGTTTATTACATATTTAGCTAGCCCTCGCCGAGGCGCTTCTAACGACACCACTCACGTGCGGATAGCTCGAAAAAATGTTGAAATGAAAAACTAGTTTTTGGACCATAACTTTAATTTTTATATTACACCTACCTTAGTTTATTACATATTTAGCTAGCCCTCGCCGAGGCGCTTCTAACGACACCACTCACGTGCGGATAGCTCGAAAAAATGTTGAAATGAAAAACTAGTTTTTGGACCATAACTTTAATTTTTATATTACACCTACCTTAGTTAATTACATATTTAGCTAGCCCTCGCCGAGGCGCTTTTAACGACACCACTCACGTGCGGATAGCTCGAAAAAATGTTGAAATGAAAAACTAGTTTTTGGACCATAACTTTAATTTTTATATTACACCTACCTTAGTTTATTACATATTTAGCTAGCCCTCGCCGAGGCGCTTCTAACGACACCACTCACGTGCGGATAGCTCGAAAAAATGTTGAAATGAAAAACTAGTTTTTGGACCATAACTTTAATTTTTATATTACACCTACCTTAGTTTATTACATATTTAGCTAGCCCTCGCCGAGGCGCTTCTAACGACACCACTCACGTGCGGATAGCTCGAAAAAATGTTGAAATGAAAAACTAGTTTTTGGACCATAACTTTAATTTTTATATTACACCTACCTTAGTTTATTACATATTTAGCTAGCCCTCGCCGAGGCGCTTCTAACGACACCACTCACGTGCGGATAGCTCGAAAAAATGTTGAAATGAAAAACTAGTTTTTGGACCATAACTTTAATTTTTATATTACACCTACCTTAGTTTATTACATGTTTAGCTAGCCCTCGCCGAGGCGCTTCTAACGACACCACTCACGTGCGGATAGCTCGAAAAAATGTTGAAATGAAAAACTAGTTTTTGGACAATAACTTTAATTTTTATATTACACCTACCTTAGTTTATTACATATTTAGCTAGCCCTCGCCGAGGCGCTTCTAACGACACCACTCACGTGCGGATAGCTCGAAAAAATGTTGTAATGAAAAACTAGTTTTTGGACCATAACTTTAATTTTTATATTACACCTACCTTAGTTTATTACATATTTAGCTAGCCCTCGCCGAGGCGCTTCTAACGACACCACTCACGTGCGGATAGCTCGAAAAAATGTTGAAATGAAAAACTAGTTTTTGGACCATAACTTTAATTTTTATATGACACCTACCTTAGTTTATTACATATTTAGCTAGCCCTCGACGAGGCGCTTCTAACGACACCACTCACGTGCGGATAGCTCGAAAAAATGTTGAAATGAAAAACTAGTTTTTGGACCATAACTTTAATTTTTATATTACACCTACCTTAGTTTATTACATATTTAGCTAGCCCTCGCCGAGGCGCTTCTAACGACACCACTCACGTGCGGATAGCTCGAAAAAATGTTGTAATGAAAAACTAGTTTTTGGACCATAACTTTAATTTTTATATTACACCTACCTTAGTTTATTACATATTTAGCTAGCCCTCGCCGAGGCGCTTCTAACGACACCACTCACGTGCGGATAGCTCGAAAAAATGTTGAAATGAAAAACTAGTTTTTGGACCATAACTTTAATTTTTATATTACACCTACCTTAGTTTATTACATATTTAGCTAGCCCTCGCCGAGGCGCTTCTAACGACACCACTCACGTGCGGATAGCTCGAAAAAATGTTGAAATGAAAAACTAGTTTTTGGACCATAACTTTAATTTTTATATTACACCTACCTTAGTTTATTACATATTTAGCTAGCCCTCGCCGAGGCGCTTCTAACGACACCACTCACGTGCGGATAGCTCGAAAAAATGTTGAAATGAAAAACTAGTTTTTGGACCATAACTTTAATTTTTATATTACACCTACCTTAGTTTATTACATATTTAGCTAGCCCTTGCCGAGGCGCTTCTAACGACACCACTCACGTGCGGATAGCTCGAAAAAATGTTGAAATGAAAAACTAGTTTTTGGACCATAACTTTAATTTTTATATTACACCTACCTTAGTTTATTACATATTTAGCTAGCCCTCGCCGAGGCGCTTCTAACGACACCACTCACGTGCGGATAGCTCGAAAAAATGTTGAAATGAAAAACTAGTTTTTGGACCATAACTTTAATTTTTATATTACACCTACCTTAGTTTATTACATATTTAGCTAGCCCTCGCCGAGGCGCTTCTAACGACACCACTCACGTGCGGATAGCTCGAAAAAATGTTGAAATGAAAAACTAGTTTTTGGACCATAACTTTAATTTTTATATTACACCTACCTTAGTTTATTACATATTTAGCTAGCCCTCGCCGAGGCGCTTCTAACGACACCACTCACGTGCGGATAGCTCGAAAAAATGTTGAAATGAAAAACTAGTTTTTGGACCATAACTTTAATTTTTATATTACACCTACCTTAGTTTATTACATATTTAGCTAGCCCTCGCCGAGGCGCTTCTAACGACACCACTCACGTGCGGATAGCTCGAAAAAATGTTGAAATGAAAAACTAGTTTTTGGACCATAACTTTAATTTTTATATTACACCTACCTTAGTTTATTACATATTTAGCTAGCCCTCGCCGAGGCGCTTCTAACGACACCACTCACGTGCGGATAGCTCGAAAAAATGTTGTAATGAAAAACTAGTTTTTGGACCATAACTTTAATTTTTATATTACACCTACCTTAGTTTATTACATATTTAGCTAGCCCTCGCCGAGGCGCTTCTAACGACACCACTCACGTGCGGATAGCTCGAAAAAATGTTGAAATGAAAAACTAGTTTTTGGACCATAACTTTAATTTTTATATTACACCTACCTTAGTTTATTACATATTTAGCTAGCCCTCGCCGAGGCGCTTCTAACGACACCACTCACGTGCGGATAGCTCGAAAAAATGTTGAAATGAAAAACTAGTTTTTGGACCATAACTTTAATTTTTATATTACACCTACCTTAGTTAATTACATATTTAGCTAGCCCTCGCCGAGGCGCTTTTAACGACACCACTCACGTGCGGATAGCTCGAAAAAATGTTGAAATGAAAAACTAGTTTTTGGACCATAACTTTAATTTTTATATTACACCTACCTTAGTTTATTACATATTTAGCTAGCCCTCGCCGAGGCGCTTCTAACGACACCACTCACGTGCGGATAGCTCGAAAAAATGTTGAAATGAAAAACTAGTTTTTGGACCATAACTTTAATTTTTATATTACACCTACCTTAGTTTATTACATATTTAGCTAGCCCTCGCCGAGGCGCTTCTAACGACACCACTCACGTGCGGATAGCTCGAAAAAATGTTGAAATGAAAAACTAGTTTTTGGACCATAACTTTAATTTTTATATTACACCTACCTTAGTTTATTACATATTTAGCTAGCCCTCGCCGAGGCGCTTCTAACGACACCACTCACGTGCGGATAGCTCGAAAAAATGTTGAAATGAAAAACTAGTTTTTGGACCATAACTTTAATTTTTATATTACACCTACCTTAGTTTATTACATATTTAGCTAGCCCTCGCCGAGGCGCTTCTAACGACACCACTCACGTGCGGATAGCTCGAAAAAATGTTGAAATGAAAAACTAGTTTTTGGACCATAACTTTAATTTTTATATTACACCTACCTTAGTTTATTACATATTTAGCTAGCCCTCGCCGAGGCGCTTCTAACGACACCACTCACGTGCGGATAGCTCGAAAAAATGTTGAAATGAAAAACTAGTTTTTGGACCATAACTTTAATTTTTATATTACACCTACCTTAGTTTATTACATATTTAGCTAGCCCTCGCCGAGGCGCTTCTAACGACACCACTCACGTGCGGATAGCTCGAAAAAATGTTGAAATGAAAAACTAGTTTTTGGACCATAACTTTAATTTTTATATTACACCTACCTTAGTTTATTACATGTTTAGCTAGCCCTCGCCGAGGCGCTTCTAACGACACCACTCACGTGCGGATAGCTCGAAAAAATGTTGAAATGAAAAACTAGTTTTTGGACCATAACTTTAATTTTTATATTACACCTACCTTAGTTTATTACATATTTAGCTAGCCCTCGCCGAGGCGCTTCTAACGACACCACTCACGTGCGGATAGCTCGAAAAAATGTTGTAATGAAAAACTAGTTTTTGGACCATAACTTTAATTTTTATATTACACCTACCTTAGTTTATTACATATTTAGCTAGCCCTCGCCGAGGCGCTTCTAACGACACCACTCACGTGCGGATAGCTCGAAAAAATGTTGAAATGAAAAACTAGTTTTTGGACCATAACTTTAATTTTTATATTACACCTACCTTAGTTTATTACATATTTAGCTAGCCCTCGCCGAGGCGCTTCTAACGACACCACTCACGTGCGGATAGCTCGAAAAAATGTTGAAATGAAAAACTAGTTTTTGGACCATAACTTTAATTTTTATATTACACCTACCTTAGTTTATTACATATTTAGCTAGCCCTCGACGAGGCGCTTCTAACGACACCACTCACGTGCGGATAGCTCGAAAAAATGTTGAAATGAAAAACTAGTTTTTGGACCATAACTTTAATTTTTATATTACACCTACCTTAGTTTATTACATATTTAGCTAGCCCTCGCCGAGGCGCTTCTAACGACACCACTCACGTGCGGATAGCTCGAAAAAATGTTGAAATGAAAAACTAGTTTTTGGACCATAACTTTAATTTTTATATTACACCTACCTTAGTTTATTACATATTTAGCTAGCCCTCGCCGAGGCGCTTCTAACGACACCACTCACGTGCGGATAGCTCGAAAAAATGTTGAAATGAAAAACTAGTTTTTGGACCATAACTTTAATTTTTATATTACACCTACCTTAGTTTATTACATATTTAGCTAGCCCTCGCCGAGGCGCTTCTAACGACACCACTCACGTGCGGATAGCTCGAAAAAATGTTGTAATGAAAAACTAGTTTTTGGACCATAACTTTAATTTTTATATTACACCTACCTTAGTTTATTACATATTTAGCTAGCCCTCGCCGAGGCGCTTCTAACGACACCACTCACGTGCGGATAGCTCGAAAAAATGTTGAAATGAAAAACTAGTTTTTGGACCATAACTTTAATTTTTATATTACACCTACCTTAGTTTATTACATATTTAGCTAGCCCTCGCCGAGGCGCTTCTAACGACACCACTCACGTGCGGATAGCTCGAAAAAATGTTGAAATGAAAAACTAGTTTTTGGACCATAACTTTAATTTTTATATTACACCTACCTTAGTTAATTACATATTTAGCTAGCCCTCGCCGAGGCGCTTTTAACGACACCACTCACGTGCGGATAGCTCGAAAAAATGTTGAAATGAAAAACTAGTTTTTGGACCATAACTTTAATTTTTATATTACACCTACCTTAGTTTATTACATATTTAGCTAGCCCTCGCCGAGGCGCTTCTAACGACACCACTCACGTGCGGATAGCTCGAAAAAATGTTGAAATGAAAAACTAGTTTTTGGACCATAACTTTAATTTTTATATTACACCTACCTTAGTTTATTACATATTTAGCTAGCCCTCGCCGAGGCGCTTCTAACGACACCACTCACGTGCGGATAGCTCGAAAAAATGTTGAAATGAAAAACTAGTTTTTGGACCATAACTTTAATTTTTATATGACACCTACCTTAGTTTATTACATATTTAGCTAGCCCTCGCCGAGGCGCTTCTAACGACACCACTCACGTGCGGATAGCTCGAAAAAATGTTGAAATGAAAAACTAGTTTTTGGACCATAACTTTAATTTTTATATGACACCTACCTTAGTTTATTACATATTTAGCTAGCCCTCGCCGAGGCGCTTCTAACGACACCACTCACGTGCGGATAGCTCGAAAAAATGTTGAAATGAAAAACTAGTTTTTGGACCATAACTTTAATTTTTATATGACACCTACCTTAGTTTATTACATATTTAGCTAGCCCTCGCCGAGGCGCTTCTAACGACACCACTCACGTGCGGATAGCTCGAAAAAATGTTGAAATGAAAAACTAGTTTTTGGACCATAACTTTAATTTTTATATGACACCTACCTTAGTTTATTACATATTTAGCTAGCCCTCGCCGAGGCGCTTCTAACGACACCACTCACGTGCGGATAGCTCGAAAAAATGTTGAAATGAAAAACTAGTTTTTGGACCATAACTTTAATTTTTATATGACACCTACCTTAGTTTATTACATATTTAGCTAGCCCTCGCCGAGGCGCTTCTAACGACACCACTCACGTGCGGATAGCTCGAAAAAATGTTGAAATGAAAAACTAGTTTTTGGACCATAACTTTAATTTTTATATGACACCTACCTTAGTTTATTACATATTTAGCTAGCCCTCGCCGAGGCGCTTCTAACGACACCACTCACGTGCGGATAGCTCGAAAAAATGTTGAAATGAAAAACTAGTTTTTGGACCATAACTTTAATTTTTATATGACACCTACCTTAGTTTATTACATATTTAGCTAGCCCTCGCCGAGGCGCTTCTAACGACACCACTCACGTGCGGATAGCTCGAAAAAATGTTGAAATGAAAAACTAGTTTTTGGACCATAACTTTAATTTTTATATGACACCTACCTTAGTTTATTACATATTTAGCTAGCCCTCGCCGAGGCGCTTCTAACGACACCACTCACGTGCGGATAGCTCGAAAAAATGTTGAAATGAAAAACTAGTTTTTGGACCATAACTTTAATTTTTATATGACACCTACCTTAGTTTATTACATGTTTAGCTAGCCCTCGCCGAGGCGCTTCTAACGACACCACTCACGTGCGGATAGCTCGAAAAAATGTTGAAATGAAAAACTAGTTTTTGGACCATAACTTTAATTTTTATATGACACCTACCTTAGTTTATTACATATTTAGCTAGCCCTCGCCGAGGCGCTTCTAACGACACCACTCACGTGCGGATAGCTCGAAAAAATGTTGAAATGAAAAACTAGTTTTTGGACCATAACTTTAATTTTTATATGACACCTACCTTAGTTTATTACATATTTAGCTAGCCCTCGCCAAGGCGCTTCTAACGACACCACTCACGTGCGGATAGCTCGAAAAAATGTTGAAATGAAAAACTAGTTTTTGGACCATAACTTTAATTTTTATATGACACCTACCTTAGTTTATTACATATTTAGCTAGCCCTCGCCGAGGCGCTTCTAACGACACCACTCACGTGCGGATAGCTCGAAAAAATGTTGAAATGAAAAACTAGTTTTTGGACCATAACTTTAATTTTTATATGACACCTACCTTAGTTTATTACATATTTAGCTAGCCCTCGCCGAGGCGCTTCTAACGACACCACTCACGTGCGGATAGCTCGAAAAAATGTTGAAATGAAAAACTAGTTTTTGGACCATAACTTTAATTTTTATATGACACCTACCTTAGTTTATTACATATTTAGCTAGCCCTCGCCGAGGCGCTTCTAACGACACCACTCACGTGCGGATAGCTCGAAAAAATGTTGAAATGAAAAACTAGTTTTTGGACCATAACTTTAATTTTTATATGACACCTACCTTAGTTTATTACATATTTAGCTAGCCCTCGCCGAGGCGCTTCTAACGACACCACTCACGTGCGGATAGCTCGAAAAAATGTTGAAATGAAAAACTAGTTTTTGGACCATAACTTTAATTTTTATATGACACCTACCTTAGTTTATTACATATTTAGCTAGCCCTCGCCGAGGCGCTTCTAACGACACCACTCACGTGCGGATAGCTCGAAAAAATGTTGAAATGAAAAACTAGTTTTTGGACCATAACTTTAATTTTTATATGACACCTACCTTAGTTTATTACATATTTAGCTAGCCCTCGCCGAGGCGCTTCTAACGACACCACTCACGTGCGGATAGCTCGAAAAAATGTTGAAATGAAAAACTAGTTTTTGGACCATAACTTTAATTTTTATATGACACCTACCTTAGTTTATTACATATTTAGCTAGCCCTCGCCGAGGCGCTTCTAACGACACCACTCACGTGCGGATAGCTCGAAAAAATGTTGAAATGAAAAACTAGTTTTTGGACCATAACTTTAATTTTTATATGACACCTACCTTAGTTTATTACATATTTAGCTAGCCCTCGCCGAGGCGCTTCTAACGACACCACTCACGTGCGGATAGCTCGAAAAAATGTTGAAATGAAAAACTAGTTTTTGGACCATAACTTTAATTTTTATATGACACCTACCTTAGTTTATTACATATTTAGCTAGCCCTCGCCGAGGCGCTTCTAACGACACCACTCACGTGCGGATAGCTCGAAAAAATGTTGAAATGAAAAACTAGTTTTTGGACCATAACTTTAATTTTTATATGACACCTACCTTAGTTTATTACATATTTAGCTAGCCCTCGCCGAGGCGCTTCTAACGACACCACTCACGTGCGGATAGCTCGAAAAAATGTTGAAATGAAAAACTAGTTTTTGGACCATAACTTTAATTTTTATATGACACCTACCTTAGTTTATTACATATTTAGCTAGCCCTCGCCGAGGCGCTTCTAACGACACCACTCACGTGCGGATAGCTCGAAAAAATGTTGAAATGAAAAACTAGTTTTTGGACCATAACTTTAATTTTTATATGACACCTACCTTAGTTTATTACATATTTAGCTAGCCCTCGCCGAGGCGCTTCTAACGACACCACTCACGTGCGGATAGCTCGAAAAAATGTTGAAATGAAAAACTAGTTTTTGGACCATAACTTTAATTTTTATATGACACCTACCTTAGTTTATTACATATTTAGCTAGCCCTCGCCGAGGCGCTTCTAACGACACCACTCACGTGCGGATAGCTCGAAAAAATGTTGAAATGAAAAACCAGTTTTTGGACCATAACTTTAATTTTTATATGACACCTACCTTAGTTTATTACATATTTAGCTAGCCCTCGCCGAGGCGCTTCTAACGACACCACTCACGTGCGGATAGCTCGAAAAAATGTTGAAATGAAAAACTAGTTTTTGGACCATAACTTTAATTTTTATATGACACCTACCTTAGTTTATTACATATTTAGCTAGCCCTCGCCGAGGCGCTTCTAACGACACCACTCACGTGCGGATAGCTCGAAAAAATGTTGAAATGAAAAACTAGTTTTTGGACCATAACTTTAATTTTTATATGACACCTACCTTAGTTTATTACATATTTAGCTAGCCCTCGCCGAGGCGCTTCTAACGACACCACTCACGTGCGGATAGCTCGAAAAAATGTTGAAATGAAAAACTAGTTTTTGGACCATAACTTTAATTTTTATATGACACCTACCTTAGTTTATTACATATTTAGCTAGCCCTCGCCGAGGCGCTTCTAACGACACCACTCACGTGCGGATAGCTCGAAAAAATGTTGAAATGAAAAACTAGTTTTTGGACCATAACTTTAATTTTTATATGACACCTACCTTAGTTTATTACATATTTAGCTAGCCCTCGCCGAGGCGCTTCTAACGACACCACTCACGTGCGGATAGCTCGAAAAAATGTTGAAATGAAAAACTAGTTTTTGGACCATAACTTTAATTTTTATATGACACCTACCTTAGTTTATTACATATTTAGCTAGCCCTCGCCGAGGCGCTTCTAACGACACCACTCACGTGCGGATAGCTCGAAAAAATGTTGAAATGAAAAACTAGTTTTTGGACCATAACTTTAATTTTTATATTACACCTACCTTAGTTTATTACATATTTAGCTAGCCCTCGCCGAGGCGCTTCTAACGACACCACTCACGTGCGGATAGCTCGAAAAAATGTTGAAATGAAAAACTAGTTTTTGGACCATAACTTTAATTTTTATATGACACCTACCTTAGTTTATTACATATTTAGCTAGCCCTCGCCGAGGCGCTTCTAACGACACCACTCACGTGCGGATAGCTCGAAAAAATGTTGAAATGAAAAACTAGTTTTTGGACCATAACTTTAATTTTTATATGACACCTACCTTAGTTTATTACATATTTAGCTAGCCCTCGCCGAGGCGCTTCTAACGACACCACTCACGTGCGGATAGCTCGAAAAAATGTTGAAATGAAAAACTAGTTTTTGGACCATAACTTTAATTTTTATATGACACCTACCTTAGTTTATTACATATTTAGCTAGCCCTCGCCGAGGCGCTTCTAACGACACCACTCACGTGCGGATAGCTCGAAAAAATGTTGAAATGAAAAACTAGTTTTTGGACCATAACTTTAATTTTTATATGACACCTACCTTAGTTTATTACATATTTAGCTAGCCCTCGCCGAGGCGCTTCTAACGACACCACTCACGTGCGGATAGCTCGAAAAAATGTTGAAATGAAAAACTAGTTTTTGGACCATAACTTTAATTTTTATATGACACCTACCTTAGTTTATTACATATTTAGCTAGCCCTCGCCGAGGCGCTTCTAACGACACCACTCACGTGCGGATAGCTCGAAAAAATGTTGAAATGAAAAACTAGTTTTTGGACCATAACTTTAATTTTTATATGACACCTACCTTAGTTTATTACATATTTAGCTAGCCCTCGCCGAGGCGCTTCTAACGACACCACTCACGTGCGGATAGCTCGAAAAAATGTTGAAATGAAAAACTAGTTTTTGGACCATAACTTTAATTTTTATATGACACCTACCTTAGTTTATTACATATTTAGCTAGCCCTCGCCGAGGCGCTTCTAACGACACCACTCACGTGCGGATAGCTCGAAAAAATGTTGAAATGAAAAACTAGTTTTTGGACCATAACTTTAATTTTTATATGACACCTACCTTAGTTTATTACATATTTAGCTAGCCCTCGCCGAGGCGCTTCTAACGACACCACTCACGTGCGGATAGCTCGAAAAAATGTTGAAATGAAAAACTAGTTTTTGGACCATAACTTTAATTTTTATATGACACCTACCTTAGTTTATTACATATTTAGCTAGCCCTCGCCGAGGCGCTTCTAACGACACCACTCACGTGCGGATAGCTCGAAAAAATGTTGAAATGAAAAACTAGTTTTTGGACCATAACTTTAATTTTTATATGACACCTACCTTAGTTTATTACATATTTAGCTAGCCCTCGCCGAGGCGCTTCTAACGACACCACTCACGTGCGGATAGCTCGAAAAAATGTTGAAATGAAAAACTAGTTTTTGGACCATAACTTTAATTTTTATATGACACCTACCTTAGTTTATTACATATTTAGCTAGCCCTCGCCGAGGCGCTTCTAACGACACCACTCACGTGCGGATAGCTCGAAAAAATGTTGAAATGAAAAACTAGTTTTTGGACCATAACTTTAATTTTTATATGACACCTACCTTAGTTTATTACATATTTAGCTAGCCCTCGCCGAGGCGCTTCTAACGACACCACTCACGTGCGGATAGCTCGAAAAAATGTTGAAATGAAAAACTAGTTTTCGGACCATAACTTTAATTTTTATATGACACCTACCTTAGTTTATTACATATTTAGCTAGCCCTCGCCGAGGCGCTTCTAACGACACCACTCACGTGCGGATAGCTCGAAAAAATGTTGAAATGAAAAACTAGTTTTTGGACCATAACTTTAATTTTTATATGACACCTACCTTAGTTTATTACATATTTAGCTAGCCCTCGCCGAGGCGCTTCTAACGACACCACTCACGTGCGGATAGCTCGAAAAAATGTTGAAATGAAAAACTAGTTTTTGGACCATAACTTTAATTTTTATATGACACCTACCTTAGTTTATTACATATTTAGCTAGCCCTCGCCGAGGCGCTTCTAACGACACCACTCACGTGCGGATAGCTCGAAAAAATGTTAAATGAAAAACTAGTTTTTGGACCATAACTTTAATTTTTATATGACACCTACCTTAGTTTATTACATATTTAGCTAGCCCTCGCCGAGGCGCTTCTAACGACACCACTCACGTGCGGATAGCTCGAAAAAATGTTGAAATGAAAAACTAGTTTTTGGACCATAACTTTAATTTTTATATGACACCTACCTTAGTTTATTACATATTTAGCTAGCCCTCGCCGAGGCGCTTCTAACGACACCACTCACGTGCGGATAGCTCGAAAAAATGTTGAAATGAAAAACTAGTTTTTGGACCATAACTTTAATTTTTATATGACACCTACCTTAGTTTATTACATATTTAGCTAGCCCTCGCCGAGGCGCTTCTAACGACACCACTCACGTGCGGATAGCTCGAAAAAATGTTGAAATGAAAAACTAGTTTTTGGACCATAACTTTAATTTTTATATGACACCTACCTTAGTTTATTACATATTTAGCTAGCCCTCGCCGAGGCGCTTCTAACGACACCACTCACGTGCGGATAGCTCGAAAAAATGTTGAAATGAAAAACTAGTTTTTGGACCATAACTTTAATTTTTATATGACACCTACCTTAGTTTATTACATATTTAGCTAGCCCTCGCCGAGGCGCTTCTAACGACACCACTCACGTGCGGATAGCTCGAAAAAATGTTGAAATGAAAAACTAGTTTTTGGACCATAACTTTAATTTTTATATGACACCTACCTTAGTTTATTACATATTTAGCTAGCCCTCGCCGAGGCGCTTCTAACGACACCACTCACGTGCGGATAGCTCGAAAAAATGTTGAAATGAAAAACTAGTTTTTGGACCATAACTTTAATTTTTATATGACACCTACCTTAGTTTATTACATATTTAGCTAGCCCTCGCCGAGGCGCTTCTAACGACACCACTCACGTGCGGATAGCTCGAAAAAATGTTGAAATAAAAAACTAGTTTTTGGACCATAACTTTAATTTTTATATGACACCTACCTTAGTTTATTACATATTTAGCTAGCCCTCGCCGAGGCGCTTCTAACGACACCACTCACGTGCGGATAGCTCGAAAAAATGTTGAAATGAAAAACTAGTTTTTGGACCATAACTTTAATTTTTATATGACACCTACCTTAGTTTATTACATATTTAGCTAGCCCTCGCCGAGGCGCTTCTAACGACACCACTCACGTGCGGATAGCTCGAAAAAATGTTGAAATGAAAAACTAGTTTTTGGACCATAACTTTAATTTTTATATGACACCTACCTTAGTTTATTACATATTTAGCTAGCCCTCGCCGAGGCGCTTCTAACGACACCACTCACGTGCGGATAGCTCGAAAAAATGTTGAAATGAAAAACTAGTTTTTGGACCATAACTTTAATTTTTATATGACACCTACCTTAGTTTATTACATATTTAGCTAGCCCTCGCCGAGGCGCTTCTAACGACACCACTCACGTGCGGATAGCTCGAAAAAATGTTGAAATGAAAAACTAGTTTTTGGACCATAACTTTAATTTTTATATGACACCTACCTTAGTTTATTACATATTTAGCTAGCCCTCGCCGAGGCGCTTCTAACGACACCACTCACGTGCGGATAGCTCGAAAAAATGTTGAAATGAAAAACTAGTTTTTGGACCATAACTTTAATTTTTATATGACACCTACCTTAGTTTATTACATATTTAGCTAGCCCTCGCCGAGGCGCTTCTAACGACACCACTCACGTGCGGATAGCTCGAAAAAATGTTGAAATGAAAAACTAGTTTTTGGACCATAACTTTAATTTTTATATGACACCTACCTTAGTTTATTACATATTTAGCTAGCCCTCGCCGAGGCGCTTCTAACGACACCACTCACGTGCGGATAGCTAGAAAAAATGTTGAAATGAAAAACTAGTTTTTGGACCATAACTTTAATTTTTATATGACACCTACCTTAGTTTATTACATATTTAGCTAGCCCTCGCCGAGGCGCTTCTAACGACACCACTCACGTGCGGATAGCTCGAAAAAATGTTGAAATGAAAAACTAGTTTTCGGACCATAACTTTAATTTTTATATGACACCTACCTTAGTTTATTACATATTTAGCTAGCCCTCGCCGAGGCGCTTCTAACGACACCACTCACGTGCGGATAGCTCGAAAAAATGTTGAAATGAAAAACTAGTTTTTGGACCATAACTTTAATTTTTATATGACACCTACCTTAGTTTATTACATATTTAGCTAGCCCTCGCCGAGGCGCTTCTAACGACACCACTCACGTGCGGATAGCTCGAAAAAATGTTGAAATGAAAAACTAGTTTTTGGACCATAACTTTAATTTTTATATGACACCTACCTTAGTTTATTACATATTTAGCTAGCCCTCGCCGAGGCGCTTCTAACGACACCACTCACGTGCGGATAGCTCGAAAAAATGTTGAAATGAAAAACTAGTTTTTGGACCATAACTTTAATTTTTATATGACACCTACCTTAGTTTATTACATATTTAGCTAGCCCTCGCCGAGGCGCTTCTAACGACACCACTCACGTGCGGATAGCTCGAAAAAATGTTGAAATGAAAAACTAGTTTTTGGACCATAACTTTAATTTTTATATGACACCTACCTTAGTTTATTACATATTTAGCTAGCCCTCGCCGAGGCGCTTCTAACGACACCACTCACGTGCGGATAGCTCGAAAAAATGTTGAAATGAAAAACTAGTTTTTGGACCATAACTTTAATTTTTATATGACACCTACCTTAGTTTATTACATATTTAGCTAGCCCTCGCCGAGGCGCTTCTAACGACACCACTCACGTGCGGATAGCTCGAAAAAATGTTGAAATGAAAAACTAGTTTTTGGACCATAACTTTAATTTTTATATGACACCTACCTTAGTTTATTACATATTTAGCTAGCCCTCGCCGAGGCGCTTCTAACGACACCACTCACGTGCGGATAGCTCGAAAAAATGTTGAAATGAAAAACTAGTTTTTGGACCATAACTTTAATTTTTATATGACACCTACCTTAGTTTATTACATATTTAGCTAGCCCTCGCCGAGGCGCTTCTAACGACACCACTCACGTGCGGATAGCTCGAAAAAATGTTGAAATGAAAAACTAGTTTTTGGACCATAACTTTAATTTTTATATGACACCTACCTTAGTTTATTACATATTTAGCTAGCCCTCGCCGAGGCGCTTCTAACGACACCACTCACGTGCGGATAGCTCGAAAAAATGTTGAAATGAAAAACTAGTTTTTGGACCATAACTTTAATTTTTATATGACACCTACCTTAGTTTATTACATATTTAGCTAGCCCTCGCCGAGGCGCTTCTAACGACACCACTCACGTGCGGATAGCTCGAAAAAATGTTGAAATGAAAAACTAGTTTTTGGACCATAACTTTAATTTTTATATGACACCTACCTTAGTTTATTACATATTTAGCTAGCCCTCGCCGAGGCGCTTCTAACGACACCACTCACGTGCGGATAGCTCGAAAAAATGTTGAAATGAAAAACTAGTTTTTGGACCATAACTTTAATTTTTATATGACACCTACCTTAGTTTATTACATATTTAGCTAGCCCTCGCCGAGGCGCTTCTAACGACACCACTCACGTGCGGATAGCTCGAAAAAATGTTGAAATGAAAAACTAGTTTTTGGACCATAACTTTAATTTTTATATGACACCTACCTTAGTTTATTACATATTTAGCTAGCCCTCGCCGAGGCGCTTCTAACGACACCACTCACGTGCGGATAGCTCGAAAAAATGTTGAAATGAAAAACTAGTTTTTGGACCATAACTTTAATTTTTATATGACACCTACCTTAGTTTATTACATATTTAGCTAGCCCTCGCCGAGGCGCTTCTAACGACACCACTCACGTGCGGATAGCTCGAAAAAATGTTGAAATAAAAAACTAGTTTTTGGACCATAACTTTAATTTTTATATGACACCTACCTTAGTTTATTACATATTTAGCTAGCCCTCGCCGAGGCGCTTCTAACGACACCACTCACGTGCGGATAGCTCGAAAAAATGTTGAAATGAAAAACTAGTTTTTGGACCATAACTTTAATTTTTATATGACGCCTACCTTAGTTTATTACATATTTAGCTAGCCCTCGCCGAGGCGCTTCTAACGACACCACTCACGTGCGGATAGCTCGAAAAAATGTTGAAATGAAAAACTAGTTTTTGGACCATAACTTTAATTTTTATATGACACCTACCTTAGTTTATTACATATTTAGCTAGCCCTCGCCGAGGCGCTTCTAACGACACCACTCACGTGCGGATAGCTCGAAAAAATGTTGAAATGAAAAACTAGTTTTTGGACCATAACTTTAATTTTTATATGACACCTACCTTAGTTTATTACATATTTAGCTAGCCCTCGCCGAGGCGCTTCTAACGACACCACTCACGTGCGGATAGCTCGAAAAAATGTTGAAATGAAAAACTAGTTTTTGGACCATAACTTTAATTTTTATATGACACCTACCTTAGTTTATTACATATTTAGCTAGCCCTCGCCGAGGCGCTTCTAACGACACCACTCACGTGCGGATAGCTCGAAAAAATGTTGAAATGAAAAACTAGTTTTTGGACCATAACTTTAATTTTTATATGACACCTACCTTAGTTTATTACATATTTAGCTAGCCCTCGCCGAGGCGCTTCTAACGACACCACTCACGTGCGGATAGCTCGAAAAAATGTTGAAATGAAAAACTAGTTTTTGGACCATAACTTTAATTTTTATATGACACCTACCTTAGTTTATTACATATTTAGCTAGCCCTCGCCGAGGCGCTTCTAACGACACCACTCACGTGCGGATAGCTCGAAAAAATGTTGAAATGAAAAACTAGTTTTTGGACCATAACTTTAATTTTTATATGACACCTACCTTAGTTTATTACATATTTAGCTAGCCCTCGCCGAGGCGCTTCTAACGACACCACTCACGTGCGGATAGCTCGAAAAAATGTTGAAATGAAAAACTAGTTTTTGGACCATAACTTTAATTTTTATATGACACCTACCTTAGTTTATTACATATTTAGCTAGCCCTCGCCGAGGCGCTTCTAACGACACCACTCACGTGCGGATAGCTCGAAAAAATGTTGAAATGAAAAACTAGTTTTTGGACCATAACTTTAATTTTTATATGACACCTACCTTAGTTTATTACATATTTAGCTAGCCCTCGCCGAGGCGCTTCTAACGACACTACTCACGTGCGGATAGCTCGAAAAAATGTTGAAATGAAAAACTAGTTTTTGGACCATAACTTTCATTTTTATATGACACCTACCTTAGTTTATTACATATTTAGCTAGCCCTCGCCGAGGCGCTTCTAACGACACCACTCACGTGCGGATAGCTCGAAAAAATGTTGAAATGAAAAACTAGTTTTTGGACCATAACTTTAATTTTTATATGACACCTACCTTAGTTTATTACATATTTAGCTAGCCCTCGCCGAGGCGCTTCTAACGACACCACTCACGTGCGGATAGCTCGAAAAAATGTTGAAATGAAAAACTAGTTTTTGGACCATAACTTTAATTTTTATATGACACCTACCTTAGTTTATTACATATTTAGCTAGCCCTCGCCGAGGCGCTTCTAACGACACCACTCACGTGCGGATAGCTCGAAAAAATGTTAAAATGAAAAACTAGTTTTTGGACCATAACTTTAATTTTTATATGACACCTACCTTAGTTTATTACATATTTAGCTAGCCCTCGCCGAGGCGCTTCTAACGACACCACTCACGTGCGGATAGCTCGAAAAAATGTTGAAATGAAAAACTAGTTTTTGGACCATAACTTTAATTTTTATATGACACCTACCTTAGTTTATTACATATTTAGCTAGCCCTCGCCGAGGCGCTTCTAACGACACCACTCACGTGCGGATAGCTCGAAAAAATGTTGAAATGAAAAACTAGTTTTTGGACCATAACTTTAATTTTTATATGACACCTACCTTAGTTTATTACATATTTAGCTAGCCCTCGCCGAGGCGCTTCTAACGACACCACTCACGTGCGGATAGCTCGAAAAAATGTTGAAATGAAAAACTAGTTTTTGGACCATAACTTTAATTTTTATATGACACCTACCTTAGTTTATTACATATTTAGCTAGCCCTCGCCGAGGCGCTTCTAACGACACCACTCACGTGCGGATAGCTCGAAAAAATGTTGAAATGAAAAACTAGTTTTTGGACCATAACTTTAATTTTTATATGACACCTACCTTAGTTTATTACATATTTAGCTAGCCCTCGCCGAGGCGCTTCTAACGACACCACTCACGTGCGGATAGCTCGAAAAAATGTTGAAATGAAAAACTAGTTTTTGGACCATAACTTTAATTTTTATATGACACCTACCTTAGTTTATTACATATTTAGCTAGCCCTCGCCGAGGCGCTTCTAACGACACCACTCACGTGCGGATAGCTCGAAAAAATGTTGAAATAAAAAACTAGTTTTTGGACCATAACTTTAATTTTTATATGACACCTACCTTAGTTTATTACATATTTAGCTAGCCCTCGCCGAGGCGCTTCTAACGACACCACTCACGTGCGGATAGCTCGAAAAAATGTTGAAATGAAAAACTAGTTTTTGGACCATAACTTTAATTTTTATATGACACCTACCTTAGTTTATTACATATTTAGCTAGCCCTCGCCGAGGCGCTTCTAACGACACCACTCACGTGCGGATAGCTCGAAAAAATGTTGAAATGAAAAACTAGTTTTTGGACCATAACTTTAATTTTTATATGACACCTACCTTAGTTTATTACATATTTAGCTAGCCCTCGCCGAGGCGCTTCTAACGACACCACTCACGTGCGGATAGCTCGAAAAAATGTTGAAATGAAAAACTAGTTTTTGGACCATAACTTTAATTTTTATATGACACCTACCTTAGTTTATTACATATTTAGCTAGCCCTCGCCGAGGCGCTTCTAACGACACCACTCACGTGCGGATAGCTCGAAAAAATGTTGAAATGAAAAACTAGTTTTTGGACCATAACTTTAATTTTTATATGACACCTACCTTAGTTTATTACATATTTAGCTAGCCCTCGCCGAGGCGCTTCTAACGACACCACTCACGTGCGGATAGCTCGAAAAAATGTTGAAATGAAAAACTAGTTTTTGGACCATAACTTTAATTTTTATATGACACCTACCTTAGTTTATTACATATTTAGCTAGCCCTCGCCGAGGCGCTTCTAACGACACCACTCACGTGCGGATAGCTCGAAAAAATGTTGAAATGAAAAACTAGTTTTTGGACCATAACTTTAATTTTTATATGACACCTACCTTAGTTTATTACATATTTAGCTAGCCCTCGCCGAGGCGCTTCTAACGACACCACTCACGTGCGGATAGCTCGAAAAAATGTTGAAATGAAAAACTAGTTTTTGGACCATAACTTTAATTTTTATATGACACCTACCTTAGTTTATTACATATTTAGCTAGCCCTCGCCGAGGCGCTTCTAACGACACCACTCACGTGCGGATAGCTCGAAAAAATGTTGAAATGAAAAACTAGTTTTTGGACCATAACTTTAATTTTTATATGACACCTACCTTAGTTTATTACATATTTAGCTAGCCCTCGCCGAGGCGCTTCTAACGACACCACTCACGTGCGGATAGCTCGAAAAAATGTTGAAATGAAAAACTAGTTTTTGGACCATAACTTTAATTTTTATATGACACCTACCTTAGTTTATTACATATTTAGCTAGCCCTCGCCGAGGCGCTTCTAACGACACCACTCACGTGCGGATAGCTCGAAAAAATGTTGAAATAAAAAACTAGTTTTTGGACCATAACTTTAATTTTTATATGACACCTACCTTAGTTTATTACATATTTAGCTAGCCCTCGCCGAGGCGCTTCTAACGACACCACTCACGTGCGGATAGCTCGAAAAAATGTTGAAATGAAAAACTAGTTTTTGGACCATAACTTTAATTTTTATATGACACCTACCTTAGTTTATTACATATTTAGCTAGCCCTCGCCGAGGCGCTTCTAACGACACCACTCACGTGCGGATAGCTCGAAAAAATGTTGAAATGAAAAACTAGTTTTTGGACCATAACTTTAATTTTTATATGACACCTACCTTAGTTTATTACATATTTAGCTAGCCCTCGCCGAGGCGCTTCTAACGACACCACTCACGTGCGGATAGCTCGAAAAAATGTTGAAATGAAAAACTAGTTTTTGGACCATAACTTTAATTTTTATATGACACCTACCTTAGTTTATTACATATTTAGCTAGCCCTCGCCGAGGCGCTTCTAACGACACCACTCACGTGCGGATAGCTCGAAAAAATGTTGAAATGAAAAACTAGTTTTTGGACCATAACTTTAATTTTTATATGACACCTACCTTAGTTTATTACATATTTAGCTAGCCCTCGCCGAGGCGCTTCTAACGACACCACTCACGTGCGGATAGCTCGAAAAAATGTTGAAATGAAAAACTAGTTTTTGGACCATAACTTTAATTTTTATATGACACCTACCTTAGTTTATTACATATTTAGCTAGCCCTCGCCGAGGCGCTTCTAACGACACCACTCACGTGCGGATAGCTCGAAAAAATGTTGAAATGAAAAACTAGTTTTTGGACCATAACTTTAATTTTTATATGACACCTACCTTAGTTTATTACATATTTAGCTAGCCCTCGCCGAGGCGCTTCTAACGACACCACTCACGTGCGGATAGCTCGAAAAAATGTTGAAATGAAAAACTAGTTTTTGGACCATAACTTTAATTTTTATATGACACCTACCTTAGTTTATTACATATTTAGCTAGCCCTCGCCGAGGCGCTTCTAACGACACCACTCACGTGCGGATAGCTCGAAAAAATGTTGAAATGAAAAACTAGTTTTTGGACCATAACTTTAATTTTTATATGACACCTACCTTAGTTTATTACATATTTAGCTAGCCCTCGCCGAGGCGCTTCTAACGACACCACTCACGTGCGGATAGCTCGAAAAAATGTTGAAATGAAAAACTAGTTTTTGGACCATAACTTTAATTTTTATATGACACCTACCTTAGTTTATTACATATTTAGCTAGCCCTCGCCGAGGCGCTTCTAACGACACCACTCACGTGCGGATAGCTCGAAAAAATGTTGAAATGAAAAACTAGTTTTTGGACCATAACTTTAATTTTTATATGACACCTACCTTAGTTTATTACATATTTAGCTAGCCCTCGCCGAGGCGCTTCTAACGACACCACTCACGTGCGGATAGCTCGAAAAAATGTTGAAATGAAAAACTAGTTTTTGGACCATAACTTTAATTTTTATATGACACCTACCTTAGTTTATTACATATTTAGCTAGCCCTCGCCGAGGCGCTTCTAACGACACCACTCACGTGCGGATAGCTCGAAAAAATGTTGAAATGAAAAACTAGTTTTTGGACCATAACTTTAATTTTTATATGACACCTACCTTAGTTTATTACATATTTAGCTAGCCCTCGCCGAGGCGCTTCTAACGACACCACTCACGTGCGGATAGCTCGAAAAAATGTTGAAATGAAAAACTAGTTTTTGGACCATAACTTTAATTTTTATATGACACCTACCTTAGTTTATTACATATTTAGCTAGCCCTCGCCGAGGCGCTTCTAACGACACCACTCACGTGCGGATAGCTCGAAAAAATGTTGAAATGAAAAACTAGTTTTTGGACCATAACTTTAATTTTTATATGACACCTACCTTAGTTTATTACATATTTAGCTAGCCCTCGCCGAGGCGCTTCTAACGACACCACTCACGTGCGGATAGCTCGAAAAAATGTTGAAATAAAAAACTAGTTTTTGGACCATAACTTTAATTTTTATATGACACCTACCTTAGTTTATTACATATTTAGCTAGCCCTCGCCGAGGCGCTTCTAACGACACCACTCACGTGCGGATAGCTCGAAAAAATGTTGAAATGAAAAACTAGTTTTTGGACCATAACTTTAATTTTTATATGACACCTACCTTAGTTTATTACATATTTAGCTAGCCCTCGCCGAGGCGCTTCTAACGACACCACTCACGTGCGGATAGCTCGAAAAAATGTTGAAATGAAAAACTAGTTTTTGGACCATAACTTTAATTTTTATATGACACCTACCTTAGTTTATTACATATTTAGCTAGCCCTCGCCGAGGCGCTTCTAACGACACCACTCACGTGCGGATAGCTCGAAAAAATGTTGAAATGAAAAACTAGTTTTTGGACCATAACTTTAATTTTTATATGACACCTACCTTAGTTTATTACATATTTAGCTAGCCCTCGCCGAGGCGCTTCTAACGACACCACTCACGTGCGGATAGCTCGAAAAAATGTTGAAATGAAAAACTAGTTTTTGGACCATAACTTTAATTTTTATATGACACCTACCTTAGTTTATTACATATTTAGCTAGCCCTCGCCGAGGCGCTTCTAACGACACCACTCACGTGCGGATAGCTCGAAAAAATGTTGAAATGAAAAACTAGTTTTTGGACCATAACTTTAATTTTTATATGACACCTACCTTAGTTTATTACATATTTAGCTAGCCCTCGCCGAGGCGCTTCTAACGACACCACTCACGTGCGGATAGCTCGAAAAAATGTTGAAATGAAAAACTAGTTTTTGGACCATAACTTTAATTTTTATATGACACCTACCTTAGTTTATTACATATTTAGCTAGCCCTCGCCGAGGCGCTTCTAACGACACCACTCACGTGCGGATAGCTCGAAAAAATGTTGAAATGAAAAACTAGTTTTTGGACCATAACTTTAATTTTTATATGACACCTACCTTAGTTTATTACATATTTAGCTAGCCCTCGCCGAGGCGCTTCTAACGACACCACTCACGTGCGGATAGCTCGAAAAAATGTTGAAATGAAAAACTAGTTTTTGGACCATAACTTTAATTTTTATATGACACCTACCTTAGTTTATTACATATTTAGCTAGCCCTCGCCGAGGCGCTTCTAACGACACCACTCACGTGCGGATAGCTCGAAAAAATGTTGAAATGAAAAACTAGTTTTTGGACCATAACTTTAATTTTTATATGACACCTACCTTAGTTTATTACATATTTAGCTAGCCCTCGCCGAGGCGCTTCTAACGACACCACTCACGTGCGGATAGCTCGAAAAAATGTTGAAATAAAAAACTAGTTTTTGGACCATAACTTTAATTTTTATATGACACCTACCTTAGTTTATTACATATTTAGCTAGCCCTCGCCGAGGCGCTTCTAACGACACCACTCACGTGCGGATAGCTCGAAAAAATGTTGAAATGAAAAACTAGTTTTTGGACCATAACTTTAATTTTTATATGACACCTACCTTAGTTTATTACATATTTAGCTAGCCCTCGCCGAGGCGCTTCTAACGACACCACTCACGTGCGGATAGCTCGAAAAAATGTTGAAATGAAAAACTAGTTTTTGGACCATAACTTTAATTTTTATATGACACCTACCTTAGTTTATTACATATTTAGCTAGCCCTCGCCGAGGCGCTTCTAACGACACCACTCACGTGCGGATAGCTCGAAAAAATGTTGAAATGAAAAACTAGTTTTTGGACCATAACTTTAATTTTTATATGACACCTACCTTAGTTTATTACATATTTAGCTAGCCCTCGCCGAGGCGCTTCTAACGACACCACTCACGTGCGGATAGCTCGAAAAAATGTTGAAATGAAAAACTAGTTTTTGGACCATAACTTTAATTTTTATATGACACCTACCTTAGTTTATTACATATTTAGCTAGCCCTCGCCGAGGCGCTTCTAACGACACCACTCACGTGCGGATAGCTCGAAAAAATGTTGAAATGAAAAACTAGTTTTTGGACCATAACTTTAATTTTTATATGACACCTACCTTAGTTTATTACATATTTAGCTAGCCCTCGCCGAGGCGCTTCTAACGACACCACTCACGTGCGGATAGCTCGAAAAAATGTTGAAATGAAAAACTAGTTTTTGGACCATAACTTTAATTTTTATATGACACCTACCTTAGTTTATTACATATTTAGCTAGCCCTCGCCGAGGCGCTTCTAACGACACCACTCACGTGCGGATAGCTCGAAAAAATGTTGAAATGAAAAACTAGTTTTTGGACCATAACTTTAATTTTTATATGACACCTACCTTAGTTTATTACATATTTAGCTAGCCCTCGCCGAGGCGCTTCTAACGACACCACTCACGTGCGGATAGCTCGAAAAAATGTTGAAATGAAAAACTAGTTTTTGGACCATAACTTTAATTTTTATATGACACCTACCTTAGTTTATTACATATTTAGCTAGCCCTCGCCGAGGCGCTTCTAACGACACCACTCACGTGCGGATAGCTCGAAAAAATGTTGAAATGAAAAACTAGTTTTTGGACCATAACTTTAATTTTTATATGACACCTACCTTAGTTTATTACATATTTAGCTAGCCCTCGCCGAGGCGCTTCTAACGACACCACTCACGTGCGGATAGCTCGAAAAAATGTTGAAATGAAAAACTAGTTTTTGGACCATAACTTTAATTTTTATATGACACCTACCTTAGTTTATTACATATTTAGCTAGCCCTCGCCGAGGCGCTTCTAACGACACCACTCACGTGCGGATAGCTCGAAAAAATGTTGAAATGAAAAACTAGTTTTTGGACCATAACTTTAATTTTTATATGACACCTACCTTAGTTTATTACATATTTAGCTAGCCCTCGCCGAGGCGCTTCTAACGACACCACTCACGTGCGGATAGCTCGAAAAAATGTTGAAATGAAAAACTAGTTTTTGGACCATAACTTTAATTTTTATATGACACCTACCTTAGTTTATTACATATTTAGCTAGCCCTCGCCGAGGCGCTTCTAACGACACCACTCACGTGCGGATAGCTCGAAAAAATGTTGAAATGAAAAACTAGTTTTTGGACCATAACTTTAATTTTTATATGACACCTACCTTAGTTTATTACATATTTAGCTAGCCCTCGCCGAGGCGCTTCTAACGACACCACTCACGTGCGGATAGCTCGAAAAAATGTTGAAATGAAAAACTAGTTTTTGGACCATAACTTTAATTTTTATATGACACCTACCTTAGTTTATTACATATTTAGCTAGCCCTCGCCGAGGCGCTTCTAACGACACCACTCACGTGCGGATAGCTCGAAAAAATGTTGAAATGAAAAACTAGTTTTTGGACCATAACTTTAATTTTTATATGACACCTACCTTAGTTTATTACATATTTAGCTAGCCCTCGCCGAGGCGCTTCTAACGACACCACTCACGTGCGGATAGCTCGAAAAAATGTTGAAATGAAAAACTAGTTTTTGGACCATAACTTTAATTTTTATATGACACCTACCTTAGTTTATTACATATTTAGCTAGCCCTCGCCGAGGCGCTTCTAACGACACCACTCACGTGCGGATAGCTCGAAAAAATGTTGAAATGAAAAACTAGTTTTTGGACCATAACTTTAATTTTTATATGACACCTACCTTAGTTTATTACATATTTAGCTAGCCCTCGCCGAGGCGCTTCTAACGACACCACTCACGTGCGGATAGCTCGAAAAAATGTTGAAATGAAAAACTAGTTTTTGGACCATAACTTTAATTTTTATATGACACCTACCTTAGTTTATTACATATTTAGCTAGCCCTCGCCGAGGCGCTTCTAACGACACCACTCACGTGCGGATAGCTCGAAAAAATGTTGAAATGAAAAACTAGTTTTTGGACCATAACTTTAATTTTTATATGACACCTACCTTAGTTTATTACATATTTAGCTAGCCCTCGCCGAGGCGCTTCTAACGACACCACTCACGTGCGGATAGCTCGAAAAAATGTTGAAATGAAAAACTAGTTTTTGGACCATAACTTTAATTTTTATATGACACCTACCTTAGTTTATTACATATTTAGCTAGCCCTCGCCGAGGCGCTTCTAACGACACCACTCACGTGCGGATAGCTCGAAAAAATGTTGAAATGAAAAACTAGTTTTTGGACCATAACTTTAATTTTTATATGACACCTACCTTAGTTTATTACATATTTAGCTAGCCCTCGCCGAGGCGCTTCTAACGACACCACTCACGTGCGGATAGCTCGAAAAAATGTTGAAATGAAAAACTAGTTTTTGGACCATAACTTTAATTTTTATATGACACCTACCTTAGTTTATTACATATTTAGCTAGCCCTCGCCGAGGCGCTTCTAACGACACCACTCACGTGCGGATAGCTCGAAAAAATGTTGAAATGAAAAACTAGTTTTTGGACCATAACTTTAATTTTTATATGACACCTACCTTAGTTTATTACATATTTAGCTAGCCCTCGCCGAGGCGCTTCTAACGACACCACTCACGTGCGGATAGCTCGAAAAAATGTTGAAATGAAAAACTAGTTTTTGGACCATAACTTTAATTTTTATATGACACCTACCTTAGTTTATTACATATTTAGCTAGCCCTCGCCGAGGCGCTTCTAACGACACCACTCACGTGCGGATAGCTCGAAAAAATGTTGAAATGAAAAACTAGTTTTTGGACCATAACTTTAATTTTTATATGACACCTACCTTAGTTTATTACATATTTAGCTAGCCCTCGCCGAGGCGCTTCTAACGACACCACTCACGTGCGGATAGCTCGAAAAAATGTTGAAATGAAAAACTAGTTTTTGGACCATAACTTTAATTTTTATATGACACCTACCTTAGTTTATTACATATTTAGCTAGCCCTCGCCGAGGCGCTTCTAACGACACCACTCACGTGCGGATAGCTCGAAAAAATGTTGAAATGAAAAACTAGTTTTTGGACCATAACTTTAATTTTTATATGACACCTACCTTAGTTTATTACATATTTAGCTAGCCCTCGCCGAGGCGCTTCTAACGACACCACTCACGTGCGGATAGCTCGAAAAAATGTTGAAATGAAAAACTAGTTTTTGGACCATAACTTTAATTTTTATATGACACCTACCTTAGTTTATTACATATTTAGCTAGCCCTCGCCGAGGCGCTTCTAACGACACCACTCACGTGCGGATAGCTCGAAAAAATGTTGAAATGAAAAACTAGTTTTTGGACCATAACTTTAATTTTTATATGACACCTACCTTAGTTTATTACATATTTAGCTAGCCCTCGCCGAGGCGCTTCTAACGACACCACTCACGTGCGGATAGCTCGAAAAAATGTTGAAATGAAAAACTAGTTTTTGGACCATAACTTTAATTTTTATATGACACCTACCTTAGTTTATTACATATTTAGCTAGCCCTCGCCGAGGCGCTTCTAACGACACCACTCACGTGCGGATAGCTCGAAAAAATGTTGAAATGAAAAACTAGTTTTTGGACCATAACTTTAATTTTTATATGACACCTACCTTAGTTTATTACATATTTAGCTAGCCCTCGCCGAGGCGCTTCTAACGACACCACTCACGTGCGGATAGCTCGAAAAAATGTTGAAATGAAAAACTAGTTTTTGGACCATAACTTTAATTTTTATATGACACCTACCTTAGTTTATTACATATTTAGCTAGCCCTCGCCGAGGCGCTTCTAACGACACCACTCACGTGCGGATAGCTCGAAAAAATGTTGAAATGAAAAACTAGTTTTTGGACCATAACTTTAATTTTTATATGACACCTACCTTAGTTTATTACATATTTAGCTAGCCCTCGCCGAGGCGCTTCTAACGACACCACTCACGTGCGGATAGCTCGAAAAAATGTTGAAATGAAAAACTAGTTTTTGGACCATAACTTTAATTTTTATATGACACCTACCTTAGTTTATTACATATTTAGCTAGCCCTCGCCGAGGCGCTTCTAACGACACCACTCACGTGCGGATAGCTCGAAAAAATGTTGAAATGAAAAACTAGTTTTTGGACCATAACTTTAATTTTTATATGACACCTACCTTAGTTTATTACATATTTAGCTAGCCCTCGCCGAGGCGCTTCTAACGACACCACTCACGTGCGGATAGCTCGAAAAAATGTTGAAATGAAAAACTAGTTTTTGGACCATAACTTTAATTTTTATATGACACCTACCTTAGTTTATTACATATTTAGCTAGCCCTCGCCGAGGCGCTTCTAACGACACCACTCACGTGCGGATAGCTCGAAAAAATGTTGAAATGAAAAACTAGTTTTTGGACCATAACTTTAATTTTTATATGACACCTACCTTAGTTTATTACATATTTAGCTAGCCCTCGCCGAGGCGCTTCTAACGACACCACTCACGTGCGGATAGCTCGAAAAAATGTTGAAATGAAAAACTAGTTTTTGGACCATAACTTTAATTTTTATATGACACCTACCTTAGTTTATTACATATTTAGCTAGCCCTCGCCGAGGCGCTTCTAACGACACCACTCACGTGCGGATAGCTCGAAAAAATGTTGAAATGAAAAACTAGTTTTTGGACCATAACTTTAATTTTTATATGACACCTACCTTAGTTTATTACATATTTAGCTAGCCCTCGCCGAGGCGCTTCTAACGACACCACTCACGTGCGGATAGCTCGAAAAAATGTTGAAATGAAAAACTAGTTTTTGGACCATAACTTTAATTTTTATATGACACCTACCTTAGTTTATTACATATTTAGCTAGCCCTCGCCGAGGCGCTTCTAACGACACCACTCACGTGCGGATAGCTCGAAAAAATGTTGAAATGAAAAACTAGTTTTTGGACCATAACTTTAATTTTTATATGACACCTACCTTAGTTTATTACATATTTAGCTAGCCCTCGCCGAGGCGCTTCTAACGACACCACTCACGTGCGGATAGCTCGAAAAAATGTTGAAATGAAAAACTAGTTTTTGGACCATAACTTTAATTTTTATATGACACCTACCTTAGTTTATTACATATTTAGCTAGCCCTCGCCGAGGCGCTTCTAACGACACCACTCACGTGCGGATAGCTCGAAAAAATGTTGAAATGAAAAACTAGTTTTTGGACCATAACTTTAATTTTTATATGACACCTACCTTAGTTTATTACATATTTAGCTAGCCCTCGCCGAGGCGCTTCTAACGACACCACTCACGTGCGGATAGCTCGAAAAAATGTTGAAATGAAAAACTAGTTTTTGGACCATAACTTTAATTTTTATATTACACCTACCTTAGTTTATTACATATTTAGCTAGCCCTCGCCGAGGCGCTTCTAACGACACCACTCACGTGCGGATAGCTCGAAAAAATGTTGAAATGAAAAACTAGTTTTTGGACCATAACTTTAATTTTTATATGACATCTACCTTAGTTTATTACATATTTAGCTAGCCCTCGCCGAGGCGCTTCTAACGACACCACTCACGTGCGGATAGCTCGAAAAAATGTTGAAATGAAAAACTAGTTTTTGGACCATAACTTTAATTTTTATATGACACCTACCTTAGTTTATTACATATTTAGCTAGCCCTCGCCGAGGCGCTTCTAACGACACCACTCACGTGCGGATAGCTCGAAAAAATGTTGAAATGAAAAACTAGTTTTTGGACCATAACTTTAATTTTTATATGACACCTACCTTAGTTTATTACATATTTAGCTAGCCCTCGCCGAGGCGCTTCTAACGACACCACTCACGTGCGGATAGCTCGAAAAAATGTTGAAATGAAAAACTAGTTTTTGGACCATAACTTTAATTTTTATATGACACCTACCTTAGTTTATTACATATTTAGCTAGCCCTCGCCGAGGCGCTTCTAACGACACCACTCACGTGCGGATAGCTCGAAAAAATGTTGAAATGAAAAACTAGTTTTTGGACCATAACTTTAATTTTTATATGACACCTACCTTAGTTTATTACATATTTAGCTAGCCCTCGCCGAGGCGCTTCTAACGACACCACTCACGTGCGGATAGCTCGAAAAAATGTTGAAATGAAAAACTAGTTTTTGGACCATAACTTTAATTTTTATATGACACCTACCTTAGTTTATTACATATTTAGCTAGCCCTCGCCGAGGCGCTTCTAACGACACCACTCACGTGCGGATAGCTCGAAAAAATGTTGAAATGAAAAACTAGTTTTTGGACCATAACTTTAATTTTTATATGACACCTACCTTAGTTTATTACATATTTAGCTAGCCCTCGCCGAGGCGCTTCTAACGACACCACTCACGTGCGGATAGCTCGAAAAAATGTTGAAATGAAAAACTAGTTTTTGGACCATAACTTTAATTTTTATATGACACCTACCTTAGTTTATTACATATTTAGCTAGCCCTCGCCGAGGCGCTTCTAACGACACCACTCACGTGCGGATAGCTCGAAAAAATGTTGAAATGAAAAACTAGTTTTTGGACCATAACTTTAATTTTTATATGACACCTACCTTAGTTTATTACATATTTAGCTAGCCCTCGCCGAGGCGCTTCTAACGACACCACTCACGTGCGGATAGCTCGAAAAAATGTTGAAATGAAAAACTAGTTTTTGGACCATAACTTTAATTTTTATATGACACCTACCTTAGTTTATTACATATTTAGCTAGCCCTCGCCGAGGCGCTTCTAACGACACCACTCACGTGCGGATAGCTCGAAAAAATGTTGAAATGAAAAACTAGTTTTTGGACCATAACTTTAATTTTTATATGACACCTACCTTAGTTTATTACATATTTAGCTAGCCCTCGCCGAGGCGCTTCTAACGACACCACTCACGTGCGGATAGCTCGAAAAAATGTTGAAATGAAAAACTAGTTTTTGGACCATAACTTTAATTTTTATATGACACCTACCTTAGTTTATTACATATTTAGCTAGCCCTCGCCGAGGCGCTTCTAACGACACCACTCACGTGCGGATAGCTCGAAAAAATGTTGAAATGAAAAACTAGTTTTTGGACCATAACTTTAATTTTTATATGACACCTACCTTAGTTTATTACATATTTAGCTAGCCCTCGCCGAGGCGCTTCTAACGACACCACTCACGTGCGGATAGCTCGAAAAAATGTTGAAATGAAAAACTAGTTTTTGGACCATAACTTTAATTTTTATATGACACCTACCTTAGTTTATTACATATTTAGCTAGCCCTCGCCGAGGCGCTTCTAACGACACCACTCACGTGCGGATAGCTCGAAAAAATGTTGAAATGAAAAACTAGTTTTTGGACCATAACTTTAATTTTTATATGACACCTACCTTAGTTTATTACATATTTAGCTAGCCCTCGCCGAGGCGCTTCTAACGACACCACTCACGTGCGGATAGCTCGAAAAAATGTTGAAATGAAAAACTAGTTTTTGGACCATAACTTTAATTTTTATATGACACCTACCTTAGTTTATTACATATTTAGCTAGCCCTCGCCGAGGCGCTTCTAACGACACCACTCACGTGCGGATAGCTCGAAAAAATGTTGAAATGAAAAACTAGTTTTTGGACCATAACTTTAATTTTTATATGACACCTACCTTAGTTTATTACATATTTAGCTAGCCCTCGCCGAGGCGCTTCTAACGACACCACTCACGTGCGGATAGCTCGAAAAAATGTTGAAATGAAAAACTAGTTTTTGGACCATAACTTTAATTTTTATATGACACCTACCTTAGTTTATTACATATTTAGCTAGCCCTCGCCGAGGCGCTTCTAACGACACCACTCACGTGCGGATAGCTCGAAAAAATGTTGAAATGAAAAACTAGTTTTTGGACCATAACTTTAATTTTTATATGACACCTACCTTAGTTTATTACATATTTAGCTAGCCCTCGCCGAGGCGCTTCTAACGACACCACTCACGTGCGGATAGCTCGAAAAAATGTTGAAATGAAAAACTAGTTTTTGGACCATAACTTTAATTTTTATATGACACCTACCTTAGTTTATTACATATTTAGCTAGCCCTCGCCGAGGCGCTTCTAACGACACCACTCACGTGCGGATAGCTCGAAAAAATGTTGAAATGAAAAACTAGTTTTTGGACCATAACTTTAATTTTTATATGACACCTACCTTAGTTTATTACATATTTAGCTAGCCCTCGCCGAGGCGCTTCTAACGACACCACTCACGTGCGGATAGCTCGAAAAAATGTTGAAATGAAAAACTAGTTTTTGGACCATAACTTTAATTTTTATATGACACCTACCTTAGTTTATTACATATTTAGCTAGCCCTCGCCGAGGCGCTTCTAACGACACCACTCACGTGCGGATAGCTCGAAAAAATGTTGAAATGAAAAACTAGTTTTTGGACCATAACTTTAATTTTTATATGACACCTACCTTAGTTTATTACATATTTAGCTAGCCCTCGCCGAGGCGCTTCTAACGACACCACTCACGTGCGGATAGCTCGAAAAAATGTTGAAATGAAAAACTAGTTTTTGGACCATAACTTTAATTTTTATATGACACCTACCTTAGTTTATTACATATTTAGCTAGCCCTCGCCGAGGCGCTTCTAACGACACCACTCACGTGCGGATAGCTCGAAAAAATGTTGAAATGAAAAACTAGTTTTTGGACCATAACTTTAATTTTTATATGACACCTACCTTAGTTTATTACATATTTAGCTAGCCCTCGCCGAGGCGCTTCTAACGACACCACTCACGTGCGGATAGCTCGAAAAAATGTTGAAATGAAAAACTAGTTTTTGGACCATAACTTTAATTTTTATATGACACCTACCTTAGTTTATTACATATTTAGCTAGCCCTCGCCGAGGCGCTTCTAACGACACCACTCACGTGCGGATAGCTCGAAAAAATGTTGAAATGAAAAACTAGTTTTTGGACCATAACTTTAATTTTTATATGACACCTACCTTAGTTTATTACATATTTAGCTAGCCCTCGCCGAGGCGCTTCTAACGACACCACTCACGTGCGGATAGCTCGAAAAAATGTTGAAATGAAAAACTAGTTTTTGGACCATAACTTTAATTTTTATATGACACCTACCTTAGTTTATTACATATTTAGCTAGCCCTCGCCGAGGCGCTTCTAACGACACCACTCACGTGCGGATAGCTCGAAAAAATGTTGAAATGAAAAACTAGTTTTTGGACCATAACTTTAATTTTTATATGACACCTACCTTAGTTTATTACATATTTAGCTAGCCCTCGCCGAGGCGCTTCTAACGACACCACTCACGTGCGGATAGCTCGAAAAAATGTTGAAATGAAAAACTAGTTTTTGGACCATAACTTTAATTTTTATATGACACCTACCTTAGTTTATTACATATTTAGCTAGCCCTCGCCGAGGCGCTTCTAACGACACCACTCACGTGCGGATAGCTCGAAAAAATGTTGAAATGAAAAACTAGTTTTTGGACCATAACTTTAATTTTTATATGACACCTACCTTAGTTTATTACATATTTAGCTAGCCCTCGCCGAGGCGCTTCTAACGACACCACTCACGTGCGGATAGCTCGAAAAAATGTTGAAATGAAAAACTAGTTTTTGGACCATAACTTTAATTTTTATATGACACCTACCTTAGTTTATTACATATTTAGCTAGCCCTCGCCGAGGCGCTTCTAACGACACCACTCACGTGCGGATAGCTCGAAAAAATGTTGAAATGAAAAACTAGTTTTTGGACCATAACTTTAATTTTTATATGACACCTACCTTAGTTTATTACATATTTAGCTAGCCCTCGCCGAGGCGCTTCTAACGACACCACTCACGTGCGGATAGCTCGAAAAAATGTTGAAATGAAAAACTAGTTTTTGGACCATAACTTTAATTTTTATATGACACCTACCTTAGTTTATTACATATTTAGCTAGCCCTCGCCGAGGCGCTTCTAACGACACCACTCACGTGCGGATAGCTCGAAAAAATGTTGAAATGAAAAACTAGTTTTTGGACCATAACTTTAATTTTTATATGACACCTACCTTAGTTTATTACATATTTAGCTAGCCCTCGCCGAGGCGCTTCTAACGACACCACTCACGTGCGGATAGCTCGAAAAAATGTTGAAATGAAAAACTAGTTTTTGGACCATAACTTTAATTTTTATATGACACCTACCTTAGTTTATTACATATTTAGCTAGCCCTCGCCGAGGCGCTTCTAACGACACCACTCACGTGCGGATAGCTCGAAAAAATGTTGAAATGAAAAACTAGTTTTTGGACCATAACTTTAATTTTTATATGACACCTACCTTAGTTTATTACATATTTAGCTAGCCCTCGCCGAGGCGCTTCTAACGACACCACTCACGTGCGGATAGCTCGAAAAAATGTTGAAATGAAAAACTAGTTTTTGGACCATAACTTTAATTTTTATATGACACCTACCTTAGTTTATTACATATTTAGCTAGCCCTCGCCGAGGCGCTTCTAACGACACCACTCACGTGCGGATAGCTCGAAAAAATGTTGAAATGAAAAACTAGTTTTTGGACCATAACTTTAATTTTTATATGACACCTACCTTAGTTTATTACATATTTAGCTAGCCCTCGCCGAGGCGCTTCTAACGACACCACTCACGTGCGGATAGCTCGAAAAAATGTTGAAATGAAAAACTAGTTTTTGGACCATAACTTTAATTTTTATATGACACCTACCTTAGTTTATTACATATTTAGCTAGCCCTCGCCGAGGCGCTTCTAACGACACCACTCACGTGCGGATAGCTCGAAAAAATGTTGAAATGAAAAACTAGTTTTTGGACCATAACTTTAATTTTTATATGACACCTACCTTAGTTTATTACATATTTAGCTAGCCCTCGCCGAGGCGCTTCTAACGACACCACTCACGTGCGGATAGCTCGAAAAAATGTTGAAATGAAAAACTAGTTTTTGGACCATAACTTTAATTTTTATATGACACCTACCTTAGTTTATTACATATTTAGCTAGCCCTCGCCGAGGCGCTTCTAACGACACCACTCACGTGCGGATAGCTCGAAAAAATGTTGAAATGAAAAACTAGTTTTTGGACCATAACTTTAATTTTTATATGACACCTACCTTAGTTTATTACATATTTAGCTAGCCCTCGCCGAGGCGCTTCTAACGACACCACTCACGTGCGGATAGCTCGAAAAAATGTTGAAATGAAAAACTAGTTTTTGGACCATAACTTTAATTTTTATATGACACCTACCTTAGTTTATTACATATTTAGCTAGCCCTCGCCGAGGCGCTTCTAACGACACCACTCACGTGCGGATAGCTCGAAAAAATGTTGAAATGAAAAACTAGTTTTTGGACCATAACTTTAATTTTTATATGACACCTACCTTAGTTTATTACATATTTAGCTAGCCCTCGCCGAGGCGCTTCTAACGACACCACTCACGTGCGGATAGCTCGAAAAAATGTTGAAATGAAAAACTAGTTTTTGGACCATAACTTTAATTTTTATATGACACCTACCTTAGTTTATTACATATTTAGCTAGCCCTCGCCGAGGCGCTTCTAACGACACCACTCACGTGCGGATAGCTCGAAAAAATGTTGAAATGAAAAACTAGTTTTTGGACCATAACTTTAATTTTTATATGACACCTACCTTAGTTTATTACATATTTAGCTAGCCCTCGCCGAGGCGCTTCTAACGACACCACTCACGTGCGGATAGCTCGAAAAAATGTTGAAATGAAAAACTAGTTTTTGGACCATAACTTTAATTTTTATATGACACCTACCTTAGTTTATTACATATTTAGCTAGCCCTCGCCGAGGCGCTTCTAACGACACCACTCACGTGCGGATAGCTCGAAAAAATGTTGAAATGAAAAACTAGTTTTTGGACCATAACTTTAATTTTTATATGACACCTACCTTAGTTTATTACATATTTAGCTAGCCCTCGCCGAGGCGCTTCTAACGACACCACTCACGTGCGGATAGCTCGAAAAAATGTTGAAATGAAAAACTAGTTTTTGGACCATAACTTTAATTTTTATATGACACCTACCTTAGTTTATTACATATTTAGCTAGCCCTCGCCGAGGCGCTTCTAACGACACCACTCACGTGCGGATAGCTCGAAAAAATGTTGAAATGAAAAACTAGTTTTTGGACCATAACTTTAATTTTTATATGACACCTACCTTAGTTTATTACATATTTAGCTAGCCCTCGCCGAGGCGCTTCTAACGACACCACTCACGTGCGGATAGCTCGAAAAAATGTTGAAATGAAAAACTAGTTTTTGGACCATAACTTTAATTTTTATATGACACCTACCTTAGTTTATTACATATTTAGCTAGCCCTCGCCGAGGCGCTTCTAACGACACCACTCACGTGCGGATAGCTCGAAAAAATGTTGAAATGAAAAACTAGTTTTTGGACCATAACTTTAATTTTTATATGACACCTACCTTAGTTTATTACATATTTAGCTAGCCCTCGCCGAGGCGCTTCTAACGACACCACTCACGTGCGGATAGCTCGAAAAAATGTTGAAATGAAAAACTAGTTTTTGGACCATAACTTTAATTTTTATATGACACCTACCTTAGTTTATTACATATTTAGCTAGCCCTCGCCGAGGCGCTTCTAACGACACCACTCACGTGCGGATAGCTCGAAAAAATGTTGAAATGAAAAACTAGTTTTTTGGACCATAACTTTAATTTTTATATGACACCTACCTTAGTTTATTACATATTTAGCTAGCCCTCGCCGAGGCGCTTCTAACGACACCACTCACGTGCGGATAGCTCGAAAAAATGTTGAAATGAAAAACTAGTTTTTGGACCATAACTTTAATTTTTATATGACACCTACCTTAGTTTATTACATATTTAGCTAGCCCTCGCCGAGGCGCTTCTAACGACACCACTCACGTGCGGATAGCTCGAAAAAATGTTGAAATGAAAAACTAGTTTTTGGACCATAACTTTAATTTTTATATGACACCTACCTTAGTTTATTACATATTTAGCTAGCCCTCGCCGAGGCGCTTCTAACGACACCACTCACGTGCGGATAGCTCGAAAAAATGTTGAAATGAAAAACTAGTTTTTGGACCATAACTTTAATTTTTATATGACACCTACCTTAGTTTATTACATATTTAGCTAGCCCTCGCCGAGGCGCTTCTAACGACACCACTCACGTGCGGATAGCTCGAAAAAATGTTGAAATGAAAAACTAGTTTTTGGACCATAACTTTAATTTTTATATACGACACCTACCTTAGTTTATTACATATTTAGCTAGCCCTCGCCGAGGCGCTTCTAACGACCGCCACTCAGCGTGCGGATAGCTCGAAAAATGTTGAAATGAAAAACTAGTTTTTGGACCATAACTTTAATTTTTATATGACACCTACCTTAGTTTATTACATATTTAGCTAGCCCTCGCCGAGGCGCTTCTAACGACACCACTCACGTGCGGATAGCTCGAAAAAATGTTGAAATGAAAAACTAGTTTTTGGACCATAACTTTAATTTTTATATGACACTACCTTAGTTTATTACATATTTAGCTAGCCCTCGCCGAGGGCGCTTCTAACGACACCACTCACGTGCGGATAGCTCGAAAAAATGTTGAAATGAAAACTAGTTTTTGGACCATAACTTTAATTTTTATATGACACCTACCTTAGTTTATACATATTTAGCTAGCCCTCGCCGAGGCGCTTCTAACGACACCACTCACGTGCGGATAGCTCGAAAAAATGTTTGAAATGAAAAACTAGTTTTTGGACCATACTTTAATTTTTATATGACACCTACCTTAGTTTATTACATATTTAGCTAGCCCTCGCCGAGGCGGCTTCTAACGACACCACTCACGTGCGGATAGCTCGAAAAAATGTTGAAATGAAAAACTAGTTTTGGACCATAACTTTAATTTTTATATGACACCTACCTAGTTTATACAATTTAGCCCTCGCCGAGGCGCTTCTAACGACACCACTCACGTGCGGATAGCTCGAAAAAATGTTGAAATGAAAAACTAGTTTTTGGACCATAACTTTAATTTTTATATGTCACTACCTTAGTTTATTCATATTTAGCTAGCCCTCGCCGAGGCGCTTCTAACGACACCACTCACGTGCGGATTAGCTCGAAAAATGTTGAAATGAAAAACTAGTTTTTGGACCATAACTTTAATTTTTATATGACACCTACCTTAGTTTATTACATATTTAGCTAGCCCTCGCCGAGGCGCTTCTAACGACACCACTCACGTGCGGATAGCTCGAAAAAATGTTGAATGAAAAACTAGTTTTGGACCATAACTTTAATTTTTATATGACCACCTACCTTAGTTTATTACATATTTAGCTAGCCCTCGCCGAGGCGCTTCTAACGACACCACTCACGTGCGGATAGCTCGAAAAATGTTGAAATGAAAAACTAGTTTTGGACCATAACTTTAATTTTTATATGACACCTACCTTAGTTTATTACATATTTAGCTAGCCCTCGCCGAGGCGCTTCTAACGACACCACTCACGTGCGGATAGCTCGAAAAAATGTTGAAATGAAAAACTAGTTTTTGGACCATAACTTTAATTTTTATATGACACCTACCTTAGTTTATTACATATTTAGCTAGCCCTCGCCGAGGCGCTTCTAACGACACCACTCACGTGCGGATAGCTCGAAAAAAATGTTGAAATGAAAAACTAGTTTTTGGACCATAACTTTAATTTTTATATGACACCTACCTTAGTTTATTACAATATTTAGCTAGCCCTCGCCGAGGCGCTTCTAACGACACCACTCACGTGCGGATAGCTCGAAAAAATGTTGAAATGAAAAACTAGTTTTTGGACCATAACTTTAATTTTTATATGACACCTACCTTAGTTTATTACATATTTAGCTAGCCCTCGCCGAGGCGCTTCTAACGACACCACTCACGTGCGGATAGCTCGAAAAAATGTTGAAATGAAAAACTAGTTTTTGGACCATAACTTTAATTTTTATATGACACCTACCTTAGTTTATTACTTATTTAGCTAGCCCTCGCCGAGGCGCTTCTAACGACACCACTCACGTGCGGATAGCTCGAAAAAATGTTGAAATGAAAAACTAGTTTTTGGACCATAACTTTAATTTTTATATGACACCTACCTTAGTTTATTACATATTTAGCTAGCCCTCGCCGAGGCGCTTCTATCGACACCACTCACGTGCGGATAGCTCGAAAAAATGTTGAAATGAAAAACTAGTTTTGGACCATAACTTTAATTTTTATATGACACCTACCTTAGTTTATTACATATTTAGCTAGCCCTCGCCGAGGCGCTTCTAACGACACCACTCACGTGCGGATAGCTCGAAAAAATGTTGAAATGAAAAACTAGTTTTTGGACCATAACTTAATTTTTATATGACACCTACCTTAGTTTATTACATATTTAGCTAGCCCTCGCCGAGGCGCTTCTAACGACACCACTCACGTGCGGATAGCTCGAAAAATGTTGAAATGAAAAACTAGTTTTGGACCATAACTTTAATTTTTATATGACACCTACCTTAGTTTATTACATATTTAGCTAGCCCTCGCCGAGGCGCTTCTAACGACAACCACTCACGTGCGGATAGCTCGAAAAAATGTTGAAATGAAAAACTAGTTTTTGGACCATAACTTTAATTTTTATATGACACCTACCTTAGTTTATTACATATTTAGCTAGCCCTCGCCGAGGCGCTTCTAACGACACACTCACGTGCGGATAGCTCGAAAAAATGTTGAAATGAAAAACTAGTTTTTGGACCATAACTTTAATTTTTATATGACACCTACCTTAGTTTATTACATATTAGCTAGCCCTCGCCGAGGCGCTTCTAACGACACCACTCACGTGCGGATAGCTCGAAAAAATGTTGAAATGAAAAACTAGTTTTGGACCATAACTTTAATTTTTATATGACACCTACCTTAGTTTATTACATATTTAGCTAGCCCTCGCCGAGGCGCTTCTAACGACACCACTCACGTGCGGATAGCTCGAAAAAATGTTGAAATGAAAACTAGTTTTTGGACCATAACTTTAATTTTTATATGACACCTACCTTAGTTTATTACATATTTAGCTAGCCCTCGCCGAGGCGCTTCTTAACGACACCACTCACGTGCGGATAGCTCGAAAAAATGTTGAAATGAAAAACTAGTTTTGGACCCTAACTTTAATTTTTATATGACACCTACCTTAGTTTATTACATATTTAGCTAGCCCTCGCCGAGGCGCTTCTAACGACACCACTCACGTGCGGATAGCTCGAAAAAATGTTGAAATGAAAAACTAGTTTTTGGACCATAACTTTAATTTTTATATGACACCTACCTTAGTTTATTACATATTTAGCTAGCCCTCGCCGAGGCGCTTCTAACGACACCACTCACGTGCGGATAGCTCGAAAAAATGTTGAAATGAAAAACTAGTTTTTGGACCATAACTTTAATTTTTATATGACACCTACCTTAGTTTATTACATATTTAGCTAGCCCTCGCCGAGGCGCTCTAACGACACCACTCACGTGCGGATAGCTCGAAAAAATGTTGAAATGAAAACTAGTTTTTGGACCATAACTTTAATTTTTATATGACACCTACCTTAGTTTATTACATATTTAGCTAGCCCTCGCCGAGGCGCTTCTAACGACACCACTCACGTGCGGATAGCTCGAAAAAATGTTGAAATGAAAAACTAGTTTTGGACCCATACTTTAATTTTTATATGACACCTACCTTAGTTTATTACATATTTAGCTAGCCCTCGCCGAGGCGCTTCTAACGACACCACTCACGTGCGGATAGCTCGAAAAAATGTTGAAATGAAAACTAGTTTTTGGACCATAACTTTAATTTTTATATGACACCTACCTAGTTTATTACATATTTAGCTAGCCCTCTGCCGAGGCGCTTCTACGACACCACTCACGTGCGGATAGCTCGAAAAAATGTTGAAATGAAAACTAGTTTTTGGACCATAACTTTAATTTTTATATGACACCTACCTTAGTTTATTACATATTTAGCTAGCCCTCGCCGAGGCGCTTCTAACGACACCACTCACGTGCGGATAGCTCGAAAAATGTTGAAATGAAAAACTAGTTTTTGGACCATAACTTTAATTTTTATATGACACCTACCTTAGTTTATTACATATTTTAGCTAGCCACTCG
>FR997771.1:10000-17500 GCA_905475315.1 Autographa pulchrina
TAGAACTTCAATATTTTTCTACTTTAAAAATTAAATTAAATCCTGTAAAAAATCAGTTTTTCACGGTTTTCCAGGGAAATTTGTTCCCGGACCCCTAAATTTTATTACGCCATTCGCTTGCAAACGTCCAGCCGAAGAGAACGGTACCACTCACGTGGCGCTCCGACTACCTGGAGCCGAGGAAATTGCGATTTGTGTTCCCGACCAAAACAACATCTCGTGGAGTGCTATATAAGTACTTGAAAATCCACCTAAGTCGGCCGCACAAACGGTTCACTTGTATACAAAATTTTTCATTTTTGTGCGATTTTAACTGTAATTTTTTATAAACGTGTCCCTTTTGACCTCATTGTTGACCTTCGCGCCTATACACGCGAAAATATTTGATATTTTTCGTATTTTTACGAAAATTTTATTGTCATTGCTATATAGCGGTACATTATTTTGCTTGACACGTGATAACTTCGCTGTTTATCGGTGGATTGTCGCGATTTTTGTTGACCTACAGCTCAAGACGTCTGCTTTCGTTTGAGTATAATTTTGGCATTCCATTTTAAAAACAAATAGCTTTTATTTACAAAAAACCTCTTAAAATCACATAATTTTTCAAAGTCATTTTTTCAAAAACTGTTTAGCAAAAATTTCATTTAGTCATATCTGTTTGTAGGTCTCTTAAAGACCTCCCTAAATATATAGCACACGTATCGTGTGATTATATAGAACTTCAATATTTTTCTACTTTAAAAATTAAATTAAATCCTGTAAAAAATCAGTTTTTCACGGTTTTCCAGGGAAATTTGTTCCCGGACCCCTAAATTTTATTACGCCATTCGCTTGCAAACGTCCAGCCGAAGAGAACGGTACCACTCACGTGGCGCTCCGACTACCTGGAGCCGAGGAAATTGCGATTTGTGTTCCCGACCAAAACAACATCTCGTGGAGTGCTATATAAGTACTTGAAAATCCACCTAAGTCGGCCGCACAAACGGTTCACTTGTATACAAAATTTTTCATTTTTGTGCGATTTTAACTGTAATTTTTTATAAACGTGTCCCTTTTGACCTCATTGTTGACCTTCGCGCCTATACACGCGAAAATATTTGATATTTTTCGTATTTTTACGAAAATTTTATTGTCATTGCTATATAGCGGTACATTATTTTGCTTGACACGTGATAACTTCGCTGTTTATCGGTGGATTGTCGCGATTTTTGTTGACCTACAGCTCAAGACGTCTGCTTTCGTTTGAGTATAATTTTGGCATTCCATTTTAAAAACAAATAGCTTTTATTTACAAAAAACCTCTTAAAATCACATAATTTTTCAAAGTCATTTTTTCAAAAACTGTTTAGCAAAAATTTCATTTAGTCATATCTGTTTGTAGGTCTCTTAAAGACCTCCCTAAATATATAGCACACGTATCGTGTGATTATATAGAACTTCAATATTTTTCTACTTTAAAAATTAAATTAAATCCTGTAAAAAATCAGTTTTTCACGGTTTTCCAGGGAAATTTGTTCCCGGACCCCTAAATTTTATTACGCCATTCGCTTGCAAACGTCCAGCCGAAGAGAACGGTACCACTCACGTGGCGCTCCGACTACCTCGAGCCAAAGAAATTGCGAGTTTTTTGCCCTCCCACCCACCCATATTTCCTTGGCCATATCGATTCCGGAGGCTTTTGGCGAACACTTTTTGACACCCCACTTACTTTGGGAGGCCATAGCTCCGGAGTCGATAGTGCTAGAGGGCTGCGGTTGGTGGCGTTGGACGGACGCTAGACCGCTCTTAATTCCTTTTGTATTTCTAGGGCTCTCAGCCCAGAAATCTGTTTTTGGCAGCCGTGCTTGTCTTCAAGGCACAAAAAATTCTTCATATTTTTGGTCGTTTTACACACTTTTTGGCTTACAAAAAGCGTATAACTGTGAAGCGACCACAGGGAATAGCGGCTGGGATTCCCCTGACGTCCCGACGTACTTGGAGCGCGAACACCTGTAGCAGAAAGAGAAATAATTAATAAAATTATTATAAATCGCCAAATTTTATCTACATTTTACAGTTTATTTTGTGTACACACTAGTTTTATTCTTACATCATTTTAACATTTTATTATTTTACATTTTTACAATTTATTTTTACAACTTTTACAATTTTACTTCCCATTGAATGTGTTTACAACTTCTACAAACTTACGAACAATAATAATTACTGAGGTTGGGTTAGGTTGTGTTTGGGACTTACTTGCACCTTCTTACCTCTAGCAATGCTCCGCACCCCCGCTAAGTCTTCCACGTCACAGCAGCCGGCCACTCCCCCGAAGGCTAACCGGGCCACTGTAACCAAAAGCCAAACTAATGTTAGTAGGAGCATCGGGGAATGGGAGGCGGGAAGAGTCCTCTTTCCGGAGGAGGCTCTGACCGCTACCCACCGTACCGATGAAGTTGCAGTGGACGAGCTGCCAGCTCCGAATACTCTACCGGTGGCCCTGAAAACAAAACCGTTGTCCGCGCGAGCTTGGAGGGTCCAAGAGGCGAGGGCCTGCGTGACGAAGGCGAAGACGGCTCTAAACGCGTCCAGAAACCTAAAAACCGACATAAAGGCCGACGTCACGCAGGCCATCGACAGGCTCTACCAGCTTGTGAAGGAGGATGAATCCCAGAGGCCCGCGGCTCCCCCCCTGCCAACACTTACAAGCGTGGGCAGGGAGGCAGTCGAGGGAGTTCTGGAAACATCAGAAAGTGGGCAGAGTTCGGGGAGAGTGGAGGTCACTCAGTTGCTCTCCTCACTAGCCGAGCATAGCAGACTCATGAGAGAGAGCAACGAGAGAGCCAAGGAGCTGCAAACGGCCCTCCTAGCAAAAAAGGAAACACTGGAAGCGATCACTTACGCGAGTGTAGCGGCAGGCGCAAAAGGGCGAAGGCGCGCCTTCCCGGCAGCTCTGCACTCGGTAGTGGTCGCTTCCAGGGATGAAATGGAGACGGGGGAGGAAGTGCTAGGAAGGGTAAGGAAAGCAGTAAATGCCAAGGCGGGAGACGTGCAGGTGGAACGGGTCCGGAAAGGAAAAGACCGAAAAGTCGTCATCAGCTGCAGAAGCGAGGACATCAGGGACACGCTTCGGAGTAAAATCGAGGAGGCCGACCAGCAGCTTGATGTCCAGGTTGTCAAAAACCTGGACCCCCTCGTCATCTTCAGGGACGTCCTCAGTTCACATACAAACGAGGACGTGCTCCAGTTCCTGAAGATGCAAAATAAGAAGCTGTTCCAGGACCTGCCAGCTGATGACGACAGGATCGAGATTAAATTTAGGAGGAGAGCCCGGAATGACCTCATCTGTCATGTCGTCGCTCGGGTGTCCCCCACATTGTGGAATCGGCTGCTGGAGGCGTCTGAGGTGTATCTGGACCTGCAGCACATTAGAGTGGAGGACCAGTCACCACTGGTCCAATGCTCAATGTGCTTGGGTTACGGCCACAGTAGACGCCTCTGCACCGAGACCACAGAAAAATGTGGGTACTGCGGGGGCCCTCATCAACGCAGAACCTGCGCAGAGAAGCTCGCCAACGCGGCTCCCACTTGCTGTAACTGCGTTTCAGCAAAGCTAGACATGACGGGGCACAACGCGTTCAGCTCAGACTGCCCCGTCCGACGCAGGTGGGACTCGTTGGCTAGAGCAAAGATAGCGTATTGCTGAGGGCTCCATGGCGAACGACGGCAACGACATCCCCACCAGGGAGAGTATGGCTTACCCGGTAATGCAGGCCAATCTTCAGCGAAAGGAACTGGCGACCGTTGAGTTGTTTCGGGGAGCTGCAGAGAGGAGGGTTGCACTGGCTCTGATACAAGAGCCATATGTCGGCGGCATAAGAAGGATGAAAGACTACCGTGGGTCACGGGTATTCCAGGCGGAGGACAATGGAAACGGGACTGTGAAGGCTGCCATAGCAGTATTTGACCATGACTGGGAAGTCACACAGTTCCCAGAACTCACCACACACAACATCGTCGTGGTGAGGATCCGCACCATCGCCTGGGAACTCACGGTGGTCTCCATCTACTTCGAGCCAGACAAGCCGATGCAGCCCTACCTCGAGCACCTTGGAACGATTCAGCGGAAGCTTGGAGCTCGCAGCCTCATTATCGGGGGCGACTTCAACGCCAAAAGCCCATGGTGGGGAAGCAGATTGGAGGACATGAGGGGGGAGGAGCTATGTGGCTTCCTGGATGAGAGGGAGTTGCAGGTGCTCAACAGCGGCACCACGCCAACCTTCGACACCATTAGAGGCGGTAAAATATACAGCAGCCACGTGGACGTCACGGTATGCTCGGCGGACCTTCTCGGCCTGGTGGAAGGATGGAGGGTTGACGTCGATATGACGAGCTCTGACCACAACGGCATCGTGTTTAAAATCAGACTGACGAGATCTACAGGAATGCGTATCAAAACCACCACTAGAATATACAACACAAATAAAGCTAATTGGGTCCAGTTTCATGAGAAACTGGAACAATTAAAAATAGAAAAACAAATAAACAAAACAGAAATAGAAAAAATTAGTAGCAAACAAGATTTGGAACATACCTTACAAAATTACCTAGAAATCATAAAACAAACCTGCGATACTTGCATTCCTGTAAAGAAAAACCGTCAGAAACTTACCTTGCCGTGGTGGTCCGATGAGCTCACCGCCCTGAAGAAGAAGGTGGCTACCAGGAGGAGAAGGATCCGCTGCGCCGCTCCGGTCCGGAGAGATGGTGTCGTCGCTGAGTACCTGCAAATAAAAGAGGAATATGAGAGAAAGGCCAAGACAGCTCAAGTGCAGAGCTGGAAACAGTTCTGCACAAAACAAGATAGGGAAGGGATGTGGGAGGGGATCTACAGGGTGATCGGAAGGACCTCCACACGACCCGAAGACGTCACCCTCATCAAGGATGGCGAAACCCTCGACCCCGCACGCTCGGCGGCCTTCCTCGCGGAATCCTTCTACCCGGAGGACCGCGAGTCGGAGGACGGCGAGGACCACAAGGCCACAAGAAGTCTCGCGAAGCGGGTGAACGATCGGGTCCATGGTGAGGTACATGACCCGCCGTTCACAGCGCACGAGCTCAGGTCTGTGGTCCGAGCCTTTAATCCGAAAAAGGCGCCGGGCGCCGATGGCTTCACGGCAGACATCTGCAGTCACGCCATACTCCAGGACTCAGAGTCCTTCCTTGCCTTGGCCAACAAATGCCTCAGTCTAGGGCACTTCCCCAAGCCCTGGAAAGAGGCCACAGTCGTGGTCCTGAGGAAGCCGGGCAAGGACGACTACCGTAGGGCAAAGTCGTACAGGCCAATTGGCCTGCTACCTGTCCTCGGTAAGATCCTGGAGAAAATGGTTGTAGCAAGGCTCCAGTGGCACCTGACACCGAGACTAAGTACTCGCCAGTATGGCTTTATGCCACAGCGAAGCACGGAGGACGCCCTCTATACTCTGGTGAACCATATAAAAGCGGAGGTTAAAGATAAAAAACTGATAACGCTTGTGTCGCTAGATATAGAGGGTGCCTTCGACAGTGCTTGGTGGCCGGCCATCAAGGTCAGACTGGCTGAGGAACAGTGTCCGGTCAATCTCAGGAGGCTACTGGACAGCTATCTTGACGGCAGATGCGTGAAGCTGAGGTATGTGGGAGTCGAGTATATGAGGGAAACCCAAAAGGGATGCGTCCAGGGGTCGATTGGAGGACCGATCCTCTGGAACGTGTTACTGGATCCCCTCCTAAAGGAGTTGGCTGCGGAAGGAGTCCGCTGCCAGGCATTCGCGGACGACGTGGTCCTACTGTTCGCCGGGTGTACTGGCTCCGAGGTGCAGCGACAGGCCAATGTTGCCCTCGAGCATGTCTGGAGGTGGGGTGTCAGAAATAAGCTCAAATTTGCCGCAAATAAGACCTGCGCAATGCTTATTACTAATAAGCTCAAATATGACACCCCCCGCCTGAGCATGGGCGGGGTCAACATTGGCATGTCTCGAGAGATAAAGATTTTAGGGCTGACCATTGACGACAAGTTGACGTTCAATAGTCATGTCGCCAACGTCTGTAGGAAAGCCCTAAACATCTGCAACCAGCTACAAAGAACAGCTAAGATCAGCTGGGGCCTGCACCCGGAGGTCATACGGACCATCTATACGGCGGCAGTGGAGCCGATCATCTTGTACGCGGCGGCAGCGTGGGCGCCCGCAGCCAACAAAATCGGGGTAAAAAAGCTCCTTGGGACAGTACAGAGGGGTGTGGCACAGAAAATCTGTAAATCATACCGCACGGTCTCCCTAAACTCGGCTCTAATACTGGCCGGGATACTTCCTCTCGACCTGCGCATACAGGAAGCAGCAGCCCTGTATGAAGCGCGCAAAGGGTCGTCCCGGCTAGTGCTAGGAGACCGGGAGGTGGAGCGTGTGGTGGATTATGCGGAGATGCCACACCCGGCTCGGCGTCCAGAGCTTAGTTTTAAAAGCCTGGACAACCAAAGCCTGGTAGACCAACATAACGTGCAGACGCGCCGTATTTTTACAGACGGTAGCAAGATAGGGGGTAAGGTCGGAGCTGCGCTGTCCGTGTGGGACAGCCACTCCGAACTGAAGGCCCGTAAACTATCTTTGCCTGCGTACTGCACAGTCTACCAGGCCGAACTGCTGGCACTCTGCCGAGCCACGGACGAGATCCTGAAGTGCGGAGAAAGGAGCTATGGTGTGTACAGTGACTCGATGGCAGCACTGCAGGCGGTCACAAACCATGGCTCCTTAAATCCGCTAGCGTTCCAGGCGCGCCAAAACCTCTGCGAGGCCTTGACCCGGGGCAAAGATGTCTCCTTATTCTGGGTCAAGGCCCACGCCGGTTTCGAGGGGAATGAGCGCGCCGACATCCTCGCAAAGGAGGCAGCGGTTTCGGGGCGGAGGAAGCCGGACTACGACCGGTGTCCGGTTTCATTCGTCAGGAGTCAGCTCCGCGGCGAATCTCTTGACGAGTGGAACCGGAGGTACCTGGATGGCGAGACTGCCTCCGTCACGAAACTGTTCCTCCCAAACGCGGTGGACGCCTTCAGGCTCGTCCGAAAAATACAACCCCAAGGAGTGATAACACAGATGCTGACCGGACATGGCGGGTTCTCCCAGTATCTGCACCGGTTCAAGTGCAAGGAGAGCCCGTCATGCATCTGCGACCCCGACGTGCACGAAAGTGTTGTGCACTTAATTTTTGAATGCCCAGCCCACAGCATAAAAAGATACCACCTGCAACAGTCGGTTGAGGTAGAGGTGAGCGCTGCAAACGCTCACTGCCTCATAGCAAATAAAAAGTCTAGAAAAGAATTTATGGAATTTGCAGTAAGCGTTTGCAGCGCTGCTGCTAAAAGAAACAAATAAGGAAATAAAAGACAAAACAAAACAGAAAACTTACAAAACCAACGCATAACAAAGTCCCTGACAATGTTAGGGGATTAAAAGTATAAAAAATAAAAAAAAAAAAAAA
>FR997771.1:20000-26161 GCA_905475315.1 Autographa pulchrina
CTAACCTAACCTTACATAAAAAAAAATGTCCGAAAAAAGTTAGGTTAGGTTCAAACCTAACGTAACATTAAAAAAATGTCCGAAAAAAGTGACAAAAAAAATGTCCGAAAAAAGTTACAAAAAAATGTCCGAAAAAAGTTAGGTTAGGTTCAAACCTAACGTAACATTAAAAAAAATTTCCGAAAAAAGTTACAAAAAAAATGTCCAAAAAAAGTTAGGTTAGGTTCAAACATAACGTAACATTAAAAAAAATGTCCGAAAAAAGTGACAAAAAAATGTCCGAAAAATGTTACAAAAATGTCCGAAAAAAGTTACAAAAATGCCCGAAAAAAGTTAGGTTTGATAAAGTTAGGTTAGGTTCTAACCTAACCTTACATAAAAAAAATGTCCGAAAAAAGTTAGGTTAGGTTCAAACCTAACGTAACATTAAAAAAAATGTCCGAAAAAAGTGACAAAAAAAATGTCCGAAAAATGTTACAATAATGTCCGAAAAAAGTTACAAAAAAATGTCCGAAAAAAGTTAGGTTAGGTTCAAACCTAACGTAACATTAAAAAAAATGTCCGAAAAATGTTACAAAAATGTCCGAAAAAAGTTACAAAAAAGATGTCCAAAAAAAGTTAGGTTAGGTTCAAACATAACGTAACATTAAAAAAAATGTCCGAAAAAAGTGACAAAAAAAAATGTCCGAAAAATGTTACAATAATGTCCGAAAAAAGTTACAAAAAAATGTCCGAAAAAAGTTAGGTTAGGTTCAAACCTAACGTAACATTAAAAAAAATGTCCGAAAAAAGTGACAAAAAAAATGTCCGAAAAATGTTACAAAAATGTCCGAAAAAAGTTACATAAATGCCCGAAAAAAGTTAGGTTTGATAAAGTTAGGTTAGGTTCTAACCTAACCTTACATAAAAAAAAAATGTCCGAAAAAAGTTAGGTTAGGTTCAAACCTAACGTAACATTAAAAAAATGTCCGAAAAAAGTGACAAAAAAAATGTCCGAAAAATGTTACAATAATGTCCGAAAAAAGTTACAAAAAAATGTCCGAAAAAAGTTAGGTTAGGTTCAAACCTAACGTAACATTAAAAAAAATGTCCGAAAAAAGTGACAAAAAAAATGTCCGAAAAATGTTACAAAAATGTCCGAAAAAAGTTACATAAATGCCCGAAAAAAGTTAGGTTTGATAAAGGTAGGTTAGGTTCTAACCTAACCTTACATAAAAAAAATGTCCGAAAAAAGTTAGGTTAGGTTCAAACCTAACGTAACATTAAAAAAAATGTCCGAAAAAAGTGACAAAAAAAATGTCCGAAAAAAGTTACAAAAAAATGTAAGAAAAAAGTTAGGTTAACGTAACATTAAAAAAAATGTCCGAAAAAAGTGACAAAAAAAATGTCCGAAAAATGTAACAAAAATGTCCGAAAAAAGTTACAAAAATGCCCGAAAAAAGTTAGGTTTGATAAAGTTAGGTTAGGTTCTAACCTAACCTTACATAAAAAAAAATGTCCGAAAAAAGTTAGGTTAGGTTCAAACCTAAAGTAACATTAAAAAAAATGTCCGAAAAAAGTGACAAAAAAAATGACCGAAAAATGTTACAAAAATGTCCGAAAAAAGTTACAAAAAAATGTCCGAAAAAAGTTAGGTTAGGTTCAAACCTAACGTAACATTAAAAAAAATGTCCGAAAAAAGTTACAAAAAAAATGTCCAAAAAAAGTTAGGTTAGGTTCAAACATAACGTTACATTAAAAAAAATGTCCGAAAAAAGTGACAAAAAAAATGTCCGAAAAATGTTACAAAAATGTCCGAAAAAAGTTACAAAATTGCCCGAAAAAAGTTAGGTTTGATAAAGTTAGGTTAGGTTCTAACCTAACCTTACATAAAAAAAAATGTCCGAAAAAAGTTAGGTTAGGTTCAAACCTAACGTAACATTAAAAAAATGTCCGAAAAAAGTGACAAAAAAAATGTCCGAAAAAAGTTACAAAAAAATGTCCGAAAAAAGTTAGGTTAGGTTCAAACCTAACGTAACATTAAAAAAAATTTCCGAAAAAAGTTACAAAAAAAATGTCCAAAAAAAGTTAGGTTAGGTTCAAACATAACGTAACATTAAAAAAAATGTCCGAAAAAAGTGACAAAAAAATGTCCGAAAAATGTTACAAAAATGTCCGAAAAAAGTTACAAAAATGCCCGAAAAAAGTTAGGTTTGATAAAGTTAGGTTAGGTTCTAACCTAACCTTACATAAAAAAAATGTCCGAAAAAAGTTAGGTTAGGTTCAAACCTAACGTAACATTAAAAAAAATGTCCGAAAAAAGTGACAAAAAAAATGTCCGAAAAATGTTACAATAATGTCCGAAAAAAGTTACAAAAAAATGTCCGAAAAAAGTTAGGTTAGGTTCAAACCTAACGTAACATTAAAAAAAATGTCCGAAAAATGTTACAAAAATGTCCGAAAAAAGTTACAAAAAAGATGTCCAAAAAAAGTTAGGTTAGGTTCAAACATAACGTAACATTAAAAAAAATGTCCGAAAAAAGTGACAAAAAAAAATGTCCGAAAAATGTTACAATAATGTCCGAAAAAAGTTACAAAAAAATGTCCGAAAAAAGTTAGGTTAGGTTCAAACCTAACGTAACATTAAAAAAAATGTCCGAAAAAAGTGACAAAAAAAATGTCCGAAAAATGTTACAAAAATGTCCGAAAAAAGTTACATAAATGCCCGAAAAAAGTTAGGTTTGATAAAGTTAGGTTAGGTTCTAACCTAACCTTACATAAAAAAAAATGTCCGAAAAAAGTTAGGTTAGGTTCAAACCTAACGTAACATTAAAAAAATGTCCGAAAAAAGTGACAAAAAAAATGTCCGAAAAATGTTACAATAATGTCCGAAAAAAGTTACAAAAAAATGTCCGAAAAAAGTTAGGTTAGGTTCAAACCTAACGTAACATTAAAAAAAATGTCCGAAAAAAGTGACAAAAAAAATGTCCGAAAAATGTTACAAAAATGTCCGAAAAAAGTTACATAAATGCCCGAAAAAAGTTAGGTTTGATAAAGGTAGGTTAGGTTAGAACCTAACCTTACATAAAAAAAATGTCCGAAAAAAGTTAGGTTAGGTTCAAACCTAACGTAACATTAAAAAAAATGTCCGAAAAAAGTTACAAAAAAATTGTCCAAAATAAGTTAAGTTAGGTTCAAACCTAACGTAACATTAAAAAAAATGTCCGAAAAAAGTGACAAAAAAATTGTCCAAAATAAGTTAAGTTAGGTTCAAACATAACGTAACATTAAAAAAAATGTCCGAAAAAAGTGACAAAAAAAATGTCCGAAAAATGTTACAAAAATGTCCGAAAAAAGTTACAAAAATGCCCGAAAAAAGTTAGGTTTGATAAAGTTAGGTTAGGTTCTAACCTAACCTTACATAAAAAAAAATGTCCGAAAAAAGTTAGGTTAGGTTCAAACCTAACGTAACATTAAAAAAAATGTCCGAAAAAAGTGACAAAAAAAATGTCCGAAAAAAGTTACAAAAAAATTGTCCAAAATAAGTTAAGTTAGGTTCAAACCTAACGTAACATTAAAAAAAAATGTCCGAAAAAAGTGACAAAAAAATTGTCCAAAATAAGTTAAGTTAGGTTCAAACATAACGTAACATTAAAAAAAATGTCCGAAAAAAGTGACAAAAAAAATGTCCGAAAAATGTTACAAAAATGTCCGAAAAAAGTTACAAAAATGCCCGAAAAAAGTTAGGTTTGATAAAGTTAGGTTAGGTTCTAACCTAACCTTACATAAAAAAAAATGTCCGAAAAAAGTTAGGTTAGGTTCAAACCTAACGTAACATTAAAAAAAATGTCCGAAAAAAGTGACAAAAAAAATGTCCGAAAAATGTTACAATAATGTCCGAAAAAAGTTACAAAAAAAGTCCGAAAAAAGTTAGGTTAGGTTCAAACCTAACGTAACATTAAAAAAAATGTCCGAAAAAAGTGACAAAAAAAATGTCCGAAAAATGTTACAAAAATGTCCGAAAAAAGTTACAAAAAAGATGTCCAAAAAAAGTTAGGTTAGGTTCAAACATAACGTAACATTAAAAAAAATGTCCGAAAAAAGTGACAAAAAAAAATGTCCGAAAAATGTTACAATAATGTCCGAAAAAAGTTACAAAAAAATGTCCGAAAAAAGTTACAAAAAAATGTCCGAAAAAAGTTAGGTTAGGTTCAAACCTAACGTAACATTAAAAAAAATGTCCGAAAAAAGTGACAAAAAAAATGTCCGAAAAATGTTACAAAAATGTCCGAAAAATGTTACAAAAATGTCCGAAAAAAGTTACATAAATGCCCGAAAAAAGTTAGGTTTGATAAAGTTAGGTTAGGTTCTAACCTAACCTTACATAAAAAAAAATGTCCGAAAAAAGTTAGGTTAGGTTCATACCTAACGTAACGTTAAAAAAAATGTCCGAAAAAAGTGACAAAAAAAAATGTCCGAAAAATGTTACAATAATGTCCGAAAAAAGTTACAAAAAAATGTCCAAAAAAAGTTAGGTTAGGTTCAAACCTAACGTAACATTAAAAAAAATGTCCGAAAAAAGTGACAAAAAAAATGTCCGAAAAATGTTACAAAAATGTCCGAAAAAAGTTACAAAATTGCCCGAAAAAAGTTAGGTTTGATAAAGTTAGGTTAGGTTCTAACCTAACCTTACATAAAAAAAAATGTCCGAATAAAGTTAGGTTAGGTTCAAACCTAACGTAACATTAAAAAAAATGTCCGAAAAAAGTGACAAAAAAAAATGTCCGAAAAAAGTTACAAAAAAATGTAAGAAAAAAGTTAGGTTAACGTAACATTAAAAAAAATGTCCGAAAAAAGTGACAAAAAAAATGTCCGAAAAATGTAACAAAAATGTCCGAAAAAAGTTACAAAAATGCCCGAAAAAAGTTAGGTTTGATAAAGTTAGGTTAGGTTCTAACCTAACCTTACATAAAAAAAAATGTCCGAAAAAAGTTAGGTTAGGTTCAAACCTAAAGTAACATTAAAAAAAATGTCCGAAAAAAGTGACAAAAAAAATGACCGAAAAATGTTACAAAAATGTCCGAAAAAAGTTACAAAAAAATGTCCGAAAAAAGTTAGGTTAGGTTCAAACCTAACGTAACATTAAAAAAAATGTCCGAAAAAAGTTACAAAAAAAATGTCCAAAAAAAGTTAGGTTAGGTTCAAACATAACGTTACATTAAAAAAAATGTCCGAAAAAAGTGACAACAAAAATGTCCGAAAAATGTTACAAAAATGTCCGAAAAAAGTTACAAAATTGCCCGAAAAAAGTTAGGTTTGATAAAGTTAGGTTAGGTTCTAACCTAACCTTACATAAAAAAAAATGTCCGAAAAAAGTTAGGTTAGGTTCAAACCTAACGTAACATTAAAAAAATGTCCGAAAAAAGTGACAAAAAAAATGTCCGAAAAAAGTTACAAAAAATGTCCGAAAAAAAGTTAGGTTAGGTTCAAACCTAACGTAACATTAAAAAAAATTTCCGAAAAAAGTTACAAAAAAAATGTCAAAAAAAGTTAGGTTAGGTTCAAACATAACGTAACATTAAAAAAAATGTCCGAAAAAGTGACAAAAAAATGTCCGAAAAATGTTACAAAAATGTCCGAAAAAAGTTACAAAAATGCCCGAAAAAAGTTAGGTTTGATAAAGTTAGGTTAGGTTCTAACCTAACCTTACATAAAAAAATGTCCGAAAAAAGTTAGGTTAGGTTCAAACCTAACGTAACATTAAAAAAAATGTCCGAAAAAAGTGACAAAAAAATGTCCGAAAAATGTTACAATAATGTCCGAAAAAAGTTACAAAAAAATGTCCGAAAAAAGTTAGGTTAGGTTCAAACCTAACGTAACATTAAAAAAAATGTCCGAAAAATGTTACAAAAATGTCCGAAAAAAGTTACAAAAAAGATGTCCAAAAAAAGTTAGGTTAGGTTCAAACATAACGTAACATTAAAAAAAATGTCCGAAAAAAGTGACAAAAAAAAATGTCCGAAAAATGTTACAATAATGTCCGAAAAAAGTTACAAAAAAATGTCCGAAAAAAGTTAGGTTAGGTTCAAACCTAACGTAACATTAAAAAAAATGTCCGAAAAAAGTGACAAAAAAAATGTCCGAAAAATGTTACAAAAATGTCCGAAAAAAGTTACAAAAAA
>FR997771.1:26661-86661 GCA_905475315.1 Autographa pulchrina
CCTAACCTAACCTAACCTAGCCTAACCTAACCTAACCTAACCTAACCTAACCTAACCTAACCTAACCTAACCTAACCTAACCTAACCTAACCTAACCTAACCTAACCTAACCTAACCTAACCTAACCTAACCTAACCTAACCTAACCTAACCTAACCTAACCTAACCTAACCTAACCTAACCTAACCTAACCTAACCTAACTAACCTAACCTAACCTAACCTAACCTAACCTAACCTAACCTAACCTAACCTAACCTAACCTAACCTAACCTAACCTAACCTAACCTAACCTAACCTAACCTAACCTAACCTAACCTAACCTAACCTAACCTAACCTAACCTAACCTAACCTAACCTAACCTAACCTAACCTAACCTAACCTAACCTAACCTAACCTAACCTAACCTAACCTAACCTAACCTAACCTAACCTAACCTAACCTACCTAACCTAACCTAACCTAACCTAACCTAACCTAACCTAACCTAACCTAACTAACCTAACCTAACCTAACCTAACCTAACCTAACCTAACCTAACCTAACCTAACCTAACCTAACCTAACCTAACCTAACCTAACCTAACCTAACCTAACCTAACCTAACCTAACCTAACCTAACCTAACCTAACCTAACCTAACCTAACCTAACCTAACCTAACCTAACCTAACCTAACCTAACCTAACCTAACCTAACCTAACCTAACCTAACCTAACCTAACCTAACCAACTAACCTAACCTAACCTAACCTAACCTAACCTAACCTAACCTAACCTAACCTAACCTAACCTAACCTAACCTTTCTTTTTTTTTTTTTTTTTTGATAAGGCGGGGGAATCCTCATGGACACCCACCCACTCGGGGGAGCGGATGGGTAGTGTCAGACTCTTACTGACTAAACCTGAACCGCCGTGCACCGTCATCCGCGTTTAGCGTTGGCGCGTGGTAATGCGTTGCAATTCGTCACGCGCCAACCGCGGGGATCCATCGGCCAATAAGCCGATGGCTCACTTTCGTGATTGGAGGCCGAAGTGTAAAAGGCTTCGGCCTCCCCGCCTCGTATTGGAACCACACCCGATGCTACGAAATGTGGCTCCCCGTCGTGGGTCCTATACACGGACGACATGCACCCCCGTGCCTGTCGCCCAGGGCCCTAGTTAGGGCGGGAGATCGCGCTCATGCGCGGCTCTGCGCCGCCCCACTCGACGTCGGCGTATCTGGGGCGCGTCGGGGTCGTCCTCCCGAGCGCGCTCCGCCGCCTCCTTCTGGGACATGACAGTCTCACAGAAGGAGGACAGCGCGTCCCACGCTGCGCGACTGCTGAGCGCGGATGCGACAACAGCCGACAGCGCGGAGACGTCCACGCCTCCCAGCGCCGCCTGGAGAACGGCGCGAGGCTCGGCGAAGGTGGGACACACGGCCAGGGTGTGCAGCGCGGTGTCATCACTGGCACCGCACTGGTGGCAAGCCGTGGTCCCCTCCCTCCTGGCGACCCGGCACAGGTAATGGCCAAAGGCCCCGTGCCCGGTCAGTATCTGCGTGAGGCGGTAGGTCAATAAACCGTACCGCCTCTCCACCCACGGTTGGAGATGTGGGCGGATCGCTTCAACTGTGACCCGTCCCGCCGACGGTCTCGCGAGCCGAAGCTCCCAATTCCGCATGGTGACGAGACGGGCCTGTCGTCGCCAGAGCTCGCGTTGCCTCGGCATGGGGTCGGCACCCCGGGACCGGAGCTCGGTGCAACGGGTGTAAAGGTCCGTTAGCACCTTCGCGTCCAGATCCCAAGGCGGTGTCCCAGCCAAGACACACGCGGCTTCGTGACCGACGGTCCGGTAGGCCCGGACGATCCTGTTGGCAACAGCACGCTGCGAACCAAGTAGGACCGCCCGGTTATCGGCCGTCAGTCGGTCACTCCAAATGGGTGCGCCGTACAGAGCCATCGATCTAATGACCGAGGCATATAGACGGCGACACCCAACGTCGGGGCCCCCGACATTTGGCAGGAGCCTTCCGAGGGCCGCAGCGGCGGACCGAAGCCTCGGCGCCAACCGCTGAAAATGCTCCCGGAAGCTCAACCGCCCGTCGAGGACCAGGCCGAGATACTTCATTGTACCCGACAGTGGGATCCTCGCGTCCTCCACCGTCAGGCACAAATCCGTATGTCTGCTCCGGGGGCCATGAAGCAAAAGTGCTTCGGTCTTCCCCAGAGCGACGTCCAATCCTAGCATCCGGATGCGACCTACGACGAGCTGTACGCCGCAGGTAGCACGCCGGATGCACTCCTCCTGGGTGGTCCCTCTGACCAACACCAGGGTGTCGTCTGCATAGCAGACGACCTCCGTCTGACAGAGGAGGGCACCGCGAAGCACCCAATCGTACCCGATGTTCCACAAGAGAGGTCCTAGGACTGACCCCTGCGGAACACCGCGCCCGGTGGGTTGCAGCTGCGGGCCCATCACTCCGGAGTACGCGACATGCCTGTCGCGCAGGTAGTCCGCCACGATGTGCTGGAGGTAGAGGGGCGCCCCGTGGTAACGAAGCGCCGACTCTATGCACTGGTGCGGCAGCGAGTTGAAGGCGTTCGCGATGTCGAGCGACACCGCTAGCGCCATTCCTCCCCGCGCCGCAGCCTCCGTGGCGAACCTCTTGACGTGGCTCAGGGCGTCCAGCGTAGACCGGCCCGCCCTGAAGCCGAACTGGGAGGCCGACAAGTCGGGTCCCGTGCCCGTCAGATGCCGAACGATGCGGGCGGCGATAACGCACTCAAAGAGCTTGCCCGCCTCGTCCAGCAGAACGATAGGCCGGTAGCCCGAAGGCGAGTCGGCCGGGCGTCCCTCCTTGCGAAGGAGGACGAGCTGCCCCGTCTTCCAGACTTTGGGGAATCTCCCCGCCACTAAACAGGCGTTGAAGAGACCCCGCAGCCGGTCCTTCAGGGGACCCACAGCCAAGGCAATAGCCCGAGCCGGTACCCCGTCAGGTCCAGGAGCAGTCGTCTTCGTTCGGAGGCGTTGGGTACACGCCTCGAACTCTCCTTCGGTTATCTCCTCCAGCTGTTCCCGCGAAAACGCGGTACCCATAGCTGGAGGGATAAAGTCAGTCCGGTGGGATGGGAACAGGGACGAAACGATGTTCCGGAGGAGCTGAGGCTCCATGGATTCCGTAATCGGGGGCGCTGCGACGCGAAGTTTATTCCGCGCCGCCAGGTACGGGCGACCCCACGGATCCCGGTTCAGCTCCTCGTACATCTCCTGCCTTGCTGCGGCCTTCGCCTGCAGAATGGCCAGGCGGAGATTTGATCTGGCCGTGCGGTAGGCCCTGTAAAGAGGGGCCTCCGCGGCCTCGTCCCTGTGCCTAGAGCGATGGCGTGTGTACCGGCGTTGCGCCTCAACACACGCCTCCCTAAGCACTGCGATCTCTGGCGACCACCAGTAGACTGCCCGTCTGTTGGGTCTTCTCCGGACGCGAGGCATCGCTGCGTCGCAGACCGACGTAAGCGTTCTGCGAAACAACTCCGCCTCGTCGTCAATCGAGAGACCCGACGGTGGTGCGCACCAGTCACTGATGATGGCCGCCTCGATCAGCAGTTCCCTGTCAATCCGTTTTATGGCCCATCGTGGAGGGCCTGAGTTCGGGGTCGGCCGAACCCTGGGCCCCCTGGAGGGAGAGACGCTGAACCGAATGTACCTGTGATCAGACAGCGTCTCCATCCCTACCACGACACGCCAGTCGTTTATGCGCCCGGCAATGGCCTGGGAGCAGAATGACAGGTCCACGATGGACCCGCCATTATGCCGGACGCAAGTCTGGGTGCGACCCCCGGTTTAGTAGGACAAAGTCCAACCCCAGGGCCCACTCCTCCAGTAATTCCCCGCGCCGGTCTGTTGCCGGTTCCCCCCAAGCCGTGCTCTTGGCATTGAGGTCCCCTAGCAGGATGACCGGGCGAGGTGCCAGCACACGAACAAGGGCCTCCAGCTCGGCCATAAATGACTCAAACTCGGAGAGACCCCTGTTCGGTGAAAAGTACGCGCCGATGACGGCGTACGACCCCCATGACGCAGCGACATATCCAGAGCCCCTACGGATAGTGTGTAGGGGCTGGGAACGCGTGCCTGTTGCGGCGACGACAGCGACGGACCCGTCAAGGTCCCCCGCCCAGTTGGGCCGGGGGGGGACAAAATAGGGCTCCGCCACCACCGCAACGTCTATCCCCCACTCCGCCAGTGCCTGTAGGAGGAGATCCTGGGCACCGGCGCAGTGGTTGATGTTCCCCTGGAGGAAGAGATGTGGACGGACTTGGTCCATTACGACTCCATCATCTCCTCCGTGCGGGGCGCGACTTGCGCCCTCGCCGCGTCATTTGGGGGCCGCACTGAGGCCCTCTTGTTCCTGGTCGGGGCCGGGGGAGCACATCCCCGGCTGCCCATCTGGTGGTCCGCCTTGCGCCCCCTCTGCACACAGATGGGGCACTTGGCGGGCTCACTACAGGATGCCGCCTTGTGGCCGGGCTGTGCACACCTGTAACACAGCCCGCTGCGGTCCGTCTCGCCGGTGCACACGGGCCTAGTGTGTCCGATCTCCAGGCATCGGAAACACTTCATGGGCCGTGCTGCTAGTTGCACCACTCGAGCGGAGCTCCAGCCGACCAGGAACTTTTTAGACCTCGTCGTGACGAGCTTGGGGGGCAGCGACCAGCGGGCACTTCACCAGGGCGGTGAACATGCCCCCGGGGCCCAGCCTAAGCTCGCCGACCGTCACCGTGCCGGGAGGACACTGGCCCTTCGCCATGACGGCTGCAGTGAGGTCCTCCTTAGTGACGGAGTCATCCAGGTCTGTCACCCGGAGCTCCGCGCACTTGCAAGGTCTGTGGACCCTCACTGTGCCATCCTCGTAGATGGCCTTCAGCCGCTCGGCCATCAGGTCCGCCCCCTCCCGGCTCAGGTTCCTGGGGAGCTCGAGTACTCGAGCTCCCGTCTGGGACCTTTTGATCCGGATGGGATCGACCGCCATGTCGATCCCCAGCTCGGCGACATTGATATGTCGCCGCGCCTTCTCCAGGACCTGGGCGTACGTGAGCCCTTGGCTGGCAGCCTCGGGCTCAATCGTTAAGACAACGGCGGGCGTCTGAGCCGCACGCCGCTGCCTCTGGGCCATCTTCCTCCGCTGTCTGCCGCTCTGCTTCTTGGACGGTGTCTTCCTGGCGGGCCTGGGTTTGGGGGCCTCTGTCCTGACCCTGTTCCTCACCCTTTTCCGCCGGGAGACCTCGGTCCAGCCACCAGCTTCATCAGCGCCCGCACTCTGCTCTGGTGCAGCAGGTTTAGGCGCCGGTCTTGAAGCCGGTTTCTGAGCGGGCTTTGCAGCCGCCCTGGGAGCCGGCTTGGGGGCCGGTCCAGGTCGTTGCTTCGGTGCCGGGCCGGGAGCCGGCCTCGGTGCCGGGCCGGGAGTCGGCCTCGGTGCCGGGCCGGGAGCCGGCCTCGGAGCCGGTCTGGGAGTCGGCTTTGGTGCCGACTTCGGCTTCTCAGCCGCTTTCAGAGGCTGCTTGGGTGCGGGCTTGGCGGGCTGCTTGGCGGCTGGTTTGGGCCCTCTGCCCACCACCTCCGCACAGCTTCGCCTGTCCGCCGCCAGGGGCGGGCGTAAAACTCGCTCCGGCGGCAGCAGCTCCTTGACCCCAGCCAGCTTGGCGTCCATCATTGTCCCGACCGACAACATGATGGACCGCTGGAACTCGGCCATGTCGAACGCTGCAGGGGCCTGCTCGCGCACCACGAGCATCTGGCCCCTGAGGTCTTCGACCTCTTTGCTCAGCCGAGCATTGTCGGCGAGCAGCCTCTCCATGCAGGTGGAGCTCGTCAGGGAGCGAACGCCATCCTGGACAAGCTCCACTGCATCCTTAAGACGCTTTATATAGGTCCCCTTGATATTTTTGGAGGTGCGCGCTACCTCCAATATCGACAGGAGACCTCTATCGATGCGTTCTTTGACAGAGGAGGGGTCGGTCGGCTGCGAGCCGGAACTAATGAGGTCCCGGACAGCCACCCGAGCCTCCCTCCTCTGTCTCTCCTCCTCCTCCTTCTCTGCCGACGCACGGGCGTCAGGTGTCTGCGCCGCTTCAGCGGCAAGCGCCCTGTACAGCTCGCGCTGTCGGCTGAGCCCCACATAACGACCGTGGGTCACACGACCGCGGGACTGCGTCGACGATGCTAATGAGGCATCGCTCTCGCAGCCCGAAGCGGCGCGGCTACCCACGTCGTCCTCTTCCCCGACCGAACCACGTCGTGGACGCTTCCGGCCGAGCTTCCCGGAGACGGAGCTATCTCGGGACCGGCAAGGCGCCGGCACCTCAAACTCCATCTCCTCCTCAGGGCGACCGGTGGTCGTCGCCTGAGCGTCCATGGCGAGCCTCTCGAGCACCACTCGAGGCTCTCTCGCCATGCACTCCGCACTCTCGGCGTGACTCAGCCTGCTCGCAGACCGAGTCACCCTCCCCTCCCCCCGCAATGACGGCTCGTGGGTTTCCCCACTCGCCGAGGCAGATGTTGGCGCCAGCAAATACATGCGCCTGAACTCCGAAGAGCCACGGGATTCTGGTCGACCTGAGGCCTCCCTACCCGCTTGCTGAGTCTGTTGCTCATCTGTCTTGTCCATGTTGTTTTTTTTGTGGTTGATGCCCTAATGACGGAGTACCCCTCCGCCATGCAGCCCCTAGCCGGGCATCGGAAGCGTAGGCTTCAGGGTAATTTTTATAGTGGTTTTCTTCCACGTAGCCCCCTTCCTGTAAGGGAAGGCGGCCCCCGGTCCCGTCCTGAAAAGGACAGGATTACGGGTTGGCCGGCGGTGACCGGAGTCCTGCCCGACGAATCGGGCCCGCCGCCCGCGAATGCGCCCCCAATCTCTCAAAAGAGAGAAAGGAGGGCAAACATACCGGCCGTCGCCGCGATTCGGAATACGTCCGAGGCGCCGACGAGCCACTACCGCTCACCTCAACCGTTCCTCCTCTAACGAGGAGGTAAAGGAGAGAGAGCACTACCCGTTGCCGTTGCCCGGAATATCCAGGACGCCAACGGGTCACGACCGACAGCGATCGCCCTACCGCCCACCACTGCTACTTGGATAACGTCCAAGACGCCTGTGGGCCGCGATGTTCGATCAGCAAAAGGCACCGATCAAACCCGCACGTCCGCTCCCTCCGCCATCCCCCCCAAAAAGAAGGTCAGGAGGAGGAAGCACTGCGCCCGCTGCCGCTACCCAGAATGAGTCCAGGACGCCAGCGGGCCGCGATGTCCAGCCAGCAAAAACACCGACCAAACTCGCACGTCCGCTCCCTCTACCATCCCCCCCAAAAAGAAGGTCAGGAGGAGGAAGCACTGCGCCCGCTGCCGCTACCCAGAATGAGTCCAGGACGCCAGCGGGCCGCGATGTCCAGCCAGCAAAACCACTGGCCGAACTCGCCCAACAGCTCCACTCGACCGTCCCCCGCGCGCATGGGGGCACGGAGAGAGAGCGACCCACTGCCGCTACTCGGAATAAGTCCGAGACGCCAGCAGGTCGAACAACACGCGGTGACCTGGACAGATAGGCCACCGCCGTCCGCCCACCACATGGAGAAGTGGGCAGACCCAACGCCTGCCGCCGCTACTCGGAGTACGTCCGAGACGCCGGCAGGTTGCGACATCCGGCCCGCATTAAACACAGACCGAACTCGCACGACCGCTCCCTCCGCCATCCCCCCCAAAAAGAAGGTCAGGAGGAGGAAGCCCTGCACCCGCTGCCGCTACCCGGAATGAGTCCGAGACGCCAGCAGGTGACCACCACGCGGCGGTCTGGACAGATCAGACCCCGCCGTCCACCCACAAGAATGTGGGCAGACTCACCGCCCGCCGCCGCTACTCGGAATACGTCCGAGACGCCGGCAGGCCGCGATGTCTAGCCAGCAGTTGACACTGGCCAGACCCGCCGCGGCTGTCACATCCTCAGGCTGAGGAGCGACCCCGCTGCTGGAGCTGTCCGCGCCGGTAAACCGGTACCGCACATATCTGTGCGGCATTCCCTTATCCGCAACCTAGGGACGCGCCCGGTAGGGGTCCAGCAACCCCTCTCCCGCAGGATGCACCACTCCCGCGGGTCCGGGAACCTAACCTAACCTAACCTAACCTAACCTAACCTAACCTAACCTAACCTAACCTAACCTAACCTAACCTAACCTAACCTAACCTAACCTAACCTAACCTAACCTAACCTAACCTAACCTAACCTAACCTAACCTAACCTAACCTAACCTAACCTAACCTAACCTAACCTAACCTAACCTAACCTAACCTAACCTAACCTAACCTAACCTAACCTAACCTAACCTAACCTAACCTAACCTAACCTAACCTAACCTAACCTAACCTAACCTAACCTAACCTAACCTAACCTAACCTAACCTAACCTAACCTAACCTAACCTAACCTAACCTAACCTAACCTAACCTAACCTAACCTAACCTAACCTAACCTAACCTAACCTAACCACGAAAACACTTTTAGAAGAAATCTCGTACTACTGCGCTGTTTTCGCTTCTATCACCTTACCTTGGCTCCGTCCAACCCCTAGGCGCGTTTTATACCGTCTAGGTGCGAAATAATTACATATCATAACATAAAATTGTCCAAAATAACGTTTTTTTTCATAAAATTAATTAAATTTCATTGTTTTGCGCTAATTACTTGTACTGATTAGCGATTCAACTTTGCTCATTTGTCGGGGCCGGTGTCTAGATCGCATTGTGCGCTTCGAAACCACCAGTTTCGGCATATAAATTGTAATTCTGTATAAATAACTGTTAATTTTGTACTGAAAATCTAGTTTTTAGACCTTAAATTTAATTTTTTATATTACACTTAGTCTAGATTATTACACGGTTAGCTAGCCCTCGCCGAGGCGCTTCTAACGACACCACCCACGTGCGGCTAGCTCGCAAAAAACGCGAAAAATTGACCTTTCGTTGATTTTCTTAGTTCACTGAAATCCACCTGTATAGAACGAAACCGCCATACATACGAAAACACTTTTAGAAGAAATCTCGTACTACTGCGCTGTTTTCGCTTCTATCACCTTACCTTGGCTCCGTCCAACCCCTAGGCGCGTTTTATACCGTCTAGGTGCGAAATAATTACATATCATAACATAAAATTGTCCAAAATAACGTTTTTTTTCATAAAATTAATTAAATTTCATTGTTTTGCGCTAATTACTTGTACTGATTAGCGATTCAACTTTGCTCATTTGTCGGGGCCGGTGTCTAGATCGCATTGTGCGCTTCGAAACCACCAGTTTCGGCATATAAATTGTAATTCTGTATAAATAACTGTTAATTTTGTACTGAAAATCTAGTTTTTAGACCTTAAATTTAATTTTTTATATTACACTTAGTCTAGATTATTACACGGTTAGCTAGCCCTCGCCGAGGCGCTTCTAACGACACCACCCACGTGCGGCTAGCTCGCAAAAAACGCATTTTTTTGCCCTCCCACCCGCCCTTTTGGCGCATGATAGATCATTTAAGCTCTGTATAGGAAAAGGAAGGTAATTTTGGTCATTTTCTTCGAAAAATTTTTGTTTCCGGAATTTAATCCCTGGAGTATCCTGGACCCCTTGGGAGCATTTTTGCACTCACCGGCGCCCTTGTACTCGACTGGGAACCACTACAAAACTGAAAATAACGTATAACTTCTTGACGACCGTACAAACTTCTCTTCTTCCTTAAGACCCTTCATATTTGGTCCCGCTCAGGATGGCACCGTCTAGCGGTGAAGTCCCGTCTCTCCCGGCGAATGCAGCAGATGCAACTAGTCTCGAGTCGTGCATAAGCACGCTTAACAAACTCGCCGAGTGCATCACGGCTGCTATCGCCGAAGGAAAGAACGTTACGGCCGTCAACAAGCGACTCATTACTACCGCGGCGAATGAGATCCGGTGCGTGGCCGCTAAAATACCCACTTTTTCGTCCCCGCAGGAAATCTGCGCATCCCAAGACGGAACCCTGCGACAGGAAATCGCTACCTGCGTGCGCGAGGAACTTAGTAAGCACCTTGCCACGATCGCGAAACCACTACCACTCCCACCCGCACCAAGGTCTTATGCGCAGGCGGCGAACGCCCCGGCACCTCGCCCCCCTCGTCCAGCGACTACACCACCACCTCCGTCTAATAAACCCGCGCTGATTGTTGCGCCGCAGGGCGACTCCACGTCCCAAACGCGTCAGGACGTAGTGCAGTCGTTCAAGAATGCAGCCAGTTTCCGCACCACCTCGTACGCACCGTCTAGAATACAGGCCGTGTCTAACAATAAGTTACGAGTGGAGTTCGAGACTCAGCAACAGCGCGACGAAACTCTTAAAAAACTAAAAACGTCCTCACAACTCACTGCTGAACCAGCCAAACAATTGATGCCAATGATCATTCTCAAGGGGATATCATTGGACACGCCGTCCGAAGAGTTGGTCGAAGTTATCCGCGGCCAAAATGAAGAGCTGACTGCACTTGCGGTGGACAGCGATGACTTGCGGCTCGCATTTAAGAGAAATAACCGCCACCCCAAATTGTATAACGCCGTCCTTATCGCCAAGCCCGCCATATGGCGCAAAATAATAGATATGAAGCGTGTCTGCGTGGATCACCAGCGGGTACACGCAGAAGACTTCTCAACATTCCTCCAGTGCAGGAAATGCCTGCAGTTCGGTCACATTCAGTCAAAATGTACTGCGACACAAGCACCCTGCTCCTACTGCTCGGAAGAGGGGCATGTTACCAACAGTTGCCCTCTGCGCGAAAAGAAAGGCACACCCAAGTGTTACAATTGCTTGCAACACAATAAAAAATTTAACACCACCCACGACGTCGGACACGTGGCCACCTCCAACATTTGCCCTAGAGTGAAATCACTTAAAATCAAAGCAATAACCCGAACTAATTATGGATCAGCAACGTAATAAAATATTCTTTTAAAATCTTCTAAAATCAGTCTTTAAAATTTTTATTCCTTAATTAAACCACCTATCATTATTACATTAGCCATTTATTATCATATTATATATTTTATATAAGCTATTTATTATTCTTTATCCAACTTACAAGTTGGATAACGAGACAAAAGTTTAAATAATGCGATATCATTGGTTGCGGCAGCAAGCGTATCAAATAGCGCGAGCTGCCGCAACTAACACATAATACAACATCACTGGTTGCGGCAGCAAGCGTATCAAATAGCGTGAGCTGTCGCAACCAACACACAAAATGCGATATCACGGGTTGCGGCAGCAAGCGTACCAAATAGCGTGAGCTGCCGCAACTAATACATTAAGCGTCATCAAGGGTTGCGGCAGCAAGCGTATCAAATAGCGTGAGCTGCCGCAACTCACACATAATGCGACATCACTGGTTGCGGCAGCAAGCGTATCAAATAGCGTGAGCTGCCGCAACTAACACATAATGCGACATCACGAGTTGCGGCAGCAAGCGTATCAAATAGCGTGAGCTGCCGCAACTCACAAATTTTGCAAAAACAAAGTTCAATTAAAAAAAAAAAAAAAAAAAAAAAAAAAACCTAACCTAACCTAACCTAACCTAACCTAACCTAACCTAACCTAACCTAACCTAACCTAACCTAACCTAACCTAACCTAACCTAACCTAACCTAACCTAACCTAACCTAACCTAACCTAACCTAACCTAACCTAACCTAACCTAACCTAACCTAACCTAACCTAACCTAACCTAACCTAACCTAACCTAACCTAACCGTATACAAAAAATTTAATTTTTGTGCGATTTTGTTCAAACTTTTTTGTAAACGTGTCCATTTTAACCTTATTGTTGACCTACGCGCTTTTACACGCGAAAATATTTGATATTTTTCGTATTTTTACGAAAATTGTTATTGTTATTGCTATATAGCGGTACATAATTTTACTTGACACGTGATAACTTCGCTGTTTACTGGTGGATTGTCGCGATTTCTTTGTTGACTCACAGCTCAAGACGTCTGCTTTCGTTTGAGTATAATTTTGGCATCCCATTTTTAAAAACAAATAGCTTTTTTGACAAAAAACCTTCTAAATTACTATCATTTTTCAAAGTCATTTTTTCAAAAACGGTTTAGTAAAAATTTCATTTAGTTATATCTGTTTGTAGGTCTCTTAAAGACCTTCCTAAATATATAGCACACGTATCGTGTGATTATATAGAACATCTAAATTTTTAACCTTAAAAAGTAGTAATTAATCTTGTAAAATATCAGTTTTTCCCGGTTTTCCAGGGAAATTTGTTCCCGGACCCCTAAATTTTATTACGCCATTCGCTCGCAAACGTCCAGCCGAAGAGAACGATACCACTCACGTGGCGCTCCGACTACCTCGAGCCAAAGAAATTGCGAGTTTTTTGCCCTCCCACCCACCCATATTTTCTTGGCCATATCGATTCCGGAGGCTTTCGGCGAACACTTTTTGACACCCCACTTACTTTGGGAGGCCATAGCTCCGGAGTCGATAGTGCTAGAGGGCTGCGGTTGGTGGCGTTGGACGAACGCTAGACCGCTCTTAATTCTCTTCTTATTTCGGGGGCTCTCAGCCTAGAAATCTGCTTTTGGAAACCGTGCTTGTGTTACAGGCACAAAAAATTCACTACATTTTCGGTCGTTTTAGACGCTTTTTGGTCAACAAGAAGTGAATAATCGTTGAAGCGACCACAGGGAGTAGCGGCTAGGGTTCTTCTGACGTCCCGACGTACTTGGAGCGCAAACACCTGGAACAGAAAGTTAAATAACTAGAAATCGCCAATTATTATCTACATTTTATCGTTTATTTTGTGTACACTATATTTATCAACCACATCTTTACATTTTTATCATTTTATTATTTTACATTTTACAATTTACGTCTACAACTTTTACAATATTACTTACTGGTCAATGTGTTTACAACTTATACAATCTTACAAATAATAAAAAGGTTGAGTTGGGTTAGAGTTGGTCCCTTTCCATCTTCCCTTCCCGACCAACGTCATCCCTCACATCACACCTCACAAGATGTTCCGCACCCCCGCCAAAAAATCTACAGGACCATCTCCGCCTACCACTCCCCCGAGACAAGCGACCAAGTCAGAAGCTTTTAAAACCCAAACTAAAGTTCGGAGGGACATGGGGGAGCGGGAGGCGGCCAAGGTCCTCTTCCCGGAGGTTAGCCCAGCCGTGGCGGTGCAGCCTAGCAGGTTGCAGGAGGCGAGGGCATGGGTGACGAAGGCCAAAATCGCTTTAAACGCATCGCGTAATCTGAAGACAGATATAAAGGCCTCCGTCACCCAGGCCATCGATAGGCTGTACCAGCTTATAAAAGATGGCGAAGCTGGCAAGGCTGTGTGCTCCTCCCCACCGGCGTTTATTGACGCCGTGGTTGAGGAGCGCATATGTGAGCCGCAGCCCCGGGAGGAGGCAACGGCAACACAGGCGGGGTGTCAATCGGGGGTCTCCGAGTTGCTCTCCTCATTGGCTGAACACAGCAAGCTAATGAGAGAGAGCAATGAGCGAGCGGAGCAGCTCAAGGAGGCCCTCCAGGCGAAAACTCAGTCTCTGGAGGTGCCCACGTATGCGAGTGTGGCGGCGAGCGCAAAGGGGTGGAAACGCCCAGAGCCTACTGCGCTGCACTCGGTGGTGGTCACGTCCAGAGACGAGATGGACACGGGGGAGCAGGTCCTTGGGAGGATCCGGACAGCCCTCAACGCCAAAGTTGAGGGCCTACACGTCGACCGGGTCCGAAAGGCAAAAGACAGAAAAATCGTCGTCAGCTGTCGAACCGAAGAGGAGCGGAACAGGGTAAAATCAAAAATCGAGGAAGCAGACAATCAGCTCGAGGTCCTGATGGTTAAAAATCAGGACCCCCTCGTCACCCTCAGGGATGTCCTCACCTTTCACAAGGATGAGGATATACTGGACTTCCTGAGGGTGCAAAACCGGAAACTGTTCCGCGACCTCCCAGCTGGCGACGACAGGGTGGAGATCCTGTTCAGGAAGAAGGCTAGAAATGAGCTCATGTGCCACATTGTTGCAAAGGTGTCCCCAGCTCTCTGGGGTAGGCTGGTGGAGGCGGCTGAGGTGTACGTAGACCTGCAGCTCATCCGAGTGGAGGACCAGTCACCGCTGGTCCAATGCTCGATGTGCCTTGGATACGGGCACAGCAGACGCCTCTGCACGGAGACCGTAGAGAGATGTGGACACTGCGGCGGCCCCCATCACCGCAGCAACTGCGCGGAGAGGCTCGCCAACGCAACACCCACCTGTTGCAATTGCACCAAAGCAAGCTTGGAAGTGACGGGACACAGTGCATTTAGCATGGAGTGTCCCGTCCGCCGCAGGTGGGATGCGTTGGCTCGAGCAAAGACGGCGTATTGCTGAGGGCCGCCACGCGACACAAGTGGCAACATATAGTGGCTACTCCAAAGACTGCGAAACAGACACGGTGGGCCTATCCAACCCGGTATGTGAGAAACAAGGACGCAACGGCACGGTACAAATACAAAAGCTGCACGTCATAAATTTCGGCCAGTTTCATGAGAAACTGGTCAAATTAGCAAGGAAAAGCGGACTTACCTGGCCGTTGCGACTCCAAATCGGCAAACTCCGAAGAGAACCACTACCGCGGGAATTAGGCTCAACTGCATCTTCGCTGCGCGCTCCTGCCGCTGGTGCAACATCGTCCCTAACAAGCGTAAATCTGAAAAGGAAAACAAGGTGAAATGAAAAGGCATGGCGTATGCTAAGCATTACCAACCTTTAAAAAAGTAACCGGCAACCTACAGTACAGAATTATCGCAAGACTGATGAAGCACCTCGGCAGGTGGAGTAACACCTGCCAAACAACCACTCACCCTTCTTCAATCTCCGCCCTGCAAAACTGTCACGCCGCATCCCAAGGACTCTGACCCCCATGTCAGAGGGATGAAAGAAAACAAACCAAAAAAAAAAAAAAAAAAAAAAAAAAAACCTAACCTAACCTAACCTAACCTAACCTAACCTAACCTAACCTAACCTAACCCCGGTGGATTGTCGCGATTTCTTTGTTGACTCACAGCTCAAGACGTCTGCTTTCGTTTGAGTATAATTTTGGCATCCCATTTTTAAAAACAAATAGCTTTTTTGACAAAAAACCTTCTAAATTACTATCATTTTTCAAAGTCATTTTTTCAAAAACGGTTTAGTAAAAATTTCATTTAGTTATATCTGTTTGTAGGTCTCTTAAAGACCTTCCTAAATATATAGCACACGTATCGTGTGATTATATAGAACATCTAAATTTTTAACCTTCAAAACTTGTAATTAATCTTGTAAAAAATCAGTTTTTCCCGGTTTTCCAGGGAAATTTGTTCCCGGACCCCTAAATTTTATTACGCCATTCGCTCGCAAACGTCCAGCCGAAGAGAACGATACCACTCACGTGGCGCTCCGACTACCTCGAGCCAAAGAAATTGCGAGTTTTTTGCCCTCCCACCCACCCATATTTTCTTGACCATATCGATTCCGGAGGCTTTCGGCAAACACACTTTGACACCCCATTCACTTTGGGAGGCCATAGCTCCGGAGTCGATAGTGCTAGAGGGCTGCGGTTTGTGGCGTTGGACAGGTGCTAGACTACTCTAAATTATCTTGCTGATTCTGGTGCCCTCAGCCCAGAAAGCTATTTTTGGCAACAGAGATTGTGCTTCAGACACAAAAAATTTTGACATTTTCGGTCGTTTCAGACGCTTCTTGTTCAGCAAGAAGCGCATTATCGTAAAAGCGACTGTAGAGCGTAGAGACTAGGGTCTGTCTGACGTCCCGACGCACTTTGGCCGCGAACACCTGAAACAGGAAACGAAATTATTAACACATATTTTATATAAATCGCCAATTTTATTTTACTTTTACACTTATTTACTTTATTATTCCTATTTACAACTTTTACAAACTTATACACCCTAAACTGAATTTAACACTTATACAAACTTACCGAAAATTAAACCAGAGGTTACGTTGGGTTAGAGTTGGGCCTATCCCGTCTCCCCATCCTCAACTTCTATCCCTCTAAAATGCTCCGAACCCCGGCAAAGACTTCCTCAGCGCCATCGCCGCCAATTACTCCCCCAAGACAAACGCAAAAGACCAGCAATTTCTACACCCGGACGAAAGTCCGGAGGGACGAAGGGGAGCAAAAGGCGGCGAAAATCCTTTTCCCGGAGGTGAGCCCGGCTCCAGTTGCTCAGCCAAGCCGGTTGCAGGAGGCGAGGGCATGGGTGACGAAAGCCAAAATGGCTCTCAACGCGTCGCGTAACCTAAAGACCGACATAAAGGCTTCCGTCACCCAGGCCATCGACCGGCTTTACCAAATGATTAAGGAGGCCGAAGCTGCAAAAACCGAGCGCCCTTCTTCGCAGACACCTAGTGGAGCAGACGTGGAGGAACGCACGGCTGACCCGCAACCACGGGAGGACGAGCGCGCACTCAATCATCTAGGAGCGAATGCTCAAGTCTCTCGGTTGCTCACCTCGTTGGCTGAACATGGTCAGCTGATGAGGGAGAGCAACGAGAAGGCTGAGCAGTTGAAGGAGGCCCTAAAAGAGAGGAAGGAGTCCCTGGGGGTGGCTACTTACGCGAGTGTAGCGGCGAGCGCAAAGGGGCGAAAACGCCCGGAGCCCACTGCGCTGCACTCGGTGGTGGTCACGTCCAGGGACGATATGGAAACAGGGGAGGAAGTGCTGGACCGGGTCAGGACGGCCATTAATGCTCGGTCAGAATGCGTGCAGATCGACCGCATCAGAAAGGCCAAAGACAGGAAGATTGTCATCGGTTGTAGAAGCGAAGAGGAGCGGAACAGAGTTCAATCGCGAATTGAGGCAGCAGACGATCGGCTTGAAGTTCTGGTTGTAAAAAACCAGGACCCCCTCATCATCCTCAGGGACGTCCTTGCCTCACATAAGGATGAGGAGATCCTGGAGTTCCTGAGGATGCAAAACCGGAATCTGTTCCGTGACCTCCCAACCGATGACGATCGGGCCGAAATAAAATATCGGAAGAGGGCCAAAAGTAATATCCTTTGCCACGTTGTCCTCAAAGTATCCCCGAATCTCTGGAGCAGGTTTCTTGAGGCGTCCGAAGTGTACCTCGATCTCCAGCTCATTAGGGCGGAGGACCAGTCGCCACTGGTCCAATGCTCAATGTGTCTGGGGTACGGGCACAGTAGACGCCTCTGCTCGGAGACTACTGAAAAGTGCGGGTACTGTGGTGGCCCTCACCAGCGTAAAGATTGCGCAGAGAAGCTCGCCAACGCACAACCCACTTGCTGCAACTGCACCAAGGCCAGCCTGGAGACGACGGGGCATAATGCTTTTAGCATGGACTGCCCCGTCCGACGCAAGTGGGATGCGCTGGCTCGAGCGAAGACTGCGTACTGCTGAGGGCCCCCCAGGAGACGGCGTGGCGAGGGACGGCAGGGAGTACGGACAGCTGGCGGATAGTCTAGAGTCAACAGAGTTGATTACATCAGGGCCGAGCTACGACGACACGGTGCACAGAAAGAAATGGCGGAAAAGAAATTGGATCTGGTTTTGTGTAAAACCAGAAAAATTAAATCTAGCAACCATACCCACCGTGCCGTCGTGGTTCGAAGAATCCTCTGCAAAAATTTTCACACCGCAGTCACTAGATGTCCCCACGATATTCCCTGCCCCCAGCATGGAAAAGCAGAGTGTAGAACTTGGCGTAGCGCTCCCCGCAAAACTGCACAGCACCTGCAACAAAAAATTTAAAAAATTAAAAGAAAACAACACCGACACGCAGTACTCACGGCGAAAAACGCACAGCAAATAATAAACTGTAGGGTGGATGTTACACATCACCCCATTTATAACTGCACATGCGACATGGCCATGATATAGAGTACGCGCGGAAAATAAAACGGTGCTGAAGCGAGTGGCTCCACATGCCTAACTTGCCCTACCTCCCATTACTTACCCACATTACACATACCGAGCATTGATGGAAACAGGAACCCAAAGTCTCTGACCATGTTAGAGGGACGAAGAGCATAAACCCTAAGAAAAAAAAAAAAAAAAAAAAAAAAAAAAAAAAAAAACCTAACCTAACCTAACCTAACCTAACCTAACCTAACCTAACCTAACCTAACCAGTCTGAGTCCAAACGCGGGCCGAAACAGTCTGAAAATACTCTAAGTCCACGAATAAAAATCAAAAAAATTGGTTTTCTTTGAGTTAGCGTGTCGCGAGTTATACCAAAAGTTGTGTCTTTGTGCCGCGCACCTAACGGCGAAAAGTGTTTGTCCCGGAAAATTCCGGGAAAGCCGCAAATCGCGAAAAACTGAAAAAACACGTGTTTTGTTTAAGTGATAAAGTGTAAATCGTGTTATAAACTGAAAAGTTGAGTGACAACCTATCAACAGTTTTACGTCATCCTGTTGGGCGCAACGAGGCGCGTCTTTTGACACCTCGCAGTGGAAAATCGGACTTATAGAAAAACCGCAAATCAAGATAGAAAAATTTTTTCATAACCTCGAAGTGACACGAGGTCACCGAAATACTAAAGCTACGAAGCTGAAACTTTGGACGATTCAAGACCCTCATCCAGGAAGCAGCAAACAGTTTCGAGCTGATTTTTAGAATCACCAGATCCGGAGTTATTTACTATTGAAAAGCTGAAGTTTGGAGGCTTATAACTCCTAAACAAGATCCTTGACCTACTCTTTTTTTGCTGCCACCTGTTGCGCGCTAACCAGGAGAAGACACCTGTAAGCAAAGAAAATTTTTTAGCTTTTAAATTAGTGTTAAAAATTATAATTTAAGTAAATTTTTGTTTTTTCAAAATTTTGTTTCACAAATTTTCAAAATTTTTAATTTTATTTTAATAATTCAATAGTCCTTTTAATGCTGTATTTTTTACTATTTTTTTCAAAATTTTAGCGTCAAAATTGACGAAGTTATTGAATTTTTTGTATTTTTTAACAATAAAACTATAATTAATAGAAATTAATAAAATTTTATTGCTGGATAGTGTTGAACATAGGGTTTGTAGTCTGTTTAAGCCTTAAGACCAGCCAAATAGCTTCAATAGCGGCCGAGATAGGATTTTAGACTTTTTAATATTTTTTGTCTAGAAACTTTGAGTCTTGCTAGCTCAGCCGTCTTTGGACTTATTGAACCCGGACTTTCATTAGAATAAGGCCGAAATTGTCAAAATTAGGAATATCAGGTTTTCAGGAGTTTTCAGGGACCTGAAATTTTCAGGCCTGAAAATATCAAAACATCAAAGGGGAGGTCAAGCCGGGACCCCCAGTCAAAACCGGACTTCTCTGCGACAAACGGTCGAGGAGCTACAGCTGTTTCAAAACAGCACTTGACAGTTCGGCAGCCATCTTGGCCAACTTTAAAGGCCTATAGCTCCCGACTCGGGGGTCGTAGAGAATTGGGGGTTTGTTCTGGGACATCGGGACAGCCTTCTTTTTCAGCTCACTCACCTTTCAGGCAAATTCGGGCTGAAATTTTTCAGGATCCTGAAAACCCTTAATTCAGACAGTCGTGGGCACGCCGACTAGAGGGGCCAAAACCCGGGTTTCCTGCGACTTATGGTTACGGAGAAATAGCAGTCTGAACATTGACTTTGACAGTTTTGCAACTGTCAAACAGATTTTTAAGAGGTCATATCTTCCGAACCAGAGATCGCAGAGCGTTGGGATTTTCTTTGGGCACACTGTCACGACATTCCTGACCGCTTAAGCTGAAAACCTTCAGTTTTCAGCTTCCTGAAATTTTCAGGAAATTTGACGGTGCCATCTTGTGGTACTCGACGGGGCCAATACAACGAGCCCAAGCACGCGCAGATTCGACCCATAGGTCCCGGAGGAATAGCATTCCAATACCACCACTTGAGGTGCGCGCGTAAAATCTGGATTTTTTGAATCCCTATAACTCCGGAACCACTTGGGATAGATTGGTGGTGCTTGGGGTCTTTGTGGAGGTCTCAGACAGGGCTACAAGATAGGGCCATAACCACGACAAAAAATTTTTTGTAATTTTTTTTTTTGACTTTTTTTATATTTGTAAATTATTGTTTTGTGTTTATTGACACCACGAGACTGCATAGACTCAGTGTTGACCACTTAGACAGTCTCTACGCAGTAGAGAAATTTTTTCTTCGACCTAACTTCAATATTTTAGAAGATTTCACATATTTGCGACTTCCATGCAGCAGCTGTTTAGTGCTGCTGCATTAATTTAAGTTTTGTTATATTAATTCTTTTACAATTTTACTAAAATTTTATTATCGACGCGTACCAACAACAAAAATGATGTCGGGCATCAGGACCCCACCCCAAAAGAATACCAAATCACCCAGCAAACCGGTGTTGGGGGTATCAGAGAGGCGCAGCATTGGCGAAAGGATAGACGATTGGGAGGCCGCCAGGGCGGGAACTAACCCCAGCCCCTCAGCTAGACAGACTGCAGCGCAGATAATGAGAACCCCCCCACCATCTACCACTGGAACCATACCCCTACGACAGGCTCCCAAGAGCAAAACAATAGAGGCAAGAGAGTGCATTGCACGGGCCAAACTACATCTTGGGAAAGCCGGCAACCTTAAGAGGGAGATCAAGGAGGAGGTCCTGTCAGCATTGACGAGGCTCTTCTCCTTGATCAAGGGCTTCGAAACCGAACTCAAGAACCTGTCGTCATCACAAGGGGACCAAGGAACTGCACCTAGCCTAGTAGAGTCGGACATACCGAAAGTGGCTCCCGAGGTGGCTCAACAAGCGACTCACATTGAGGAGCATGTAAAGTTACTTCGGGAAAATAATGTTATGATGACCGAACTGAAAGCTGAAATGCTCAAACAGAAAGAGATCCTGGAGAAGGTGACAGCAGCCACTTATGCTAGTGTAACCGCGAACACGGCGGGTCAGAGCAAGAGCACGCAAAGCAGGGAAACGCTCCACTCAGTGATTGTCACCTCAACAGACGACCAGGACACCGGAGAGAGGGTACTGGAGAAAATAAGGGACGCAGTAGATGCCAAAGAGGGGTGGATAGAGGTCCGTAACGTTAGGAAGGCCAAAGACAGAAAGGTCATAATTGGATTGAGTTCGAAGGCGGAGCGCGAAAAGCTGACGACCAAACTGAAAGCTGCAGAAGGACAATTAACCGTTGAAGAGGTCAAGAACCGGGACCCTCTTCTGGTTCTTCGGGGAGTGCTCAAAGTGCACACGGACGGAGATATTTTGAAGGCCCTGAGGAACCAGAACAGGGACCTCTTTCATGGCCTTGATAAAATGGAAGACAGGGTGGAATTCCGATACAGGAGGAGAGCCCGGAATCCCCACACGTGTCATGCAGTGATCAGTGTCTCACCTACCATCTGGCAAAGGGCAGTCGGGAAGAAACTAGTCCAGATAGATCTGCAGCCGGTTAGAGTGGAAGACCAGACTCCGCTGGTCCAGTGCACTCGCTGCCTAGGCTACGGCCACAGCAAGCGTTTCTGCACTGACCCGGCGGACGTTTGTAGCCACTGCGGCGGCCCGCATATTAAAGCAGAGTGCCCCGATCACATAGCCGGAATACCACCACGATGCAGGAACTGCGACAAGGCTAAGTATAACAGCGTAGAGCATAACGCCTTCGACTCAACCTGCCCGATTAGGAAGAAATGGGATGCCCTGGCCCGTTCGACTGTAGCGTACTGCTAAGGGCAGCCACAGCGAGAAAACCCCCTACATAATAGCCCAAAGTAACCTACAAAGAAAAAAGCTTGCTACACAAGAGCTGATTATCGAAGCCGGAAAGCGGAAAATAGCGGCGGCATTGGTCCAGGAGCCCTACGTGGGCAGTTCGAACAGGATGCGAAGTTACAGGGGAGCGCGAGTCTTCCAGGCCTCGGATTCGGAAGACGGAGCAGCAAAGGCTGCAATAGTGGTGTTCAACCCGGACCTGAACGTAGTTCAGCACCCCGAGTTGACCACCACCAATATCGTGGTGATCGAAATCCGGACCGAGGCGTGGAGGATAGCGCTAATCTCCTATTACTTCGAACCTAATAGCCCGATCGAACCGTACCTGGATCGATTGACGCAGATAGTTCGGACGTTCAAGGTGGATATAATATTGGGAGGTGACTCTAACGCCAAGAGCAATTGGTGGGGCAGCACAGTAACAGACCAAAGGGGCGAGGACTTCGCCGGGACCCTGCATGAACTGGGCCTGCACGTACTCAATGACGGTGTGCTACCAACATTCGACACCATCAGGGGAAGAGTACACTACAAAAGTCACGTAGACGTGACGGCCTGCACAGTGGGTATCATGGATCGCGTAGTAGATTGGAACGTTGTTGAGGACCTCACGAGCTCGGACCACAATGGTATCCTTTTTACCATTAACAATAAAAAATCAAAACCATTGCAAATCGTAAGAACTACAAGGATCTACAACACTAAAAAAGCAAATTGGTCACAGTTTAATATTAAACTAGACCAATTAAAAATAGATTATAAATTAAGTTTGGCTGAAATTAATAAACTAAAGGACAGAAATAGCATTGACGTTGTAGTAAAAGACATAACCAAAATTATAACGGAGGCATGTCAACACGCCATCCCTAAAAAGAAAAATACCGAAAAAATCAACTTACCATGGTGGTCCGAGGAACTCGCTGCAATGAAGTCCGAAGTCGCGACTAGGAAGCGCCGAATCCGCTGTGCAGCGCCTATCCGCAGACCGGCTGTAGTGGAAGAGTACCTGAAAAAGAAAATAGAATATGAGACAAGAGCGAACGAAGCACAAGTCCAAAGCTGGAAGGAGTTTTGTATGAAGCAAGACAGAGAGAGCGTGTGGGACGGAATATACAGGGTCATCGGCAGGACTACAAAAAGGGAAGAGGACGTGCCGCTCGAGGGAGGAGGAAGAACCTTAAGTGCCATTGGATCGGCTAAGCTACTGGCAGAGTCATTCTTCCCGAAGGACTCCGTCGAAATGGATACCGACCACCATAAGAGAGTCCGGAAGATGGCGGATGAGGTGAACGGGACCGATGAAGATGACTCCTCAGAGCCCCCATTCACCATGACAGAACTTACTAGAGCCAGCACGTCCTTCAACCCGAAGAAAGCCCCAGGCGGAGATGGCTTCACCGCTGACATATGTCTCGCGGCCATAAACAATGAGCGGAATCTCTTCCTCTCCCTCTACAACAGATGCCTCGAAAATCACTACTTCCCGAAGGCCTGGAAGGAAGCTGTAGTTGTGGTACTAAGAAAACCAGGTAAGGCAAAGTATACAGAAGCCAAATCATACAGACCGATAGGGCTTCTTCCAATATTGGGGAAAATATACGAGAAAATGCTGGTCTATAGGTTACGCCACCACCTACTACCAAGGATGAACACCCACCAATATGGCTTTATGCCTCAAAAAAGTACCGAGGACTCCCTCTATGCCCTAATGCAACTCATCAAAAAGGGATTGAACGAGAAGAAACTACTCACCATAGTGTCGCTGGACATAGAGGGAGCCTTCGATAACGCCTGGTGGCCAGCGCTAAAAGTGAGGCTCAAAGAAGAGCACTGCCCTGTCAAAATAAGAAGAGTACTAGACAGCTACCTTACTGACAGGATAGTGAGGGTCAGGTATAGTGGAGCAGAAGCCGCCTTGGAAACCACAAAAGGCTGTATACAAGGGTCCATAGCAGGCCCCACGCTATGGAACCTTCTACTTGACCCACTCCTTGATGAACTACAGCGTCAAGATATACACTGCCAGGCCTTCGCGGATGATGTGGTGCTAGTATTCGAGGGTAAGGAGGCCCTGGAAATAGAAAGGAAGGCGAATGAGGCCCTCCAGAAGGTAGAGTTGTGGGGAGCGAATAACAAACTCAAATTTGCCGCCCACAAAACAAACGCTATGGTTATCACCAACAAATTAAAGTTTGATAATCCACGACTTAATATAGGGGGTCAGGATATAGCAATTGTAGGTGAAATAAAACTACTAGGGGTCACTATTGATAATAAATTAACATTCAATAAACACATTGCCAACCAATGCGCGAAAGTCATTGGAATCTACAATAGACTCGCTAGAGCCGCTAGGGCAAGTTGGGGCTTAAACCCCGAAATCATTTGGACGATATATGTGGCAACGGTCGAACCGATCTTGCTGTACGCAGCCAGTGTTTGGGCACCAGCAGCAAAGAAGATTTGCATCAAAAAGAAGCTGGACGCGGTGCAACGCGGTTTCGCCCAGAAAATTTGTAAAGCCTATCGCACTGTCTCCCTGCACTCAGCACTGCTGTTGGCCGGCCTACTTCCCCTCGACCTTCGTGTACAGGAGGTCTCTTCTCTATACGAGGCAAAGAGGGGGGCGCCGCTACCTGGGTTGGGTGATAGGGAGATTGAGAGAATGACACCAGCGATCGATTTGCCTCACCCCGCCGTGCACTCGGATTTGCAATTCTCCAACCTGGCCGACGAACAACAACTGCAGGCCAACTCCGATTTTGACGTGCGGATATTTACTGACGGCAGCAAGCTTGACGGCAAAGTGGGAGCGGCACTAGCCATTTGGGTAAAAGGAAAAGAGGCCAGACCAGTCAAGCTTTGCTTGCCGTCGTATTGTACTGTATACCAGGCCGAGCTGCTGGCGGTGTGTGAGGCTAGCAGAAAAATTGCGACGATAAAGGCTAATACCTTCGGAGTCTACAGCGACTCTATGTCGGCTCTCCAGACAATAACGAACCTAAATTCTCTCCATCCATTAGCAGTCGAAACCAGGAGAAACCTGAGTAAAGCTTCTCGACAGAATAAGACCACCAGCATATTCTGGATAAAGGCACACGCAGGATTGGAGGGAAATGAGAGGGCCGACGCTCTAGCAAAAGAGGCCGCTGTAGGCTCGAAACGGAAACCGGACTATGATCTGTGTCCAGTGTCGCACGTAAAGCGGAAATTGCGACTGGAGAGTATCAGGAAATGGGACATAAGGTACCAGGAGGGCGAGACCGCAAAAACAACAAAGCTATTCTTCCCATCGGCAACACTCGCGTACAGCAAGATTCGAAAGATAGGAATATCGTATATGGGCACCCAACTGTTAACGGGGCACGGTGGATTCGCAGAATATCTGCATCGCTTTAAGCGGGGAGCGAGTCCATCGTGTCAATGTGACCCTAACGCAGAAGAGACCGTGCCACATGTATTGACGGAGTGTCCAGTATATATTCGGCAAAGGCTCGAACTCGAGTCTAGTATAGACTGTAGGGTAACAATAGATAACTTGTCAACACTCATAAGTTTGAAAGACAACACTGGGTTTATGAAGTATTGTATTAAAATTGTAGAAATAGTTAATAAAAGAAACAGAAACCAATAATATGGTGGCCTAATATTTGTAATATTACAGTTCACCATATGGCATAAGTATAATAGTAAATAAACAAAACCTGTTATAAATATAAGATATAGAATAAGATAGCTAATTAAGAAACAAAAGAATATGTAACACCCTAATTAAGTCTAGATTGTAAGAATGATTTAAGGTACAAATAAAATGATGTCTAAGTTAATCATTTACCCCTAATAATAAAGCACAGTAGACAATAAATAATAGTAGTTAGCTCGATATAAAATAGTCGGGAATCCCACCCGAATGTAGTACAAAAGAAGAAGTATGCAAGTGTAGTATGAGGTATGGAAGTGCGAGAGGAATAAATGCGAGAACTGGAATGAATCAGGCTCAAGTTAGAATAGGCTCCAATGACGTTGGAGGTACAAGTATATAAAAAAAAAAAAAAAAAAAAAAAAAAAAAAAAAAAAAAAAAAAAAAAAAAAAAAAAAAAAAAAAAAAAAAAAAAACCTAACCTAACCTAACCTAACCTAACCTAACCTAACCTAACCTAACCTAACCTAACCTAACCTAACCTAACCTAACCTAACCTAACCTAACCTAACCGAAAACACTTTTAGAAGAAATCTCGTACTACTGCGCTGTTTTCGCTTCTATCACCTTACCTTGGCTCCGTCCAACCCCTAGGCGCGTTTTATACCGTCTAGGTGCGAAATAATTACATATCATAACATAAAATTGTCCAAAATAACGTTTTTTTTCATAAAATTAATTAAATTTCATTGTTTTGCGCTAATTACTTGTACTGATTAGCGATTCAACTTTGCTCATTTGTCGGGGCCGGTGTCTAGATCGCATTGTGCGCTTCGAAACCACCAGTTTCGGCATATAAATTGTAATTCTGTATAAATAACTGTTAATTTTGTACTGAAAATCTAGTTTTTAGACCTTAAATTTAATTTTTTATATTACACTTAGTCTAGATTATTACACGGTTAGCTAGCCCTCGCCGAGGCGCTTCTAACGACACCACCCACGTGCGGCTAGCTCGCAAAAAACGCATTTTCTTGCCCTCCCACCCGCCCTTTTGGCGCATGATAGATCATTTAAGCTCTGTATAGGAAAAGGAAGGCAATTTTGAGTATTTTCTTCAAAAAATTTTTGTTTCCGAAATTCAATCCCTGGAGTATCTTGGACCCGTTGGGAACATTTTTGCTCTCACCGGTGCCCCTGTACTCGACTGGGAACCACCTCAACACTGAAATTTGTAAATAACTTCTTGACGACCGTGCAAACATATTTTCTTCCTTAAGATCTCTCATATTCGGCCCCACCCAGAGTTTCACAGCGCGGGAACCGGTGCTCACTTTAGTGGACAGTGGGATGGCACCGTCTAGCGGCGAAGCCTTGTCGCTCCCAGCAACTGCCGTAGATGCTACTAGTACCGAGTCGTGCATTAGCACACTTAACAAACTCGCCGAGTGCATCACGGCTGCTATCGCCGAAGGAAAAAATGTTACGGCCGTCAACAAGCGACTCATCACTTCTGCGGCGAATGAGATCCGGTGCGTGGCTGCTAAATTACCCACCTTTTCCGCCCCGCAGGAAATCTGCGCATCCCAAGAAGGAAACCTGCGACAGGAAATAGCTACCTGCGTGCGCGAGGAACTCAGCAAGCACCTCGCCGCGATCGCGAAACCAGTCACACCCGCACCAAGGTCTTATGCGCAGGCGGCAAGCGCCCCGGCCCCTCGTCCAGCGACAAAAACACCTCCGCCTAATAAACCTGCGCTCATCGTTGCGCCGCAGGGCGACAGCACGTCCCAAACACGGCAGGACGTAGTGCAGTCATTCAAAAATGTTGTCAGTTTCCGCACCACCTCGTACGCACCGTCTAGGATACAGGCCGTGTCCAATAATAAGTTGCGAGTGGAGTTCGAGACTGAGCAACAGCGCGATGACACACTGAAAAAACTAGAAAAGTCCTCACAACTAACCGCTGAACCGGCCAAGCAACTGATGCCAATGATAATTCTCAAGGGAATATCATTGGACACGCCATCCGAAGAGCTGGTCGATGTCATCCGCGGCCAAAACGAGGAGCTGACTGCCCTTGCGGTTGACAGCGATGACTTGCGGCTTGCATTCAAGCGAAATAACCGCCACCCCAAGTTGTACAACGCCGTCCTCATCGCCAAGCCCGCCATATGGCGCAAAATAATGGACATGAAGCGTGTCTGCGTGGATCACCAACGAGTACATGCAGAAGACTTTTCCACATTCCTCCAGTGCTGGAAATGTCTGCAGTTTGGTCACATTAAAACAAAATGCACAGCGACACAGGTACCCTGCTCTTACTGCTCGGAGGAAGGGCACGTGACCACCAGCTGCCCTCTGCGCGAGAGGAAAGGCGCACCCAAGTGCTACAACTGCCTCCAACATAATAAAAAATTTAATACCACCCACGACATCGGACACACGGCCACCTCCAACATTTGCCCTCGAGTGAAATCACTAAAAATCAAAATAATTAACCGCACTAATTATGGATAAGCAACTCATTAAGATTTTACAGTGTAACATTGATCGATCTAAAAATAGTCTTCACGAATTTTTAACATATTTTTATAATGGCCAACACGACATCGCCTTGCTGTCCGAGCCCTATATAGGCTCTGGCAAAGAGGTGAAGCCGATTTCAGGTATTGATATCTACCAGTACTCGAGAGGATCTAATGTAAAGGCGTGCATTCTTGTGAAACAGGGGCGCGGTGTGGTTTTGGGGGAGTCTAGCCTATCGACAGCCAATCTATGCGTCATTCAAGTAAAGACCGGTCATCAGAAGCTGTTCTTAGGATCAGCTTATGTGGAACCAAATGACGATACATCGTCCACGTTAGAGGCTATCGACTACTTCCTTAAGACTACATCGCGTTACAAGTGCATACTTGGGGGTGACTTTAACGGCTGGCATCCGGCATGGGGAAGTACCAGAGCAAATCCAAGAGGTAACGACCTAATGGAGCTAGCTCAAACCAATGACCTGTATGTCTGCAACACTGGAGATACTCCGACATTCGAGACGGTGACGCATGGGCGCGATCGATCGTCAATCATTGACGTGACATTAGCGTCTGGCCAAGCCTTCGATATGGTCGGTGAGTGGAGGGTCAACATAGAATGCTGCATCACGTCACAACATAATGCCATAGAGTTTAATATAAACACAGGAAAACCAACATCATCCGGAACAGGTAACGCCTCAACTTTCATGTTTAACACCGAAAAGGCGGACTGGGCAGCATTCAGGGACGCCGTGCTGCAAGAAGTAGCATTGTCCGACATACTGGAGAGCGACGTAAGCAGCTTAGATAAAGAAGAACTCGAGGCTCTCATCAATCGAATAACATCGTTGATACGAGACTGCTGCAAGGAAACCATGCCCATCAGAAGTGGAAAAGCCAAGCAGAAACCTCCTTGGTGGAGCGATACGTTGCAACGGCTCAAGGGGGAAGTGATAAGCCTTCACCGGCAAATACATTCGGCAAAACGATCTGGCCAACCCCTTGATGCCCTGCTTGAAGAGCAGCTTACAAAAAGGAAAGAGTATAGTGAGGCTATCAAAGCCGAGTCCACTGCCAATTTCCGCAAGTTTTGTGAGCTGCAAACGAAAGAAAACGTCTGGTCCCTGACCAATCGCCTTCTAAAGGAAACCGCACCTAGAAGACCCCCCACTACATTAAAAGTAGCAGACAGCTACACAACAAATGCAGAGGAAACTGCAAATGCCTTGCTCAAGCATTTTTACCCTGACGATTCCCCAGACCAAACACCAGAACAGCAACAGGCTCGCACACATTTCAACAACTTTTCCATTAACACCCCGGACGATCTCCCCTTTACGGAGGAGGAGGTGCTTGAGCAACTGAACTCTATAAATCCCAAAAAAGCGCCTGGTCTAGACAATCTTACATCCGACATTTGCCTACAGTTTACAAAAATCTATCCCCGACTCATTACAGATATTTTCAACAGGTGTCTTTCACTCCAATACTTTCCCGGAGCGTGGAAGGAGGCCTATGTAAAGATCATTCCCAAACCTGGGAAAGACGACCACACGGATCTAAAATCTTTCCGCCCCATAGGTCTGCTGCCGGTCTTCGGAAAGCTATTGGAGAAACTATTTATCAAAAGAGTTGTCCACAAAGCAGAAGCGGAAAATAAGTTGAACAAAAACCAATTTGGCTTTCGTCAACAAAAGAACACCACACTAGCCGTACACACCGCACTAAAGTACATCCGCCTAGCAAAAGAAAACAAAAAATTAGCTATCGCAGTCTCATTAGACATCAGGGCGGCGTTTGACAATGCTTGGTGGCCTGCCCTCTTTCAGCGCCTGGCCAAACTTGATATACCCAAAAACATCTACGGGCTTATCAAGGACTACGTAAGGGATCGAACAGCCACCCTGGATCACGCCGGAGTGCGCACGCGCAAAGTACTTACGAAGGGGTGCATACAGGGGTCTGCGTGTGGCCCCGTTTTGTGGAACATGATCCTGGACGACCTCCTAGACATGCAACTGCCAGCGGGGTGCCACATGCAGGCCTTTGCGGACGATGTGCTCTTAATAGTCACTGCCAACAAACAAGAGGAACTACAAGCATTGACAAACACCATCCTAGCAGAAATCAGTAACTGGGGAGCCAAAGTTAAGCTTAATTTCGGTCCAGCGAAAACCCAAGTCATAGCTTTCACGCCGAAGGCCAGGTCTGTGCAGCTCCACATGGACGGCACAGACTTGACATTCGTGCCGGAAATTAAATTATTAGGCATCATAATAGATGAGAAACTCCTATTTAAGCGACACCTGAAATACGTGATAGGTAAGGCCACGCGCATTTTTAACAAATTGTGCATTTACGCAAGGCCAACCTGGGGTACACACCCAGAAAATACACGCACGATATACCTTCACGTCATTGAGCCCATCATGACCTACGCCGCGGGAGTATGGGGTCAAGTGGCAATGAAAAAGAGTGCACGCAAAGAGTTGGCCAGCCTGCAGCGAGGCTTCGCGTTAAAGGCCATCCGCGCCTTCAGGACAGTGTCCACCAATGCTGCACTGGCGCTGGCGCAATTCATACCGCTTGACCTCAGAATCCTCGAGGTGCATCATGTTGAGCAAACTCGCCTCACCAACACCACTCACTTTTTGCCGGAGGATATTAGGCTGGAGCAACCTACACCTGTTCGCGAATTACTACACCCCGCCCTGAGAGTGGCAAAATCCGACATAGACCACCAAGAAGCGGACGAAACACACAGAATTTACACAGACGGCAGCAAACAAGATAGCGACGCTGTGGGGGCTGCCTTTGTGTGCTTTGACCCAGGTGGCTCAGAACAACCCATCATAACCAAGAAATTCAAATTACATGATTCTTGCACGGTCTTCCAGGCTGAGCTCTTTGCCATCCTGGAGGCCTGTAAATGGGCGACTCACAAATACCAAAACACTATCATTTACACAGATTCCCAAGCATCTCTACTAGCAATAGCAGACAGAAGTAACACACATCCACTCGTTACACAGATACACAAAATTATAAACACACACCGCGACATAAAACGGATCACTTTAAAATGGGTCAAGGCACACAGGGGCAATGTTGGAAACGAGGCTGCCGATGCTGCGGCAAAACTGGCGACCCTGCTTCACAGGGCGCCTGACTACAGCTCGTTCCCAATGTCCTACGTAAAACATAAGCTCCGCATGCGTAGCCTAAACCTTTGGCAGGTGCGCTATACGTCCAGCGAACAGGGACAGCACACCAAAAGCATTTTCCCTAAGTTAGCCGACATCGTTCACTTCCGGAAGCACACAGACGTACACTTCCACACAACACAGATACTCACCAACCACGGCTTCCACAAGACATACTTACATCGATTCCACATCACTTCAGACGATTGCTGTCCCTGCAACACCAATACACCCCAGACAGTGACGCACCTGCTGACAGACTGTCCGAGGTTTGCAGCGGAGCGAATGCGACACGAATCACTATGTATATACCACGACATTAACCCGTATAGTGTGGCTGAACTGCTAAAGAAAGAAGACGCGCTGGCAAGCTATACGGAACTAGTGAGTCACATTTATTCTAAATTAAAAGCCTACAATGGCACGTGAAAAAAAAAAAAAAAAAAAAAAAAAAAAAAAAAAAAAAAAAAAAAAAAAAAAAAAAAAAAAAAAAATTATATATATTTAATTATACAAAGTATGTGTATATGGTATCTAGTTATATTATCTATAAAATATTCTATGTTCAACTAGAATGAGACCAAAAATTCTAACTATGTGACATCCCGTGTTGCGGCAGCAAGCGTATCCAATAGCGTAAGCTGTCGCAACTATGCCATCAAGCGAAACAAAACCTAAATTTCTAAGAATCAAAGTTCAATTAAAAAAAAAAAAAAAAAAAAACCTAACCTAACCTAACCTAACCTAACCTAACCTAACCTAACCTAACCTAACCTTTTTTTTTTTTTTTTTTTTTGATAAGGCGGGGGAATCCTCATGGACACCCACCCACTCGGGGGAGCGGATGGGTAGTGTCAGACTCTTACTGACTAAACCTGAACCGCCGTGCACCGTCATCCGCGTTTAGTGTTGGCGCGTGGTAATGCGTTGCAATTCGTCACGCGCCAACCGCGGGGATCCATCGGCCAATAAGCCGATGGCTCACTTTCGTGATTGGAGGCCGAAGTGTAAAAGGCTTCGGCCTCCCCGCCTCGTATTGGAACCACACCCGATGCTACGAAATGTGGCTCCCCGTCGTGGGTCCTATACACGGACGACATGCACCCCCGTGCCTGTCGCCCAGGGCCCTAGTTAGGGCGGGAGATCGCGCTCATGCGCGGCTCTGCGCCGCCCCACTCGACGTCGGCGTATCTGGGGCGCGTCGGGGTCGTCCTCCCGAGCGCGCTCCGCCGCCTCCTTCTGGGACATGACAGTCTCACAGAAGGAGGACAGCGCGTCCCACGCTGCGCGACTGCTGAGCGCGGATGCGACAACAGCCGACAGCGCGGAGACGTCCACGCCACCCAGCGCCGCCTGGAGAACGGCGCGAGGCTCGGCGAAGGTGGGACACACGGCCAGGGTGTGCAGCGCGGTGTCATCACTGGCACCGCACTGGTGGCAAGCCGTGGTCCCCTCCCTCCTGGCGACCCGGCACAGGTAATGGCCAAAGGCCCCGTGCCCGGTCAGTATCTGCGTGAGGCGGTAGGTCAATAAACCGTACCGCCTCTCCACCCACGGTTGGAGATGTGGGCGGATCGCTTCCACTGTGACCCGTCCCGCCGACGGTCTCGCGAGCCGAAGCTCCCAATTCCGCATGGTGACGAGACGGGCCTGTCGTCGCCAGAGCTCGCGTTGCCTCGGCATGGGGTCGGTACCCCGGGACCGGAGCTCGGTGCAACGGGTGTAAAGGTCCGTTAGCACCTTCGCGTCCAGATCCCAAGGCGGTGTCCCAGCCAAGACACACGCGGCTTCGTGACCGACGGTCCGGTAGGCCCGGACGATCCTGTTGGCAACAGCACGCTGCGAACCAAGTAGGACCGCCCGGTTATCGGCCGTCAGTCGGTCACTCCAAATGGGTGCGCCGTACAGAGCCATCGATCTAATGACCGAGGCATATAGACGGCGACACCCAACGTCGGGGCCCCCGACATTTGGCAGGAGCCTTCCGAGGGCCGCAGCGGCGGACCGAAGCCTCGGCGCCAACCGCTGAAAATGCTCCCGGAAGCTCAACCGCCCGTCGAGGACCAGGCCGAGATACTTCATTGTACCCGACAGTGGGATCCTCGCGTCCTCCACCGTCAGGCACAAATCCGTATGTCTGCTCCGGGGGCCATGAAGCAAAAGTGCTTCGGTCTTCCCCAGAGCGACGTCCAATCCTAGCATCCGGATGCGACCTACGACGAGCTGTACGCCGCAGGTAGCACGCCGGATGCACTCCTCCTGGGTGGTCCCTCTGACCAACACCAGGGTGTCGTCTGCATAGCAGACGACCTCCGTCTGACAGAGGAGGGCACCGCGAAGCACCCAATCGTACCCGATGTTCCACAAGAGAGGTCCTAGGACTGACCCCTGCGGAACACCGCGCCCGGTGGGTTGCAGCTGCGGGCCCATCACTCCGGAGTACGCGACATGCCTGTCGCGCAGGTAGTCCGCCACGATGTGCTGGAGGTAGAGGGGCGCCCCGTGGTAACGAAGCGCCGACTCTATGCACTGGTGCGGCAGCGAGTTGAAGGCGTTCGCGATGTCGAGCGACACCGCTAGCGCCATTCCTCCCCGCGCCGCAGCCTCCGTGGCGAACCTCTTGACGTGGCTCAGGGCGTCCAGCGTAGACCGGCCCGCCCTGAAGCCGAACTGGGAGGCCGACAAGTCGGGTCCCGTGCCCGTCAGATGCCGAACGATGCGGGCGGCGATAACGCGCTCAAAGAGCTTGCCCGCCTCGTCCAGCAGAACGATAGGCCGGTAGCCCGAAGGCGAGTCGGCCGGGCGTCCCTCCTTGCGAAGGAGGACGAGCTGCCCCGTCTTCCAGACTTTGGGGAATCTCCCCGCCACTAAACAGGCGTTGAAGAGACCCCGCAGCCGGTCCTTCAGGGGACCCACAGCCAAGGCAATAGCCCGAGCCGGTACCCCGTCAGGTCCAGGAGCAGTCGTCTTCGTTCGGAGGCGTTGGGTACACGCCTCGAACTCTCCTTCGGTTATCTCCTCCAGCTGTTCCCGCGAAAACGCGGTACCCATAGCTGGAGGGATAAAGTCAGTCCGGTGGGATGGGAACAGGGACGAAACGATGTTCCGGAGGAGCTGAGGCTCCATGGACTCCGTAATCGGGGGCGCTGCGACGCGAAGTTTATTCCGCGCCGCCAGGTACGGGCGACCCCACGGATCCCGGTTCAGCTCCTCGTACATCTCCTGCCTTGCTGCGGCCTTCGCCTGCAGAATGGCCAGGCGGAGATTTGATCTGGCCGTGCGGTAGGCCCTGTAAAGAGGGGCCTCCGCGGCCTCGTCCCTGTGCCTAGAGCGATGGCGTGTGTACCGGCGTTGCGCCTCAACACACGCCTCCCTAAGCACTGCGATCTCTGGCGACCACCAGTAGACTGCCCGTCTGTTGGGTCTTCTCCGGACGCGAGGCATCGCTGCGTCGCAAACCGCCGTAAGCGTTCTGCGAAACAGCTCCGCCTCGTCGTCAATCGAGAGACCCGACGGCGGTGCGCACCAGTCACTGATGATGGCCGCCTCGATCAGCAGTTCCCTGTCGATCTTTTTTATGGCCCATCGTGGAGGACCTGAGTTCGGGGTCGGCCGAACCCTGGGCCCCCCAGAGGGAGAGACGCTGAACCGAATGTACCTGTGATCAGACAGCGTCTCCATCCCTACAACGACACGCCAGTCGTTTATGCGCCCGGCAATGGCCTGGGAGCAAAACGACAGGTCCACGATGGACCCGCCATTATGCCGGACGCAAGTCTGGGTGCGACCCCGGTTTAGTAGGACAAAGTCCAACCCCAGGGCCCACTCCTCCAGTAATTCCCCGCGCCGGTCTGTTGCCGGTTCCCCCCAAGCCGTGCTCTTGGCATTGAGGTCCCCTAGCAGGATGACCGGGCGAGGTGCCAGCACACGAACAAGGGCCTCCAGTTCGGCCATAAATGACTCAAACTCGGAGAGACCCCTGTTCGGTGAAAAGTATGTGCCGATGACGGCGTACGACCCCCATGACGCAGCGACATATCCAGAGCCCCTACGGATAGTGTGTAGGGGCTGGGAACGCGTGCCTGTTGCGGCGACGACAGCGACGGACCCGTCAAGGTCCCCCGCCCAGTTGGGCCGGGGGGGGACAAAGTAGGGCTCCGCCACCACCGCAACGTCAATCCCCCACTCCGCCAGTGCCTGTAGGAGGAGATCCTGGGCACCGGCGCAGTGGTTGATGTTCCCCTGGAGGAAGAGATGTGGACGGACTTGGTCCATTAAGACTCCATCATCTCCTCCGTGCGGGGCGCGACCTGCGCCCTCGCCGCGTCATTTGGGGGCCGTACTGAGGCCCTCTTGTTCCTGGTCGGGGCCGGGGGAGCACATCCCCGGCTGCCCATCTGGTGGTCCGCCTTGCGCCCCCTCTGCACGCAAATGGGGCATTTGGCGGGCTCACCGCAGGATGCCGCCTTGTGGCCGGGCTGTGCACACCTGTAACACAGCCCGCTGCGGTCCGTCTCGCCGGTGCACACGGGCCTAGTGTGTCCGATCTCCAGGCATCGGAAACACTTCATGGGCCGTGCTGCAAGTTGCACCACACGAGCGGAGCTCCAGCCGACCAAGAACTTTTTGGCCCTCGTCGTGACGAGCTTGGGGGCAGCGACCAGCGGGCACTTCACCAGGGCGGTGAACATGCCCCCGGGGCCCAGCCTAAGCTCGCCGACCGTCACCGTGCCAGGAGGACACTGGCCCTTCGCCATGACGGCTGCAGTGAGGTCCTCCTTAGTGACGGAGTCATCCAGGTCTGTCACCCGGAGCTCCGCGCACTTGCAAGGTCTGTGGACCCTCACTGTGCCATCCTCATAGATGGCTTTCAGCCGCTCGGCCATCAGGTCAGCCCCCTCCCGGCTCAGGTTCCTAGGAAGCTCGAGAACTCGAGCTCCCGTCTGGGACCTTTTAATCCTGATGGGATCGACTGTCATGTCGATCCCCAGCTCGGCGACATTGATATGTCGCCGCGCCTTCTCGAGCACCTGCGCGTACGTGAGCCCTTGGCTGGCAGCCTCGGGCTCGATCGTCAAGACAACGGCGGGCGTCTGAGCCGCACGCCGCTGTCTCTGGGCCATCTTCCGGCGTTGCCTGCCGCTCTGCTGCCTGGACGGTGTCTTCCTGGCGGGTCTGGGTTTGGGGGCCTCTGTCCTGACCCTGTTCCTCACCCTTTTCCGCCGGGAGACCTCGGTCCAGCCACCAGCTTCATCAGCGCCCGCACTCTGCTCTGGTGCAGCAGGTTTAGGCGCCGGCCTTGAAGCCGGTTTGGTAGCAGGCTTGGCGGTGGCAACCCTCGCTGCCGCCCTGGGAGCCGGCTTGGGGGCCGGTCCAGGTCGCTGCTTCGGAGCCGGGCCGGGAGTCGGCCTCGGTGCCGGTTTGGGAGTCGCCGCTTTTGGAGGCTGCTTCAGTGCCGGGCCGGGAGTCGGCTTCGGTGCCGGGCCGGGAGCCGGCCTCGGAGCCGGTCTGGGAGTCGGCTTTGGTGCCGACCGAGGCTGCTTGGGTGCGGGCTTGGCGGGCTGCTTGGCGGCTGGTTTGGGCCCTCTGCCCACAACCTCCGCGCAGCTTCGCCTGTCCGCCGCCAGGGGTGGGCGTAAAACCCGCTCCGGCGGAAGCAGCTCTTTCACCCCGGCCAGCTTGGCGTCCATCATTGTCCCGACCGACAACATGATGGACCGCTGGAACTCAGCCATGTCGAACGCTGCAGGGGCCCGCTCGCGCACCACGAGCATCTGGCCCCTGAGGTCTTCGACCTCTTTGCTCAGCCGAGCATTGTCGGCGAGCAACCGCTCCACGCAGGTGGAGCTTGTCAGAGAGCGAACGCCATCCTGGACAAGCTCCACCGCATCCTTGAGACGCTTGATGTAGGTCCCCTTGATGTTCTTGGAGGTGCGCGCTACCTCCAAGATCGACAGGAGACCACTGTCGATGCGCTCTTTGACGGAGGAGGGGTCGGTCGGCTGCGAGCCGGAACTAATGAGGTCCCGGACAGCCGCCCGAGCCTCCCTCCTCTGTCTCTCCTCCTCCTCCTTCTCCGCCGACGCACGGGCGTCAGGTGTCTGCGCCGCTTCAGCGGCGAGCGCCCTGTACAGCTCGCGCTGTCGGCTGAGCCCCACGTAACGACCGTGGGTCACACGACCGCGGGACTGCGTGGACGATGCTAATGAGACATCGCTCTCGCAGCCCGAAGCGGCGCGGCTACCCACGTCGTCCTCCTCGACCGAACCACGTCGTGGACGCTTCCGGCCGAGCTTCCCGGAGACGGAGCTATCTCGGGACCGGCAAGGCGCCGGCACCTCAAACTCCATCTCCTCCTCAGGGCGACCGGTGGTCGTCGCCTGAGCGTCCATGGCGAGCCTCTCGAGCACCACTCGAGGCTCTCTCGCCATGCACTCCGCACTCTCGGCGTGACTCAGCCTGCTCGCAGACCGAGTCACCCTCCCCTCCCCTCCCAATGACGGCTCGTGGGTTTCCCCACTCGCCGAGGCAGATGTTGGCGCCAGCAAATACATGCGCCTGAGCTCCGAAGAGCCACGGGATTCTGGTCGACCTGAGGCCTCCCTACCCGCTTGCTGATTTTGTTTATCATCTGACTTTTCCATTATTTTTGTTTTTGTGATGCCCTAATGACGGAGTACCCCTCCGCCATGCAGCCCCTAGCCGGGCATCGGAAGCGTAGGCTTCAGGGTAATTTTTATAGTGGTTTTCTTCCACGTAGCCCCCTTCCTGTAAGGGAAGGCGGCCCCCGGTCCCGTCCTGAAAAGGACAGGATTACGGGTTGGCCGGCGGTGACCGGAGTCCTGCCCGACGAATCGGGCCCGCCGCCCGCGAATGCGCCCCCAATCTCTCAAAAGAGAGAAAGGAGGGCAAACATACCGGCCGTCGCCGCGATTCGGAATACGTCCGAGACGCCGACGAGCCACTACCGCTCACCTCAACCGTTCCTCCTCTAACGAGGAGGTAAAGGAGAGAGAGCACCACCCGTTGCCGTTGCCCGGAATATCCAGGACGCCAACGGGTCGCGACCGACAGCGATCGCCCTGCCGCCCACCACTGCTACTTGGATAACGTCCAAGACGCCTGTGGGCCGCGATGTTCGACCAGCAAAAGGCGCCGATCAAACCCGCACGTCCGCTCCCTCCGCCATCCCCCCCAAAAAGAAGGTCAGGAGGAGGAAGCACTGCGCCCGCTGCCGCTACCCAGAATGAGTCCAGGACGCCAGCGGGCCGCGATGTCCAGCCAGCAAAAACACCGACCGAACTCGCACGTCCGCTCCCTCTACCATCCCCCCCAAAAAGAAGGTCAGGAGGAGGAAGCACTGCGCCCGCTGCCGCTACCCAGAATGAGTCCAGGACGCCAGCGGGCCGCGATGTCCAGCCAGCAAAACCACTGACCGAACTCGCCCAACAGCTCCACTCGACCGTCCCCCGCGCGCATGGGGGCACGGAGAGAGAGCGACCCACTGCCGCTACTCGGAATAAGTCCGAGACGCCAGCAGGTCGAACAACACGCGGTGACCTGGACAGATAGGCCACCGCCGTCCGCCCACCACATGGAGAAGTGGGCAGACCCAGCGCCTGCCGCCGCTACTCGGAGTACGTCCGAGACGCCGGCAGGTTGCGACATCCGGCCCGCAGTAAACACAGACCGAACTCGCACGACCGCTCCCTCCGCCATCCCCCCCAAAAAGAAGGTCAGGAGGAGGAAGCACTGCACCCGCTGCCGCTACCCGGATGAGTCCGAGACGCCAGCAGGTGACCACCACGCGGCGGTCTGGACAGATCAGACCCCGCCGTCCACCCACAAGAATGTGGGCAGACCCACCGCCCGCCGCCGCTACTCGGAATACGTCCGAGACGCCGGCAGGCCGCGATGTCTAGCCAGCAGTTGACACTGGCCAGACCCGCCGCGGCTGTCACATCCTCAGGCTGAGGAGCGACCCCGCTGCTGGAGCTGTCCGCGCCGGTAAACCGGTACCGCACATATCTGTGCGGCATTCCCTTATCCGCAACCTAGGGACGCGCCCGGTAGGGGTCCAGCAACCCCTCTCCCGCAGGATGCACCACTCCCGCGGGTCACGGGAACCTAACCTTTTTTTTTTTTTTTGATAAGGCGGGGGAATCCTCATGGACACCCACCCACTCGGGGGAGCGGATGGGTAGTGTCAGACTCTTACTGACTAAACCTGAACCGCCGTGCACCGTCATCCGCGTTTAGCGTTGGCGCGTGGTAATGCGTTGCAATTCGTCACGCGCCAACCGCGGGGATCCATCGGCCAATAAGCCGATGGCTCACTTTCGTGATTGGAGGCCGAAGTGTAAAAGGCTTCGGCCTCCCCGCCTCGTATTGGAACCACACCCGATGCTACGAAATGTGGCTCCCCGTCGTGGGTCCTATACACGGACGACATGCACCCCCGTGCCTGTCGCCCAGGGCCCTAGTTAGGGCGGGAGATCGCGCTCATGCGCGGCTCTGCGCCGCCCCACTCGACGTCGGCGTATCTGGGGCGCGTCGGGGTCGTCCTCCCGAGCGCGCTCCGCCGCCTCCTTCTGGGACATGACAGTCTCACAGAAGGAGGACAGCGCGTCCCACGCTGCGCGACTGCTGAGCGCGGATGCGACAACAGCCGACAACGCGGAGACGTCCACGCCTCCCAGCGCCGCCTGGAGAACGGCGCGGGGCTCGGCGAAGGTGGGACACACGGCCAGGGTGTGCAGCGCGGTGTCATCGCTGGCACCGCACTGGTGGCAAGCCGTGGTCCCCTCCCTCCTGGCGACCCGGCACAGGTAATGGCCAAAGGCCCCGTGCCCGGTCAGTATCTGCGTGAGGCGGTAGGTCAATAAACCGTACCGCCTCTCCACCCACGGTTGGAGATGTGGGCGGATCGCTTCCACTGTGACCCGTCCCGCCGACGGTCTCGCGAGCCGAAGCTCCCAATTCCGCATGGTGACGAGACGGGCCTGTCGTCGCCAGAGCTCGCGTTGCCTCGGCATGGGGTCGGTACCCCGGGACCGGAGCTCGGTGCAACGGGTGTAAAGGTCCGTTAGCACTTTCGCGTCCAGATCCCAAGGCGGTGTCCCAGCCAAGACACACGCGGCTTCGTGACCGACGGTCCGGTAGGCCCGGACGATCCTGTTGGCAACAGCACGCTGCGAACCAAGTAGGACCGCCCGGTTATCGGCCGTCAGTCGGTCACTCCAAATGGGTGCGCCGTACAGAGCCATCGATCTAATGACCGAGGCATATAGACGGCGACACCCAACGTCGGGGCCCCCGACATTTGGCAGGAGCCTTCCGAGGGCCGCAGCGGCGGACCGAAGCCTCGGCGCCAACCGCTGAAAATGCTCCCGGAAGCTCAACCGCCCGTCGAGGACCAGGCCGAGATACTTCATTGTGCCCGACAGTGGGATCCTCGCGTCCTCCACCGTCAGGCACAAATCCGTATGTCTGCTCCGGGGGCCGTGTAGCAAAAGTGCTTCGGTCTTCCCCAGAGCGACGTCCAATCCAAGCATCCGGATGCGACCTACGACGAGCTGTACGCCGCAGGTAGCACGCCGGATGCACTCCTCCTGGGTGGTCCCCCGGACCAACACCAGGGTGTCGTCTGCATAGCAGACGACCTCCGTCTGACAGAGGAGGGCACCGCGAAGCACCCAATCGTACCCGATGTTCCACAAGAGAGGTCCTAAGACTGACCCCTGTGGAACACCGCGCCCGGTGGGTTGCAGCTGCGGGCCCATCACTCCGGAGTACGCGACATGCCTGTCGCGCAGGTAGTCCGCCACGATGTGCTGGAGGTAGAGGGGCGCCCCGTGGTAACGAAGCGCCGACTCTATGCACTGGTGCGGCAGCGAGTTGAAGGCGTTCGCGATGTCGAGCGACACCGCTAGCGCCATTCCTCCCCGCGCCGCAGCCTCCGCGGCGAACTTCCTGACGTGGCTCAGGGCGTCCAGTGTAGACCGGCCCGCCCTGAAGCCGAACTGGGAGGCCGACAAGTCGGGTCCCGTGCCCGTCAGATGCCGAACGATGCGGGCGGCGATGACGCGCTCAAAGAGCTTGCCCGCCTCGTCCAGCAGAACGATAGGCCGGTAGCCCGAAGGCGAGTCGGCCGGGCGTCCCTCCTTGCGAAGGAGGACGAGCTGCCCCGTCTTCCAGACTTTGGGGAATCTCCCCGCCACTAAACAGGCGTTGAAGAGACCCCGCAGCCGGTCCTTCAGGGGACCCACATCCAAGGCAATAGCCCGAGCCGGTACCCCGTCAGGTCCAGGAGCAGTCGTCTTCGTTCGGAGGCGTTGGGTACACGCCTCGAACTCTCCTTCGGTTATCTCCTCCAGCTGTTCCCGCGAAAACGCGGTACCCATAGCTGGAGGGATAAAGTCAGTCCGGTGGGATGGGAACAGGGACGAAACGATGTTCCGGAGGAGCTGAGGCTCCATGGACTCCGTAATCGGGGGCGCTGCGACGCGAAGTTTATTCCGCGCCGCCAGGTACGGGCGACCCCACGGATCCCGGTTCAGCTCCTCGTACATCTCCTGCCTTGCTGCGGCCTTCGCCTGCAGAATGGCCAGGCGGAGATTTGATCTGGCCGTGCGGTAGGCCCTGTAAAGAGGGGCCTCCGCGGCCTCGTCCCTGTGCCTAGAGCGATGGCGTGTGTACCGGCGTTGCGCCTCAACACACGCCTCCCTAAGCACTGCGATCTCTGGCGACCACCAGTAGACTGCCCGTCTGTTGGGTCTTCTCCGGACGCGAGGCATCGCTGCGTCGCAGACCGACGTAAGCGTTCTGCGGAACAGCTCCGCCTCGTCGTCAATCGAGAGACCCGACGGTGGTGCGCACCAGTCACTGATGATGGCCGCCTCGATCAGCAGTTCCCTGTCAATCCGTTTTATGGCCCATCGTGGAGGGCCTGAGTTCGGGGTCGGCCGAACCCTGGGCCCCCTGGAGGGAGAGACGCTGAACCGAATGTACCTGTGATCAGACAGCGTCTCCATCCCTACCACGACACGCCAGTCGTTTATGCGCCCGGCAATGGCCTGGGAGCAAAATGACAGGTCCACAATGGACCCGCCATTATGCCGGACGCAAGTCTGGGTGCGACCCCGGTTTAGCAGGACAAAGTCCAACCCCAGGGCCCACTCCTCCAGAAGTTCCCCGCGCCGGTCTGTTGCCGGTTCCCCCCAAGCCGTGCTCTTGGCATTGAGGTCCCCTAGCAAAATGACCGGGCGAGGTGCCAGCACACGAACAAGGGCCTCCAGCTCGGCCATAAATGACTCAAACTCGGAGAGACCCCTGTTCGGTGAGAAGTATGTGCCGATGACGGCGTACGACCCCCATGACGCAGCGACATATCCAGAGCCCCTACGGATGGTGTGTAGGGGCTGGGAACTAGTGCCTGTTGCGGCGACGACAGCGACGGACCCGTCAAGGTCCCCCGCCCAGTTGGACCGGGGGGGGACAAAATAGGGCTCCGCCACCACCGCAACGTCAATCCCCCACTCCGCCAGTGCCTGTAGGAGGAGATCCTGGGCACCGGCGCAGTGGTTGATGTTCCCCTGGAGGAAGAGATGTGGGCGGACTTGGTCCATTAAGTCTCCATCATCTCCTCCGTGCGGGGCGCGACCTGCGCCCTCGCTGCGTCATTTTGGGGCCGCACTGAGGCCCTCTTGTTCCTGGTCGGGGCCGGGGGAGCACATCCCCGGCTGCCCATCTGGTGGTCCGCCTTGCGCCCCCTCTGCACGCAGATGGGGCATTTGGCGGGCTCACCGCAGGATGCCGCCTTGTGGCCGGGCTGTGCACACCTGTAACACAGCCCGCTGCGGTCCGTCTCGCCGGTGCACACGGGCCTAGTGTGTCCGATCTCCAGGCATCGGAAACACTTCATGGGCCGTGCTGCAAGTTGCACCACACGAGCGGAGCTCCAGCCAACCAAGAACTTTTTGGCCCTCGTCGTGACGAGCTTGGGGGCAGCGACCAGCGGGCACTTCACCAGGGCGGTGAACATGCCCCCGGGGCCCAGCCTAAGCTCGCCGACCGTCACCGTGCCGGGAGGACACTGGCCCTTCGCCATGACGGCTGCAGTGAGGTCCTCCTTAGTGACGGAGTCATCCAGGTCTGTCACCCGGAGCTCCGCGCACTTGCAAGGTCTGTGGACCCTCACTGTGCCATCCTCGTAGATGGCCTTCAGCCGCTCGGCCATCAGGTCCGCCCCCTCCCGGCTCAGGTTCCTGGGGAGCTCGAGTACTCGAGCTCCCGTCTGGGACCTTTTGATCCGGATGGGATCGACCGCCATGTCGATCCCCAGCTCGGCGACATTGATATGTCGCCGCGCCTTCTCCAGGACCTGGGCGTACGTGAGCCCTTGGCTGGCAGCCTCGGGCTCAATCGTTAAGACAACGGCGGGCGTCTGAGCCGCACGCCGCTGCCTCTGGGCCATCTTCCTCCGCTGTCTACCGCTCTGCTTCTTGGACGGTGTCTTCCTGGCGGGTCTGGGTTTGGGGGCCTCTGTCCTGACCCTGTTCCTCACCCTTTTCCGCCGGGAGACCTCGGTCCAGCCACCAGCTTCATCAGCGCCCGCACTCTGCTCTGGTGCAGCAGGTTTAGGCGCCGGCCTTGAAGCCGGTTTGGTAGCAGGCTAACCTAACCTAACCTAACCTAACCTAACCTAACCTAACCTAACCTAACCTAACCTAACCTAACCTAACCTAACCTAACCTAACCTAACCTAACCTAACCTAACCTTTTTTTTTTTTTTTTTTTTTTTTTTTGATAAGGCGGGGGAATCCTCATGGACACCCACCCACTCGGGGGAGCGGGTGGGTAGTGTCAGACTCTTACTGACTAAACCTGAACCGCCGTGCACCGTCATCCGCGTTTAGTGTTGGCGCGTGGTAATGCGTTGCAATTCGTCACGCGCCAACCGCGGGGATCCATCGGCCAATAAGCCGATGGCTCACTTTCGTGATTGGAGGCCGAAGTGTAAAAGGCTTCGGCCTCCCCGCCTCGTATTGGAACCACACCCGATGCTACGAAATGTGGCTCCCCGTCGTGGGTCCTATACACGGACGACATGCACCCCCGTGCCTGTCGCCCAGGGCCCTAGTTAGGGCGGGAGATCGCGCTCATGCGCGGCTCTGCGCCGCCCCACTCGACGTCGGCGTATCTGGGGCGCGTCGGGGTCGTCCTCCCGAGCGCGCTCCGCCGCCTCCTTCTGGGACATGACAGTCTCACAGAAGGAGGACAACGCGTCCCACGCTGCGCGACTGCTGAGCGCGGATGCGACAACAGCCGACAGCGCGGAGACGTCTACGCCACCCAGCGCCGCCTGGAGAACGGCGCGGGGCTCGGCGAAGGTGGGACACACGGCCAGGGTGTGCAGCGCGGTGTCATCACTGGCACCGCACTGGTGGCAAGCCGTGGTCCCCTCCCTCCTGGCGACCCGGCACAGGTAATGGCCAAAGGCCCCGTGCCCGGTCAGTATCTGCGTGAGGCGGTAGGTCAATAAACCGTACCGCCTCTCCACCCACGGTTGGAGATGTGGGCGGATCGCTTCCACTGTGACCCGTCCCGCCGACGGTCTCGCGAGCCGAAGCTCCCAATTCCGCATGGAACCTAACCTAACCTAACCTAACCTAACCTAACCTAACCTAACCTAACCTAACCTAACCTAACCTAACCTAACCTAACCTAACCTAACCTAACCTAACCTAACCTAACCTAACCTAACCTAACCTAACCTAACCTAACCTAACCTAACCTAACCTAACCACGAAAACACTTTTAGAAGAAATCTCGTACTACTGCGCTGTTTTCGCTTCTATCACCTTACCTTGGCTCCGTCCAACCCCTAGGCGCGTTTTATACCGTCTAGGTGCGAAATAATTACCTTTTATAACATAAAATTGTCCAAAATAACGTTTTTTTTGGTAAAATTAATTAAATTTCATTGTTTTGCGCTAATTACTTGTACTGATTAGCGATTCAACTTTGCTCATTTGTCGGGGCCGGTGTCTAGATCGCATTGTGCGCTTCGAAACCACCAGTTTCGGCATATAAATTGTAATTCTGTATAAATAACTGTAAATTTTGTACTGAAAATCTAGTTTTTAGACCTTAAATTTAATTTTTATATTACACTTAGTCTAGATTATTACACGGTTAGCTAGCCCTCGCCGAGGCGCTTCTAACGACACCACCCACGTGCGGCTAGCTCGCAAAAAACGCGAAAAATTGACATTTCGTTGATTTTCTTAGTTCACTGAAATCCACCTGTATAGAACGAAACCGCCATACATACGAAAACACTTTTAGAAGAAATCTCGTACTACTGCGCTGTTTTCGCTTCTATCACCTTACCTTGGCTCCGTCCAACCCCTAGGCGCGTTTTATACCGTCTAGGTGCGAAATAATTACCTTTTATAACATAAAATTGTCCAAAATAACGTTTTTTTTGGTAAAATTAATTAAATTTCATTGTTTTGCGCTAATTACTTGTACTGATTAGCGATTCAACTTTGCTCATTTGTCGGGGCCGGTGTCTAGATCGCATTGTGCGCTTCGAAACCACCAGTTTCGGCATATAAATTGTAATTCTGTATAAATAACTGTAAATTTTGTACTGAAAATCTAGTTTTTAGACCTTAAATTTAATTTTTATATTACACTTAGTCTAGATTATTACACGGTTAGCTAGCCCTCGCCGAGGCGCTTCTAACGACACCACCCACGTGCGGCTAGCTCGCAAAAAACGCGAAAAATTGACATTTCGTTGATTTTCTTAGTTCACTGAAATCCACCTGTATAGAACGAAACCGCCATACATACGAAAACACTTTTAGAAGAAATCTCGTACTACTGCGCTGTTTTCGCTTCTATCACCTTACCTTGGCTCCGTCCAACCCCTAGGCGCGTTTTATACCGTCTAGGTGCGAAATAATTACCTTTTATAACATAAAAATTGTCCAAAATAACGTTTTTTTTTGGTAAAATTAATTAAATTTCATTGTTTTGCGCTAATTACTTGTACTGATTAGCGATTCAACTTTGCTCATTTGTCGGGGCCGGTGTCTAGATCGCATTGTGCGCTTCGAAACCACCAGTTTCGGCATATAAATTGTAATTCTGTATAAATAACTGTAAATTTTGTACTGAAAATCTAGTTTTTAGACCTTAAATTTAATTTTTATATTACACTTAGTCTAGATTATTACACGGTTAGCTAGCCCTCGCCGAGGCGCTTCTAACGACACCACCCACGTGCGGCTAGCTCGCAAAAAACGCGAAAAATTGACCTTTCGTTGATTTTCTTAGTTCACTGAAATCCACCTGTATAGAACGAAACCGCCATACATACGAAAACACTTTTAGAAGAAATCTCGTACTACTGCGCTGTTTTCGCTTCTATCACCTTACCTTGGCTCCGTCCAACCCCTAGGCGCGTTTTATACCGTCTAGGTGCGAAATAATTACCTTTTATAACATAAAATTGTCCAAAATAACGTTTTTTTTGGTAAAATTAATTAAATTTCATTGTTTTGCGCTAATTACTTGTACTGATTAGCGATTCAACTTTGCTCATTTGTCGGGGCCGGTGTCTAGATCGCATTGTGCGCTTCGAAACCACCAGTTTCGGCATATAAATTGTAATTCTGTATAAATAACTGTAAATTTTGTACTGAAAATCTAGTTTTTAGACCTTAAATTTAATTTTTATATTACACTTAGTCTAGATTATTACACGGTTAGCTAGCCCTCGCCGAGGCGCTTCTAACGACACCACCCACGTGCGGCTAGCTCGCAAAAAACGCGAAAAATTGACATTTCGTTGATTTTCTTAGTTCACTGAAATCCACCTGTATAGAACGAAACCGCCATACATACGAAAACACTTTTAGAAGAAATCTCGTACTACTGCGCTGTTTTCGCTTCTATCACCTTACCTTGGCTCCGTCCAACCCCTAGGCGCGTTTTATACCGTCTAGGTGCGAAATAATTACCTTTTATAACATAAAATTGTCCAAAATAACGTTTTTTTTTGGTAAAATTAATTAAATTTCATTGTTTTGCGCTAATTACTTGTACTGATTAGCGATTCAACTTTGCTCATTTGTCGGGGCCGGTGTCTAGATCGCATTGTGCGCTTCGAAACCACCAGTTTCGGCATATAAATTGTAATTCTGTATAAATAACTGTAAATTTTGTACTGAAAATCTAGTTTTTAGACCTTAAATTTAATTTTTATATTACACTTAGTCTAGATTATTACACGGTTAGCTAGCCCTCGCCGAGGCGCTTCTAACGACACCACCCACGTGCGGCTAGCTCGCAAAAAACGCATCCCGCCCTTTTGGCGCATGATAGATCATTTAAGCTCTGTATAGGAAAAGGAAGGCAATTTTGAGCATTTTCTTCAAAAATTTTTTGTTTCCGAAATTTAATCCCTGGAGTATCCTGGACCCCTTGGGAGCATTTTTGCTCTCACCGGCGCCCTTGTACTCGACTAGGAACCACCACAACACTGAAAATAGTGTTTAACTTGTTGACGACCGTGCATACATCTTTTCTCTTAAGATCTTCCATATTTGGTCCCGCTCAGGATGGCACCGTCTAGCGGTGAAGTCCCGTCTCTCCCGGTGAATGCAGCAGATGCGACTAGTCTCGAGTCGTGCATAAGCACGCTTAATAAACTCGCCGAGTGCATCACGGCTGCTATCGCCGAAGGAAAGAACGTTACGGCCGTCAACAAGCGACTCATTACTACCGCGGCGAATGAGATCCGGTGCGTGGCCGCTAAAATACCCACCTTTTCGTCCCCCCAGCAGGAAATCTGCGCATCCCAAGATGTAAACCTGCGACAGGAAATAGCAACCTGCGTGCGCGAGGAACTTAGCAAGCACCTCGCCACGTTCGCGAAACCACTCACACCCGCACCTAGGTCTTATGCGCAGGCGGCGAACGCCCCGGCACCTCGCCCTCCTCGTCCAGCGACTACACCACCACCTCCGTCTAATAAACCCGCGCTGATTGTTGCGCCGCAGGGCGACTGCACGTCCCAAACACGTCAGGACGTAGTGCAGTCGTTCAAGAATGCAGCCAGTTTCCGCACCACTTCGTACGCACCGTCCAGAATCCAGGCCGTGTCCAACAATAAGCTACGAGTGGAGTTCGAGACTCAACAACAGCGCGACGAAACCCTTAAAAAATTAGAAAAGTCCTCAAACCTCACTGCTGAACCGGCCAAGCAATTGATGCCAATGATTATTCTTAAGGGGATATCATTGGACACGCCGTCCGAAGAGCTGGTCGATGTAATCCGCGGCCAAAATGAAGAGCTGACTGCCCTCGCGGTGAGCAGCGATGACTTGCGGCTCGCATTCAAGAGGAATAACCGCCACCCCAAATTGTACAACGCCGTCCTTATCGCCAAGCCCGTCATATGGCGCAAAATAATTGAAATGAAGCGCGTCTGCGTGGATCACCAGCGGGTGCACGCAGAGGACTTCTCTACTTTCCTCCAGTGCAGAAAATGTCTGCAGTTCGGCCACATAAAAACCAAATGTACAGCGACACAGGCGCCCTGCTCTTACTGCTCGGAAGAGGGGCACGATACCACCAGCTGCCCTCTTCGCGAGAAGAAAGGCGCACCTAAGTGCTATAACTGTTTACAGCACAACAACAAATTTAAAACCACCCATGACATCGGACACATAGCCACCTCCAACATCTGCCCTAGAGTGAAATCACTTAAAATCAAAGCAATAACCCGAACTGATTATGGACAAGCAACGCACTAAATTTATTTATTAACATAGATCATACTTAAAAATAGTCTTCAAAACTTCCAACATTTTTCTAGCCATTTATTATTATATTATATAATTTATTTATTATTCTTTATCCAACTCACAAGTTGGATAATGTGACCTAAGAATTAATAATGCGACATCATTGGTTGCGGCAGCAAGCGTATCAAATAGCGTGAGCTGCCGCAACTAATACATTAAGCGTCATCAAGGGTTGCGGCAGCAAGCGTATCAAATAGCGTGAGCTGTCGCAACCAACACACAAAATGCGATATCACGAGTTGCGGCAGCAAGCGTATCCAATAGCGTGAGCTGCCGCAACTAATACATTAAGCGTCATCAAGGGTTGCGGCAGCAAGCGTATCAAATAGCGTGAGCTGCCGCAACTCACACATAATGCGACATCACTGGTTGCGGCAGCAAGCGTATCAAATAGCGTGAGCTGTCGCAACCAACACACAAAATGCGATATCACGAGTTGCGGCAGCAAGCGTATCCAATAGCGTGAGCTGCCGCAACTAATACATTAAGCGTCATCAAGGGTTGCGGCAGCAAGCGTATCAAATAGCGTGAGCTGCCGCAACTCACACATAATGCGACATCACTGGTTGCGGCAGCAAGCGTATCAAATAGCGTGAGCTGCCGCAACCAACACAAGATGCGACATCACGAGTTGCGGCAGCAAGCGTATCAAATAGCGTGAGCTGCCGCAACTCACAAATTTTGCAAAAACAAAGTTCAATAAAAAAAAAAAAAAAACCTAACCTAACCAGTCTGAGTCCAAACGCGGGCCGAACAACACTGAAAACTCACTAAGTCCCAGTAAAAAATTCCAAAAAATTGGTTTTTTTCAAGATACAGAGTCGCGAGATATACCAAAACGTGCGTATCAGTGCCGCGCACCTGAAAGTGAAAAGTGCTTCAGCCGGAAAATTCCGGGAAAGCCGCAAAACGCGGAAAACCATAAAAACACGTGTTTTCGTGAAGTGAAAAAGTGTATTTTGTACTATAACTTTTAAAAGTGAGTGACGACCTACAAACTTTTTTACACCTTCTTGTTGTGCGCGAAAAGACGCTTCTTTTGACACCTCGCGGTGGAAATTCGGACTTACAGAAAAGCCGCAAATTGACTTAAGAAAAAATTTTCTTAACCTCAAACTGACACGAGGTACTCGAACCCGTGAAGTGACGTTGCTGAAACTTGGTGGGCTGTTAGGCCCCCATAGAAGAAGCACGAAGCCGCTTACTCCAGATTTTTAGCGCATCGGAGGCCCGAGTTATTAGATATAGAAAACTTGAAGTTTGGGAGCTTGTAGCTCCTAAACTAGATCCAGAACCCTACAATTTTATGCTGCCGGGCGGTGCGCGCTTCTTCGAAGAACACACCGTAAGCAGAAGAAAAATTTTAGCTATTAAAACTTAGTCATAATTAGCAAATTAAGAAATTTTTTGTATTTATCAAAATTTGTTCAGCATTTTTTCTAAATTAATTATTCCTAGTATACACGTTTTTAGGCCTTTTAATTCTCTTAATTTAGCAAATTTTTAAAATTTTTTATCTTTCAAACTGATGAAGTTATTGATTTTTTAGTGTTTTTTGCAAATAAATCTGTAATTAATAGAAATATTATAAATTTTATTCCTGGATAGGGTCTGGAATAGGGTTTGCAACTGGACAAACCCCAAAGACTAGCGAAATAACTTTTAAAACAGCCGAGATAGGTTTTCAGACTTTTTTATATTTTGTATCTGAAAACTTTGGGACTCAGGTACTCTGTTGTTTTTGGTCCTAGAGACTCCGGATTTTTTGCATAAATTGCGCTGTATTGCAAAGAACACAATTGTAAATTTTCAGGAGTTTTCAGGGACTGACAGTTTTCAGGCCTGAAAATAATTTTAAATCACAGAGGAGGTCAAGCCAGTACCCCTGGTGGGAACCGGACTCTCCTGCGACAAACGGTTGAGGAGCTACAGCTGTTTAAAAACAGCAACTGACAGCGCGGCGGCCATCTTGGCAAACTTCACACGCCTGTAGCTCCCGACTCGGTGGTCGCAGAGGATTGGGGTTTGCTTCGGGGACCTCGGGGCGACCCTCCCTTTCAGCCTACTCACCTTTCAGGCATTTTCGGGCCAAAAATTTTCAGGACCCTGAAAACCCTGAAATCTGACTGTCGTGGTCACACTGATCGACAAAGCCCAAACCCGGTTGATCTGGGACTCTTGGTTACGGAGTTATACTCGTGTAAACATTGAGTTTGACAGTTTTACAGCTGTCAAACGTAATTTCAGAAGGCTATAGCTTCCGAGCCAGGGGTCGCAGAGAGCTCGGGTTTTCTTTAGACATACGGGCACAACAGTCCTGAACACGTAGGCTGAAAATTTCACGTTTTCAGGAACCTGAAATTTTCAGCAGTTTTGACCCTGCCATCTTGTGGCAACTGACGAGGCCAATACAACGAGCCAAAGCACGCCCAGATCCGAGCTATAGTTCCGGAGTAATTCAACTTTAAAACCCGTGCCTGAGGTGCGCGGGCAATATCTGGATTTTTCAAACTCCAATATCTCCGGAACTACTAGGGATAGGTTGGGGGTGCTTGGGGTCTTTGGGGAGGTCTTGAGCAGGGCTTTAACATAGGACTACAAAAATCGCAAAAATTTTTTGGATTTTTTTTTTAAATTTTTTGTATTTTTTTTTTAAATTGTTTTGTGATTTATTATACCGTAGGACTGCATAGACCCAGTTTGCGCAATTGACAACCTCTTATAATTAGAGTTTATTTCTTTTTTGTGAAATTTATTCACAAGAACCATTTTCTCTTACATTAGAGTTCATGCAGCAACTGTTTAGTGTTGCTGCATTAGATTAAGACATTCCATATTTTATTTCTTTTAAATTTTATTTTACAATTATTTTGAATTATTTGACTTTTGACGCGTATCACCAACAAATATGATGTCGGGCATAAGGACCCCTCCACAGAAGGCTACAAAAGCCTCGCCAAGGAAACCGGAGGCGGGGACAGCAGAAAGGAGAAGCATTGGCGAGAGGATCGAAGACTGGGAGACGACCAGGGCAGGTACCAACCCCAACCCCAGCCCCTCGAACAGGCATCCTGCACCGCAGACCTTAAGAACCCCTCCACAAACCGCCACCGGAATCCTTCTCCCCCGTCAAGGCAAGACAAAGATAATTGAAGCCAGAGAGTGCATTGCACGGGCAAAACTTCACCTCAACAAAGCCGGCAACCTTAAAAGAGAAATCAAGGAGGAAGTTCTGTCGGCACTAACAAAACTCTTCTCCTTGATAAAAAGTATAGAGACAGAGTTAAAAGGTTTGCCGGCAATCCCAGGGGAACATGCGAGTGCACTAAATCAGACGGTAACGATATCGAACACATTAGGAGCGGCTCCCGAGGTGGCTCTACCGGCTTCCCAGATTGAGGAGCACGTAAAGCTACTTCGGGAAAACGGCTTAATGATGGCCGAACTTAAAGAAGAGATGCACAGACACAAGGAGTTACTGGAGAAGGTGACCACAGAGACATACGCGAGTGTGACCGCGAACACGGCGGTGCAGAGCGAGAGCGCACAAAGGGGTAGAGAAACGCTCCACTCCGTAATTGTCACCTCCAGAGACGACCAGGACTCCGGAGATAAGGTGCTTGAAAAAATAAGGGAGGTGGTAGATGCCAAGGAGGGGTGGATCGAGGTCCGCAATGTTAGAAAAGCCAAGGACAGGAAGGTTGTTATAGGGGTAAGCTCCAGGGCAGAGAGGGATAAGCTAACGGAAAAGCTAAAAGCGGCGAAAGAGCGATTGACCGTTGAAGAGGTAAAAAATCGAGATCCGCTTTTGGTTCTGAGGGGAGTGCTCAATATGCACAGTGACGCTGACATATTGAAGGCCCTGAGGAACCAAAACAAAGACCTTTTTAGCGGCCTCGACAAAGCTGACGACAGGCTGGAGTTCCGCTACAGGAGGAGAGCTCGAAACCCCCATACGTGTCACGCGGTCGTTAGTGTTTCACCTAACATCTGGCAAAGGGCGGTCGCGAAAAAATTGGTACAAATTGATCTACAGCCAATCAGAGTAGAAGACCAGACACCGCTGGTGCAGTGCACCCGCTGTCTGGGCTACGGTCACAGTAAGCGGTTTTGCGCTGACCCGGCGGATCTGTGTAGCCACTGCGGTGGCCCGCATGTAAGAGCTGACTGCCCTGACTTAGTCGCAGGAATACCGCCACGATGCAGGAACTGCGACAAAGCTAAATACAACAACGTGGAACACAATGCCTTCAACTCTTCCTGCCCAATACGGAAAAAGTGGGATGCCTTGGCTCGCTCAACAGTAGCGTATTGCTAAGGGCAGCCAAAGGAACAATACTCCCTATCAAATGGCGCAAACTAACCTTCAGAGAAAAAAGCTAGCAACTAATGAGCTTCTTATAGAAGCCGAAAAACGGGGCATTTCAATTGCTTTGGTCCAGGAGCCCTATGTTGGTGGCTCAAACAGAATGCGAGGATATAGAGGAACGCGAGTCTTCCAGGCTTCCGACGCGGACGAAGGAGTAACGAAAGCTGCAGTTGTGGTGTTCAACCCAGACCTGAACGTAATTCAGTACCCTGGGTTGAGCACAGCCAATATAGTAGTGGTTGAAGTCCAGACCGAGGCATGGAAGTTAGCAATAATCTCTTATTACTTTGAGCCCAACCACCCAATCGAACCATACCTGGACCAAATAACAAAAATAGTAAAGGCGCTGAAAATTGACATAGTGATGGGTGGCGACTCAAACGCCAAAAGCAACTGGTGGGGAAGCGCATCCACGGACTCAAGAGGCGAAGACTTCGCCGGGACCCTGCATGAACTAGACCTGCACGTTCTCAATGACGGCGTGCTTCCAACGTTCGACACCATCAGGGGAAGAGTACACTACAAAAGTCACGTAGACGTGACGGCCTGCTCAGTGGGTATTCTGGATCGGATTACTAGTTGGAACGTCGTTGAGGACCTCACGAGCTCGGACCACAACGGTATTATATTTGGCATAAATAATAAGAAATCAAAAGGAATAAAAATACAAAGAACAACGCGGATGTATAATACTAAAAAAGCTAATTGGGCCCAGTTTAATACTAAACTGGACCAATTCAAATTAGAAAATAAATTAAATTCAGAAGAAATAAATAAATTAACTAATAGCCACAGTATAGATTCAATAGTAGAAAAAATAACCAAAATTATATTAGAGGCATGTAATCAGGCCATACCAAAGAAGAAAAACATAGAAAAAATTAACTTACCGTGGTGGTCCGAGGAACTCGCTGCCATGAAGTCCGAACTCGCGAGAAGGAAACGCAGAATCCGCTGTGCAGCGCCCATCCGCAGACCGGCCGTAGTGGAAGAGTACCTGGAAAAGAAGATCGAATATGAGACAAGAGCAAATGAAGCACAGGTCCAAAGTTGGAAAAATTTCTGCAAAAAACAGGATAGAGAGAGCGTGTGGGATGGTATATACAGGGTCATCGGCAGAGTTACGAAAAGGGAAGAGGACGCGCTGTTAGAAAGAGAGGGAAAAACATTAAACGTCATGGAGTCGGCCAAGCTGCTGGCGGAGTCATTTTTCCCGATTGATTCTGTTAGTGTGGATTCCGACTACCATAAAGAAGTTCGGAGGATGGCGGAGCACGTGAATAACAACGAAGATGACTCCTCTGAGCCGCCCTTCACAATTACGGAACTAAGGAGAGCAAGCGCGTCCTTCAATCCCAAGAAAGCTCCAGGTTCGGATGGCTTCACAGCTGACATTTGCCTCGCAGCCATTAACCATGATTTGAACCTATTCCTTTCCTTGTATAACAAGTGCCTTGAAATTTGCTACTTCCCGAAAGCCTGGAAAGAAGCCGTAGTCGTGGTTCTCAGAAAACCAGGGAAATCCAGCTATAAAGAACCAAAATCCTACCGACCAATCGGATTGCTTCCCATATTGGGAAAGATCTACGAGAAGATGCTGGTCTACCGTCTGCGGCACTATCTCCTTCCAAGAACGAACGGCCACCAATACGGGTTCATGCCTCAGAGAAGCACCGAGGACTCCCTCTATGCCTTGATGCGGCACATCAGAAAAGGGTTGGACAAGAAGAAAATACTTACCGTAGTGTCGCTGGACATAGAGGGAGCCTTCGACAACGCGTGGTGGCCGGCACTAAAAATGAGATTGAAGGAAGAACAATGTCCTGTTAAAATACGAAAGGTGTTTGATAGCTACCTAACAGACAGAGCTGTAAAGGTCAGGTACGGGGGGGTCGAGGCAACCACAGAGACCACTAAAGGCTGTATACAAGGATCCATAGCTGGCCCCACTCTGTGGAACCTCCTACTAGACCCCCTTCTCAACGAGCTTCAACAACACGACACTTACTGCCAGGCTTTCGCGGATGACGTAGTACTCGTCTTCGAGGGAACGGAGGCTCTTGAAATAGAAAGGAAGGCAAACGAGGCCCTTCAAAGGGTGGAGCTGTGGGGAAGAATGAACAAGTTGAAATTCGCCGCCCAAAAAACCAATGCTATGATTATCACAAGAAAACTGAAGCATGATAATCCACGGCTCAGTATGGGGGGTATTGATATAGGAATAGTCGATGAAATTAAATTGCTGGGGGTCATTATAGACCGGAAACTTACATTTAACACGCACGTATCCAACCAATGCCACAAAGCCATAGGGATCTATAAGAAACTAGCCAAAGCCGCCAGGGCAAGTTGGGGATTAAACCCGGAAATCGTACGGACAATATATGTGGCAACGGTGGAACCAATTTTATTGTATGCAGCTAGTGTATGGGCACCGGCCACGAGAAAAGTTTGTATACGGAAAAAGCTGGACGCAGTGCAACGCGGTTTCGCCCAAAAAATCTGCAGAGCTTATCGCACGGTCTCCCTGCACTCAGCACTGTTGTTGGCTGGCTTACTGCCCCTTGACCTTCGTATACAGGAGGTTGCTTCGTTGTACGAGGCTAAGAGGGGGGCGCCGCTACCTGGGCTGGGTGATAGGGAGATCGAGCGAATGGAGTCTGCAATAAAGATGCCTCACCCCGCCGAGTACACGGACTTGCAGTTCACCAGCCTGGCAGACGAGGAACAATTACAGGCAAATTCGAACTTCGAGGTCAAAATATTCACGGACGGCAGCAAGATTGACGGCAGAGTGGGAGCAGCCCTATCAACATGGATTAGAGGAGTAGAGGCCAAGCCAGTCAAGCTTTGTCTGCCGTCGTACTGTACCGTTTACCAGGCTGAGCTGCTGGCTGTGTGTGAGGCAACCAAGAGAATAGCGGTTACGAAAGCAGACACGTTTGGACTCTACAGCGACTCTATGTCAGCGCTCCAGACCATCACGAACCTCAACTCCCTCCATCCACTAGCAGTTGAGACCAGGAGAAACCTGAAGTTCGCTTCTCAACAGAATAAAAGCATAAGTATATTCTGGATAAAGGCACACGCTGGAATGGAGGGCAACGAGAGAGCAGATGCTCTGGCAAAGGAGGCCGCTGTGGGGTCCAAAAGAAAACCGGATTACGACTTGTGCCCGGTGTCGTACGTAAAAATGAAACTACGGCACGAAACTATCCAAGAATGGGACCAAAGGTACCGCGAGGGCGAAACCGCCAAGACAACAAAACTGTTTTTCCCGTCGGCAACGCTTGCATACAAAACAACCCGCAAGTTGGAAATATCCTTCACGACAACGCAGATGTTGACGGGGCATGGTGGATTCGCGGAATACCTATACCGCTTCAAGTGCGGAACGAGTCCATCATGCCAATGTGATCCGAACGTAGAGGAGACCGTGCCACATATATTGACCGAGTGCCCGGCGTATGGCAGGCAAAGATTGGAATTAGAAACCAGCATAGACTGCAAAATAACGATAAGTAACTTACCACAGTTAATAAAGTCAAAACGCAATACTGGGTTTATGCAATACTGCACAAAAATAATAAGCATTGTGAATAAAAGAAATAGTAAATAAGAATATGGTGGCATAATATTTGCTAATATTACAGCACACCATATATAGTATAAGTATAATAGTAATAAATCAAACCTTTGTAATAGATATAAGATACTAAAAATAAGACTAGCGTAAGGAAAAATGTAACAAGCAACATCCATGTATTAAGTAACTGTAAAATTAGAAATAAAAAACCCCTATGGAAATTTATTTACCCCGTAAAATACATGTATAATAAATAAGAAATAAAAGTAGTTAGCTCAAATATAAATAGTCGGGCATCCCACCCGAAACTAGCATAAAAGATGACGTATGAAAGTGAAGTATGAGGAATGAAAGTGCGAGAGGAATAAAAGCGAGAACTTGTATGAATCCAGGCGCAATGATAGTTAAGGACTCCGATCATGTTGGAGGTACTAGATTTAAAAAAAAAAAAAAAAAAAAAAAAAAAAAAAAAAAAAAAAAAAAAAAAAAAAAAAAAAACCTAACCTAACCTAACCTAACCTAACCTAACCTAACCTAACCTAACCTAACCTAACCTAACCTAACCGCCAGAAGTATGAAGAGCTACCGAGGAGTGCGTATCTACCAGTGCGAAGTTGAAGGAAGCGGGAGGGTAAAAGCGGCGATTGCCGTCTTTGACGAAAACCTGGATGTTATTCCCTACCCAGAACTTACCACAAACAACATCTGTGTGGTAAGGATCAGGACCAAAGCCTGGGAAATCGCAGTAGTCTCTTTTTACTTTGAGCCAGACCAACCATTGGGGCCATACCTGGACCAACTGTCCAATATAAAGTTGGCCTTGGGCACTGGAAAACTGCTGATAGGAGGCGATACCAACGCCAAGAGTACCTGGTGGGGAAGCACCATAGAAGACCACAGGGGTGAAGACATGTCCGGGACCCTGGAAGAGTTAGAGCTTCAGGTACTGAATACTGGCAACACGCCTACATTTGACACTGTCAGAGGAGGCGTGTCGTACAAGAGCCACGTGGACGTCACGGCATGTTCGCTTGACCTATTTGACTGGATTGACAGCTGGCGGGTCGACACAGGAGCAACGTCCTCGGACCACAACACAATTAAGTTCATTGTCACACTAACAAGGGAAAAAGGTTTTAAAATTGATCGAACAACCCGAATTTTCAACACCAAAAAAGCCAAATGGACCTTTGATGAAAAATTAAATGAACTTAAATCTAGTCACCACCTTAAAAAAGAACATATAAATGGGATTGGGAATAAGCAAGAACTAGAAAACGCTATAATCAAATATCAGGAGATAATCAGGAAGGCATGTGAGGCCTCCATTCCTAAAATAAGCGATAAAAGGAAACTTACCATCCCATGGTGGTCCGAGGAGCTCGCAGTCCTGAAGAAGGAGGTCGCAAGGCGGAAGAACCGCATCCGCAACGCTGCACCGGTCCGGCGAGCGACGGTCGTCGACGAGTACCTGAAAGCAAAAGAAGAATATGAGTGCCAAGCCAAGAAAGCCCAGATAGATAGCTGGAAGGACTTCTGTGGGAAACAGGACAAAGAAGGAGTCTGGGAGGGGATTTACCGAGTCATAAACAGGACCACCAGGAGACAGGAAGACTTGACCCTTTCAAACAACGGTGCATTCCTAAACCCAGAACAGTCGGCAGCCCTACTCGCGGATACGTTCTATCCAAAGGACACAGCAGAAGAGGACAACGCACACCACAGGAGCATCAGAGAGTCCGCAGAACGGGTAAACGAGTGGCAACATGATGAACATCATGACCCACCGTTTACACCATTGGAACTGAGAGCAGCCGTGGAAGGTTTCAATCCCAAAAAAGCTCCCGGACAGGATGGATTCACATCCGATATATGCAGTCGAGCGATTCACCAGGACCTGGACGCCTTCCTTGCCCTATACAACAAGTGCCTAGAACTGGCACACTTCCCGGACATCTGGAAGGAGGCAACGGTGGTAGTCCTCAGAAAACCGGGCAAGGAAGATTACACGAGCCCCAAGTCATATAGACCGATAGGTCTTCTGCCGGTCTTGGGGAAGGTCCTGGAGAGGATGACAGTAGCGCGGATGAAATGGCAGTTAGTACCGAGGATTAGTACTCGCCAGTACGGCTTTATGCCCCAGAAGAGCACCGAGGACGCCCTCTATACGCTAATCAAACACGTGCAGGACAAGTTGAGGCTGAAGAAGTTAATTGTCCTGGTGTCATTAGATATAGAGGGCGCCTTCGATAGCGCGTGGTGGCCGGCTATAAAAGTCAGACTGGCTGAGGAAAAGTGCCCGGTAAATATCAGGAGGCTACTGGATAGCTATCTCGACTGCAGAAAAGTTAGGGTTAGATATGCCGGGGTAGAATGCACACGAGAGACGAATAAAGGCTGTGTCCAAGGGTCGATCGGTGGTCCAATACTTTGGAACATTCTTCTTGACCCGCTGCTCCACGAACTGGAGAAGGAGCATTACATACAGGCGTTCGCAGACGATGTTATATTGGTGGTGGATGGCGACACAGCGCTGGATGTTGCAATGAGGACAAATTCAGCCCTTGCTCGCGCTCAGAGCTGGGGCGCAAGAAACAAATTAAAATTCGCACCGCACAAAACAACAGCAATGGTCGTCACAAACAAGATCAAACACGACACGCCAGCCCTGAGCATGGGAGGAGTTGACATCGAGCTCGTTAAACAGATGAAAGTGCTGGGTCTCATTATAGACCACAAGCTAACGTTCAATGCACACGTGGCCAATATTTGCCAAAAAGCCACTGCTATTTACAAGCAGTTGGCTAGAGCGGCAAAAGTAGACTGGGGCTTGAATCGCGAAGTCGTCAAAATTATATACACCGCCACCATTGAGCCAATCGTCACGTACGCGGCCGGAGCCTGGGCTCCAGCTACGAAAAAGCTGGGGATACGGAAGAAGCTGGGCTCACTCCAACGAGGATTCGCGCAGAAGCTCTGCAAATCCTACCGTACAG
>FR997771.1:91661-96661 GCA_905475315.1 Autographa pulchrina
GTCGCAGAGAGCTCGGGTTTTCTTTAGACATACGGGCACAGCAGTCCTGACAACGTAGGCTGAAAATTTCACGTTTTCAGGAACCTGAAATTTTCAGCAGTTTTGACCCTGCCATCTTGTGGCAATTGACGAGGCCAATACAACGAGCCAGAGCACGTCCAGATCCGAGCTATAGTTCCGGAGTAATTCAACTTTAAAACCCGTGCCTGAGGTGCGCGGGCAATATCTGGATTTTTCAAACTCCAATATCTCCGGAACTACTAGGGATAGGTTGGGGGTGCTTGGGGTCTTTGGGGAGGTCTTGAGCAGGGCTTTAACATAGGACGACAGAAATACCAAAAATTTTTTTTGGATTTTTTTTTTTTTAATTTTTTGTATTTTTTTTTAAATTGTTTTTGTGTTTTATTATACCGTAGGACTGCATAGACCCAGTTTGCGCAATTGACAGACCTCTTATAATTAGAGTTTATTTTTTAATTTTGTTTTTTGTGAAAATTATTCACAGGAACCATTTCCTCTTACATTAGAGTTCATGCAGCAACTGTTTAGTGTTGCTGCATTAGATTAAGACATTCCGTATTTTATTTCTTTAAATTTTATTTTACAATTATTTGAATTATTTAACTTTTGACGCGTATCACCAACAAATATGATGTCGGGCATAAGGACCCCTCCACAGAAGGCTACAAAAGCCTCGCCAAGGAAACCGGAGGCGGGGACAGCAGAAAGGAGAAGCATTGGCGAGAGGATCGAAGACTGGGAGGCGACCAGGGCAGGTACCAACCCCAACCCCAGCCCCTCGAACAGGCATCCTACACCGCAGACCTTAAGAACCCCTCCACAAACCGCCACCGGAATCCTTCCCCCCCGACAAGGCAAGACAAAGATAATTGAAGCCAGAGAGTGCATTGCACGGGCAAAACTTCACCTAAACAAAGCCGGCAACCTTAAAAGAGAAATCAAGGAGGAAGTTTTGTCGGCACTAACAAAACTTTTCTCCCTGATAAAAAGCATAGAGACCGAGCTGAAAGGTTTGTCGGCGATCCCAGGGGATCAGGCGTGTGCACTCAACCAAACGGTTACGATATCGGACACATTAGGAACGGCTCCCGGGGTGGGTCCGCAGGCTTCCCAGATTGAGGAGCACGTGAGGCTACTTAGGGAAAACGGCTTAATGATGGCCGAACTTAAAGAAGAGATGCACAGACACAAGGAGTTACTGGAGAAGGTGACCACAGAGACATACGCGAGTGTGACCGCGAACACGGCGGTGCAGAGCGAGAGCGTACAAAGGGGCAGAGAAACGCTCCACTCCGTAATTGTCACCTCCAGAGACGACCAGGACTCCGGAGAAAAGGTGCTAGAAAAAATAAGGGAGGCGGTAGATGCCAAGGAAGGGTGGATCGAGGTCCGTAATGTAAGGAAGGCCAAGGACAGGAAGGTTGTTATAGGGGTAAGCTCCAGGGCAGAGAGGGATAAGCTAACGGAAAAGCTAAAAGCGGCGAAAGAGCAATTGACCGTTGAAGAGGTAAAAAATCGGGATCCGCTTTTGGTTCTGAGGGGAGTGCTCAATATGCACAGTGACGCTGACATATTGAAGGCCCTGAGGAACCAAAACAAAGACCTTTTTAGCGGCCTCAACAAAGCTGACGACAGGCTGGAGTTCCGCTACAGGAGGAGAGCTCGGAACCCCCATACGTGTCACGCAGTCGTTAGTGTTTCGCCTAACATCTGGCAAAGGGCGGTCGCGAAAAAATTGGTACAAATTGATTTACAGCCAATCAGAATAGAAGACCAGACACCGCTGGTGCAGTGCACCCGCTGTCTGGGCTATGGTCACAGTAAGCGGTTTTGCGCTGACCCGGCGGATCTGTGTAGCCACTGCGGTGGCCCGCATGTAAGAGCTGACTGCCCTGACTTAGTCGCAGGAATACCGCCACGATGCAGGAACTGCGACAAAGCTAAATACAACAACGTGGAACACAATGCCTTCAACTCTTCCTGTCCAATACGGAAAAAGTGGGATGCCTTGGCTCGCTCAACAGTAGCGTACTGCTAAGGGCAGCCAAAGGAACAATACCCCCTATCAAATAGCGCAAACTAATCTCCAAAGGAAAAGGTTGGCAACTAATGAGCTTCTTATAGAAGCCGAAAAACGGGGCATTTCAGTTGCTTTGGTCCAGGAGCCTTATGTGGGTGGCTCAAACAGAATGCGAGGATATAGAGGAACGCGAGTCTTCCAGGCTTCCGACGCGGACGAAGGAGTAACGAAAGCTGCAGTTGTGGTGTTCAACCCAGACCTGAACGTAGTTCAGCACCCTGGGTTGAGCACAACCAATATAGTAGTGGTTGAAGTCCAGACCGAGGCATGGAAGTTAGCAATAATCTCTTACTACTTTGAGCCCAACCACCCAATCGAACCATACCTGGACCAAATAACAAAAATAGTAAAGGAGCTAAAAATTGACATAGTGATGGGTGGCGACTCAAACGCCAAAAGCAACTGGTGGGGAAGCGCATCCACAGACTCAAGAGGCGAAGACTTCGCCGGGACCCTGCATGAACTAGACCTGCACGTTCTCAATGACGGCGTGCTACCAACATTCGACACTATCAGGGGAAGAGTACACTACAAAAGTCACGTAGACGTGACGGCCTGCTCAGTGGGTATTTTGAATCGGATAGTTAACTGGAAAGTCGTCGAGGACCTCACGAGCTCGGACCACAACGGTATAATTTTTGGAATAAATAATACAAAATCAAAAGGAATAAAAATACAAAGAACAACGCGGATGTACAATACTAAAAAAGCTAATTGGGCCCAGTTTAATATCAAACTGGACCAATTCAAAATAGAACATAAATTGAACTTAGAAGTAATAAATAAATTAACTAACAGCGATAGTATAGAATTAATAATAGAAAAATTAACCAAAATTATATCAGAGGCATGTAATCAGGCTATACCTAAAAAGAAAAATAAGGAAAAAATTAACTTACCGTGGTGGTCCGAGGAACTCGCTGCCTTGAAGTCCGAACTCGCGAGAAGGAAACGCAGAATCCGCTGTGCAGCGCCCATCCGCAGACCGGCCGTAGTGGAAGAGTACCTGAAAAAGAAGATCGAATATGAGTCAAGAGCAAATGAAGCACAGGTCCAAAGTTGGAAAGACTTCTGCAAGAGACAGGATAGAGAGAGCGTGTGGGATGGTATATACAGGGTCATCGGCAGAGTTACGAAAAGGGAAGAGGACGCGCTGCTAGAGAGAGAGGGGAAAACGCTAAACGCCATAGAATCGGCCAAGCTACTGGCGGAGTCATTCTTCCCGATGGACTCTGTTAGCGTGGATTCCAACTACCACAAATCAGTTCGAAGGATGGCGGAAGATGATAATAGTAAGAACGAAGATGACAACTCTGAGCCCCCGTTCACAATAACTGAACTAAGGAGAGCTAGCGCGTCCTTTAACCCAAAGAAAGCTCCAGGCGCGGACGGCTTCACAGCTGACATTTGCCTCGCAGCCATTAACCACGATTTGAAGCTTTTCCTTTCCCTGTACAATAAGTGCCTTGAAAAGTGCTACTTCCCGAGAGCCTGGAAAGAAGCCGTAGTCGTGGTTCTCAAAAAACCAGGAAAACCCAGCTACACAGAGCCAAAATCTTACCGACCAATCGGGCTGCTTCCCATCTTGGGAAAAATTTATGAGAAGATGCTGGTCTACAGACTGCGGCACTACCTCCTTCCGAGAACAAACCATCACCAGTTCGGATTCATGCCTCAGAGAAGCACCGAGGACTCCCTCTATGCCCTAATGCGGCACATCAGAAAAGGGTTGGATAAAAAGAAAATACTTACCGTCGTGTCGCTGGACATAGAGGGAGCCTTTGATAACGCCTGGTGGCCGGCTCTAAAAATGAGGCTGAAGGAGGAACAATGTCCCCTTAAGATAAGGAAGGTTTTCAACAGCTACCTTGCAGACAGAGTTGTAAAGGTTAGGTATGGGGGGGTAGAGGCAACCACAGAGACTACCAAAGGGTGTATACAAGGGTCAATAGCTGGCCCCACTCTGTGGAACCTCTTACTAGACCCCCTTCTCAACGAGCTTCAACAACACGGAACTTACTGCCAGGCTTTCGCGGATGACGTAGTACTCGTCTTCGAGGGAATGGAGGCTCTCGAAATTGAAGGGAAAGCAAACCAGGCCCTTCAAAGGGTGGAGCTGTGGGGAAATAGAAACAAGTTGAAATTCGCTGCCCATAAGACTAACGCTATGATCATTACAAGAAAACTGAAGCATGACCATCCACGGCTCAGTATGGGGGGAATTGACATAGGAATAGTCGACGAAATTAAATTACTGGGAGTTATCATAGACCGGAAACTTACATTTAACACGCATGTATCCAATCAATGCCAAAAAGCCATAGGGATATATAAGAAACTCGCCAAAGCCGCCAGGGCAAGTTGGGGACTGAGCCCGGAAATCGTCCGGACAATATATGTGGCAACGGTGGAGCCAGTATTACTGTATGCAGCCAGTGTATGGGCACCAGCCGCAAGAAAAATCTGTGTAAGGAAAAAGCTGGACGCAGTGCAACGCGGTTTCGCCCAGAAGATCTGCAGAGCTTATCGCACGGTCTCCCTGCACTCAGCACTGTTGTTGGCTGGCTTGCTACCCCTTGACCTTCGTATACAGGAGGTTGCTTCGTTGTACGAGGCTAAGAGGGGGGCGCCGCTACCTGGGCTGGGTGATAGGGAGATCGAGCGAATGGTGTCTGCAATAAAGATGCCTCACCCTGCCGAGTACACGGACTTGCAGTTCACCAGCCTGGCAGACGAGGAGCAATTACAGGTAAATTCAAACTTCGAGGTCAAAATATTCACGGACGGCAGCAAGATTGACGGCAAAGTGGGAGCAGCCCTATCTATATGGATTAGAGGAGTAGAGGCCAAGCCAGTCAAGCTTTGTCTGCCGTCGTACTGTACCGTTTACCAGGCTGAG
>FR997771.1:101661-151787 GCA_905475315.1 Autographa pulchrina
GAAAAAAGTTACAAAAATGTCCGAAAAAACTTAGGTTTGATATGGTTAGTTTAGGATCTAACCTAACATAGCATAAAAAAAAATGTCCGAAAAAAGTTACAAAAATGTCCGAAAATGTTACAAAAATGTCTGAAAAAAGTTACAAAAATGTCCGAAAAAAGTTAGGTTTGATATAGTTAGTTTAGGATCTAACCTAACATAGCATAAAAAAAAATGTCCGAAAAAAGTTACAAAAAAGTCCGAAAATGTTACAAAAATGTCTGAAAAAAGTTACAAAAATGTCCGAAAAAAGTTACATCAATGTCCGAAAAAAGTTAGGTTTGATATAGTTAGGTTAGGTTCAAAGCTAACCTAACCTAACATTAAAAAAAATGTCCGAAAATGTTACAAAAAAAATGCCCGAAAAAAGTTACAAAAATGTCCAAAAAAAAGTTACAAATAAAAGCCCGAAAAAAGTTACAAAAATGTCCGAAAAAAGTTACAAAAAAAATGTCCGAAAAAAGTTACAAAAAAAATGTCCGAAAAGAGTTACAAAAATGTCCGAAAAAACTTAGTTTTGATATGGTTAGGTTCTAACCTAACCTAACATAAAAAAAAATATCCGAAAAAAGTTACAAAAAAAATGCCCGAAAAAAGTTACAAAAATGTCCGAAAAAAGTTACAAAAAAAAAGCCCGAAAAAAGTTACAAAAATGTCCGAAAAAAGCTACAAAAAAATGTCCGAAAAAAGTTACAAAAATGTCCGAAACAACTTAGGTTTGATATGGTTAGGTTCTAACCTAACCTAACATAAAAAAAAATGTCCGAAAAAAGTTACAAAAAAAATGCCCAAAAAAAGTTACAAAAATGTCCGAAAAAAGTTACAAAAAAAAAGCCCCAAAAAAGTTACAAAAATGTCCGAAAAAAGATACAAAAAAAATGTCCGAAAAAAGTTACAAAAATGTCCGAAAAAAGTTACAAAAAAAAAGCCCCAAAAAAGTTACAAAAATGTCCGAAAAAAGATACAAAAAAAATGTCCGAAAAAAGTTACAAAAATGTCCGAAAAAACTTAGGTTTGATATGGTTAGGTTCTAACCTAACCTAACATAAAAAAAAAATGTCCGAAAAAAGTTACAAAAAAAATGTCCGAAAAAAGTTACAAAAATGTCCGAAAAAAGTTACAAAAAAAAATGTCCGAAAAAAGTTACAAAAATGTCCGAAGAAACTTAGGTTTGATATGGTTAGGTTCTAACCTAACCTAACATTAAAAAAAATGTCCGAAAATGTTACAAAAAAAATGCCCTAAAAGTTACAAAAATGTCCAAAAAAATTTACAAATAAAAGCCCGAAAAAAGTTACAAAAATGTCCGAAAAAAGTTACAAACAAAATGTCCGAAAAAAGTTACAAAAATGTCCGAAAAAAGTTAGGTTTGATATAGTTAGGTTAGGTTCAAAGCTAACCTAACCTAACATTAAAAAAAATGTCCAAAAAAAAGTTACAAAAATGTCCGAAAAAAGTTACAAAAATGTCCAAAAAAAGTTAGGTTTGATATAGTTAGGTTAAGTTCAAAGCTAACCTAGCATAAAAAAAATGTCCTAAAAAAGATACAAAAATGTCCGAAAAAAGTTACAAAAAAAATGTCCGAAAAAAGTTACAAAAATGTCCAAAAAAAGTTAAGTTTGATAGAGTTAGGTTAGGTTAGGTTAGGTTAGGTTACAAAAATGTCCGAAAAAACTTAGGTTTGATATGGTTAGGTTTTAACCTAACCTAACATAAAAAAAAATGTCCGAAAAAAGTTACAAAAAAAATGTCCGAAAAAAGTTACAAAAATGTCCGAAAAAAGTTAGGTTTGATATAGTTAGGTTAGGTTCAAACCTAACCTAACCTAACATTAAAAAAAATGTCCGAAAAAAGTTACAAAAATTCCCGAAAATGTTACAAAAAAAAATGCCCGAAAAAGTTACAAAAATGTCCAAAAAAAAGTTACAAATAAAAGCCCGAAAAAAGTTACAAAAATGTCCGAAAAAAGTAACAAAAAAAAATGTCCGAAAAAAGTTACAAAAATGTCCGAAAAAAGTTAGGTTTGATATAGTTAGGTTAGGTTCAAAGCTAACCTAACCTAACATTAAAAAAAATGTCCAAAAAAAAGTTACAAAAAAAAAGCCCGAAAAAAGTTACAAAAATGTACTAAAAAAGTTACAAAAATGTCCGAAAAAACTTAGGTTTGATATGGTTAGGTTCTAACCTAACCTAACATTAAAAAAAATGTCCGAAAATGTTACAAAAAAAATGCCCTAAAAGTTACAAAAATGTCCAAAAAAATTTACAAATAAAAGCCCGAAAAAAGTTACAAAAATGTCCGAAAAAAGTTACAAACAAAATGTCCGAAAAAAGTTACAAAAATGTCCGAAAAAAGTTAGGTTTGATATAGTTAGGTTAGGTTCAAAGCTAACCTAACCTAACATTAAAAAAAATGTCCAAAAAAAAGTTACAAAAATGTCCGAAAAAAGTTACAAAAATGTCCAAAAAAAGTTAGGTTTGATATAGTTAGGTTAAGTTCAAAGCTAACCTAGCATAAAAAAAATGTCCTAAAAAAGATACAAAAATGTCCGAAAAAAGTTACAAAAAAAATGTCCGAAAAAAGTTACAAAAATGTCCAAAAAAAGTTAAGTTTGATATAGTTAGGTTAGGTTAGGTTAGGTTAGGTTAGGTTACAAAAATGTCCGAAAAAACTTAAGTTTGATATGGTTAGGTTCTAACCGAACCTAACATAAAAAAAAATGTCCGAAAAAAGTTACAAAAAAAATGCCCGAAAAAAGTTACAAAAATGTCCGAAAAAAGTTACAAAAATGTCCGAAAAAACTTAGGTTTGATATGGTTAGTTTAGGATCTAACCTAACATAGCATAAAAAAAAATGTCCGAAAAAAGTTACAAAAATGTCCGAAAATGTTACAAAAATGTCTGAAAAAAGTTACAAAAATGTCCGAAAAAAGTTAGGTTTGATATAGTTAGTTTAGGATCTAACCTAACATAGCATAAAAAAAAATGTCCGAAAAAAGTTACAAAAAAGTCCGAAAATGTTACAAAAATGTCTGAAAAAAGTTACAAAAATGTCCGAAAAAAGTTACATCAATGTCCGAAAAAAGTTAGGTTTGATATAGTTAGGTTAGGTTCAAAGCTAACCTAACCTAACATTAAAAAAAATGTCCGAAAATGTTACAAAAAAAATGCCCGAAAAAAGTTACAAAAATGTCCAAAAAAAAGTTACAAATAAAAGCCCGAAAAAAGTTACAAAAATGTCCGAAAAAAGTTACAAAAAAAATGTCCGAAAAAAGTTACAAAAAAAATGTCCGAAAAGAGTTACAAAAATGTCCGAAAAAACTTAGGTTTGATATGGTTAGGTTCTAACCTAACCTAACATAAAAAAAAATATCCGAAAAAAGTTACAAAAAAAATGCCCGAAAAAAGTTACAAAAATGTCCGAAAAAAGTTACAAAAAAAAAGCCCGAAAAAAGTTACAAAAATGTCCGAAAAAAGCTACAAAAAAATGTCCGAAAAAAGTTACAAAAATGTCCGAAAAAACTTAGGTTTGATATGGTTAGGTTCTAACCTAACCTAACATAAAAAAAAATGTCCGAAAAAAGTTACAAAAAAAATGCCCAAAAAAAGTTACAAAAATGTCCGAAAAAAGTTACAAAAAAAAAGCCCCAAAAAAGTTACAAAAATGTCCGAAAAAAGTTACAAAAAAAATGTCCGAAAAAAGTTACAAAAATGTCCGAAAAAACTTAGGTTTGATATGGTTAGGTTCTAACCTAACCTAACATAAAAAAAAAATGTCCGAAAAAAGTTACAAACAAAATGCCCGAAAAAAGTTACAAAAATGTCCGAAAAAAGTTACAAAAAAAAATGTCCGAAAAAAGTTACAAAAATGTCCGAAGAAACTTAGGTTTGATATGGTTAGGTTCTAACCTAACCTAACATTAAAAAAAATGTCCGAAAATGTTACAAAAAAAATGCCCTAAAAGTTACAAAAATGTCCAAAAAAATTTACAAATAAAAGCCCGAAAAAAGTTACAAAAATGTCCGAAAAAAGTTACAAACAAAATGTCCGAAAAAAGTTACAAAAATGTCCGAAAAAAGTTAGGTTTGATATAGTTAGGTTAGGTTCAAAGCTAACCTAACCTAACATTAAAAAAAATGTCCAAAAAAAAGTTACAAAAATGTCCGAAAAAAGTTACAAAAATGTCCAAAAAAAGTTAGGTTTGATATAGTTAGGTTAAGTTCAAAGCTAACCTAGCATAAAAAAAATGTCCTAAAAAAGATACAAAAATGTCCGAAAAAAGTTACAAAAAAAATGTCCGAAAAAAGTTACAAAAATGTCCAAAAAAAGTTAAGTTTGATATAGTTAGGTTAGGTTAGGTTAGGTTAGGTTACAAAAATGTCCGAAAAAACTTAGGTTTGATATGGTTAGGTTTTAACCTAACCTAACATAAAAAAAAATGTCCGAAAAAAGTTACAAAAAAAATGTCCGAAAAAAGTTACAAAAATGTCCGAAAAAAGTTAGGTTTGATATAGTTAGGTTAGGTTCAAACCTAACCTAACCTAACATTAAAAAAAATGTCCGAAAAAAGTTACAAAAATGTCCGAAAATGTTACAAAAAAAAATGCCCGAAAAAGTTACAAAAATGTCCAAAAAAAAGTTACAAATAAAAGCCCGAAAAAAGTTACAAAAATGTCCGAAAAAAGTAACAAAAAAAAATGTCCGAAAAAAGTTACAAAAATGTCCGAAAAAAGTTAGGTTTGATATAGTTAGGTTAGGTTCAAAGCTAACCTAACCTAACATTAAAAAAAATGTCCAAAAAAAAGTTACAAAAAAAAAGCCCGAAAAAAGTTACAAAAATGTACTAAAAAAGTTACAAAAATGTCCGAAAAAACTTAGGTTTGATATGGTTAGGTTCTAACCTAACCTAACATTAAAAAAAATGTCCGAAAATGTTACAAAAAAAATGCCCTAAAAGTTACAAAAATGTCCAAAAAAATTTACAAATAAAAGCCCGAAAAAAGTTACAAAAATGTCCGAAAAAAGTTACAAACAAAATGTCCGAAAAAAGTTACAAAAATGTCCAAAAAAAGTTAGGTTTGATATAGTTAGGTTAGGTTCAAAGCTAACCTAACCTAACATTAAAAAAAATGTCCAAAAAAAAGTTACAAAAATGTCCGAAAAAAGTTACAAAAATGTCCAAAAAAAGTTAGGTTTGATATAGTTAGGTTAAGTTCAAAGCTAACCTAGCATAAAAAAAATGTCCTAAAAAAGATACAAAAATGTCCGAAAAAAGTTACAAAAAAAATGTCCGAAAAAAGTTACAAAAATGTCCAAAAAAAGTTAAGTTTGATATAGTTAGGTTAGGTTAGGTTAGGTTAGGTTAGGTTAGGTTAGGTTACAAAAATGTCCGAAAAAACTTAGGTTTGATATGGTTAGGTTTTAACCTAACCTAACATAAAAAAAAATGTCCGAAAAAAGTTACAAAAAAAATGTCCGAAAAAAGTTACAAAAATGTCCGAAAAAAGTTAGGTTTGATATAGTTAGGTTAGGTTCAAACCTAACCTAACCTAACATTAAAAAAAATGTCCGAAAAAAGTTACAAAAATGTCCGAAAATGTTACAAAAAAAAATGCCCGAAAAAGTTACAAAAATGTCCAAAAAAAAGTTACAAATAAAAGCCCGAAAAAAGTTACAAAAATGTCCGAAAAAAGTAACAAAAAAAAATGTCCGAAAAAAGTTACAAAAATGTCCGAAAAAAGTTAGGTTTGATATAGTTAGGTTAGGTTCAAAGCTAACCTAACCTAACATTAAAAAAAATGTCCAAAAAAAAGTTACAAAAAAAAAGCCCGAAAAAAGTTACAAGAATGTACTAAAAAAGTTACAAAAATGTCCGAAAAAACTTAGGTTTGATATGGTTAGGTTCTAACCTAACCTAACATAAAAAAAATGTCCGAAAAAAGTTATAAAAAAAACAACATTTTTTCGAGCTATCCGCACGCGAGTGGTTTCGTTAGAAGCGCCTCGGCGAGGGCTAGCTAAATATGTAATAAACTAAGGTAGGTGTAATATAAAAAATTAAAGTTATGGTCCAAAAACTAGTTTTTCATTTCAACATTTTTTCGAGCTATCCGCACGTGAGTGGTGTCGTTAGAAGCGCCTCGGCGAGGGCTAGCTAAATATGTAATAAACTAAGGTAGGTGTAATATAAAAATTAAAGTTATGGTCCAAAAACTAGTTTTTCATTTCAACATTTTTTCGAGCTATCCGCACGTGAGTGGTGTCGTTAGAAGCGCCTCGGCGAGGGCTAGCTAAATGTGTAATAAACTAAGGTAGGTGTAATATAAAAATTAAAGTTATGGTCCAAAAACTAGTTTTTCATTTCAACATTTTTTCGAGCTATCCGCACGTGAGTGGTGTCGTTAGAAGCGCCTCGGCGAGAGCTAGCTAAATATGTAATAAACTAAGGTAGGTGTAATATAAAAATTAAAGTTATGGTCCAAAAACTAGTTTTTCATTTCAACATTTTTTCGAGCTATCCGCACGTGAGTGGTGCCGTTAGAAGCGCCTCGGCGAGGGCTAGCTAAATATGTAATAAACTAAGGTAGGTGTAATATAAAAATTAAAGTTATGGTCCAAAAACTAGTTTTTCATTTCAACATTTTTTCGAGCTATCCGCACGTGAGTGGTGTCGTTAGAAGCGCCTCGGCGAGGGCTTCGTAAATATGTAATAAACTAAGGTAGGTGTAATATAAAAATTAAAGTTATGGTCCAAAAACTAGTTTTTCATTTCAACATTTTTTCGAGCTATCCGCACGTGAGTGGTGTCGTTAGAAGCGCCTCGGCGAGGGCTACGTAAATATGTAATAAACTAAGGTAGGTGTAATATAAAAATTAAAGTTATGGTCCAAAAACTAGTTTTTCATTTCAACATTTTTTCGAGCTATCCGCACGTGAGTGGTGTCGTTAGAAGCGCCTCGGCGAGGGCTACGTAAATATGTAATAAACTAAGGTAGGTGTAATATAAAAATTAAAGTTATGGTCCAAAAACTAGTTTTTCATTTCAACATTTTTTCGAGCTATCCGCACGTGAGTGGTGTCGTTAGAAGCGCCTCGGCGAGGGCTAGCTAAATATGTAATAAACTAAGGTAGGTGTAATATAAAAATTAAAGTTATGGTCCAAAAACTAGTTTTTCATTTCAACATTTTTTCGAGCTATCCGCACGTGAGTGGTGTCGTTAGAAGCGCCTCGGCGAGGGCTAGCTAAATATGTAATAAACTAAGGTAGGTGTAATATAAAAATTAAAGTTATGGTCCAAAAACTAGTTTTTCATTTCAACATTTTTTCGAGCTATCCGCACGTGAGTGGTGTCGTTAGAAGCGCCTCGGCGAGGGCTAGCTAAATATGTAATAAACTAAGGTAGGTGTAATATAAAAATTAAAGTTATGGTCCAAAAACTAGTTTTTCATTTCAACATTTTTTCGAGCTATCCGCACGTGAATGGTGTCGTTAGAAGCGCCTCGGCGAGGGCTACGTAAATATGTAATAAACTAAGGTAGGTGTAATATAAAAATTAAAGTTATGGTCCAAAAACTAGTTTTTCATTTCAACATTTTTTCGAGCTATCCGCACGTGAGTGGTGCCGTTAGAAGCGCCTCGGCGAGGGCTAGCTAAATATGTAATAAACTAAGGTAGGTGTAATATAAAAATTAAAGTTATGGTCCAAAAACTAGTTTTTCATTTCAACATTTTTTCGAGCTATCCGCACGTGAGTGGTGTCGTTAGAAGCGCCTCGGCGAGGGCTAGCTAAATATGTAATAAACTAAGGTAGGTGTAATATAAAAATTAAAGTTATGGTCCAAAAACTAGTTTTTCATTTCAACATTTTTTCGAGCTATCCGCACGTGAGTGGTGTCGTTAGAAGCGCCTCGGCGAGGGCTACGTAAATATGTAATAAACTAAGGTAGGTGTAATATAAAAATTAAAGTTATGGTCCAAAAACTAGTTTTTCATTTCAACATTTTTTCGAGCTATCCGCACGTGAGTGGTGTCGTTAGAAGCGCCTCGGCGAGGGCTAGCTAAATATGTAATAAACTAAGGTAGGTGTACTATAAAAATTAAAGTTATGGTCCAAAAACTAGTTTTTCATTTCAACATTTTTTCGAGCTATCCGCACGTGAGTGATGTCGTTAGAAGCGCCTCGGCGAGGGCTAGCTAAATATGTAATAAACTAAGGTAGGTGTACTATAAAAATTAAAGTTATGGTCCAAAAACTAGTTTTTCATTTCAACATTTTTTCGAGCTATCCGCACGTGAGTGGTGTCGTTAGAAGCGCCTCGGCGAGGGCTACGTAAATATGTAATAAACTAAGGTAGGTGTAATATAAAAATTAAAGTTATGGTCCAAAAACTAGTTTTTCATTTCAACATTTTTTCGAGCTATCCGCACGTGAGTGGTGTCGTTAGAAGCGCCTCGGCGAGGGCTACGTAAATATGTAATAAACTAAGGTAGGTGTAATATAAAAATTAAAGTTATGGTCCAAAAACTAGTTTTTCATTTCAACATTTTTTCGAGCTATCCGCACGTGAGTGGTGTCGTTAGAAGCGCCTCGGCGAGGGCTACGTAAATATGTAATAAACTAAGGTAGGTGTAATATAAAAATTAAAGTTATGGTCCAAAAACTAGTTTTTCATTTCAACATTTTTTCGAGCTATGCGCACGTGAGTGGTGTCGTTAGAAGCGCCTCGGCGAGGGCTACGTAAATATGTAATAAACTAAGGTAGGTGTAATATAAAAATTAAAGTTATGGTCCAAAAACTAGTTTTTCATTTCAACATTTTTTCGAGCTATCCGCACGTGAGTGGTGTCGTTAGAAGCGCCTCGGCGAGGGCTACGTAAATATGTAATAAACTAAGGTAAGTGTAATATAAAAATTAAAGTTATGGTCCAAAAACTAGTTTTTCATTTCAACATTTTTTCGAGCTATCCGCACGTGAGTGGTGTCGTTAGAAGCGCCTCGGCGAGGGCTACGTAAATATGTAATAAACTAAGGTAGGTGTAATATAAAAATTAAAGTTATGGTCCAAAAACTAGTTTTTCATTTCAACATTTTTTCGAGCTATCCGCACGTGAGTGGTGTCGTTAGAAGCGCCTCGGCGAGGGCTACGTAAATATGTAATAAACTAAGGTAGGTGTAATATAAAAATTAAAGTTATGGTCCAAAAACTAGTTTTTCATTTCAACATTTTTTCGAGCTATCCGCACGTGAGTGGTGTCGTTAGAAGCGCCTCGGCGAGGGCTACGTAAATATGTAATAAACTAAGGTAGGTGTAATATAAAAATTAAAGTTATGGTCCAAAAACTAGTTTTTCATTTCAACATTTTTTCGAGCTATCCGCACGTGAGTGGTGTCGTTAGAAGCGCCTCAGCGAGGGCTACGTAAATATGTAATAAACTAAGGTAGGTGTAATATAAAAATTAAAGTTATGGTCCAAAAACTAGTTTTTCATTTCAACATTTTTTCGAGCTATCCGCACGTGAGTGGTGTCGTTAGAAGCGCCTCGGCGAGGGCTACGTAAATATGTAATAAACTAAGGTAGGTGTAATATAAAAATTAAAGTTATGGTCCAAAAACTAGTTTTTCATTTCAACATTTTTTCGAGCTATCCGCACGTGAGTGGTGTCGTTAGAAGCGCCTCGGCGAGGGCTACGTAAATATGTAATAAACTAAGGTAGGTGTAATATAAAAATTTAAGTTATGGTCCAAAAACTAGTTTTTCATTTCAACATTTTTTCGAGCTATCCGCACGTGAGTGGTGTCGTTAGAAGCGCCTCGGCGAGGGCTACGTAAATATGTAATAAACTAAGGTAGGTGTAATATAAAAATTAAAGTTATGGTCCAAAAACTAGTTTTTCATTTCAACATTTTTTCGAGCTATCCGCACGTGAGTGGTGTCGTTAGAAGCGCCTCGGCGAGGGCTACGTAAATATGTAATAAACTAAGGTAGGTGTAATATAAAAATTAAAGTTATGGTCCAAAAACTAGTTTTTCATTTCAACATTTTTTCGAGCTATCCGCACGTGAGTGGTGTCGTTAGAAGCGCCTCGGCGAGGGCTACGTAAATATGTAATAAACTAAGGTAGGTGTAATATAAAAATTAAAGTTATGGTCCAAAAACTAGTTTTTCATTTCAACATTTTTTCGAGCTATCCGCACGTGAGTGGTGTCGTTAGAAACGCCTCGGCGAGGGCTACGTAAATATGTAATAAACTAAGGTAGGTGTAATATAAAAATTAAAGTTATGGTCCAAAAACTAGTTTTTCATTTCAACATTTTTTCGAGCTATCCGCTTGTGAGTGGTGTCGTTAGAAGCGCCTCGGCGAGGGCTACGTAAATATGTAATAAACTAAGGTAGGTGTAATATAAAAATTAAAGTTATGGTCCAAAAACTAGTTTTTCATTTCAACATTTTTTCGAGCTATCCGCACGTGAGTGGTGTCGTTAGAAGCGCCTCGGCGAGGGCTACGTAAATATGTAATAAACTAAGGTAGGTGTAATATAAAAATTAAAGTTATGGTCCAAAAACTAGTTTTTCATTTCAACATTTTTTCGAGCTATCCGCACGTGAGTGGTGTCGTTAGAAGCGCCTCGGCGAGGGCTACGTAAATATGTAATAAACTAAGGTAGGTGTAATATAAAAATTAAAGTTATGGTCCAAAAACTAGTTTTTCATTTCAACATTTTTTCGAGCTATCCGCACGTGAGTGGTGTCGTTAGAAGCGCCTCGGCGAGGGCTACGTAAATATGTAATAAACTAAGGTAGGTGTAATATAAAAATTAAAGTTATGGTCCAAAAACTAGTTTTTCATTTCAACATTTTTTCGAGCTATCCGCACGTGAGTGGTGTCGTTAGAAGCGCCTCGGCGAGGGCTACGTAAATATGTAATAAACTAAGGTAGGTGTAATATAAAAATTAAAGTTATGGTCCAAAAACTAGTTTTTCATTTCAACATTTTTTCGAGCTATCCGCACGTGAGTGGTGTCGTTAGAAGCGCCTCGGCGAGGGCTACGTAAATATGTAATAAACTAAGGTAGGTGTAATATAAAAATTAAAGTTATGGTCCAAAAACTAGTTTTTCATTTCAACATTTTTTCGAGCTATCCGCACGTGAGTGGTGTCGTTAGAAGCGCCTCGGCGAGGGCTACGTAAATATGTAATAAACTAAGGGAGGTGTAATATAAAAATTAAAGTTATGGTCCAAAAACTAGTTTTTCATTTCAACATTTTTTCGAGCTATCCGCACGTGAGTGGTGTCGTTAGAAGCGCCTCGGCGAGGGCTACGTAAATATGTAATAAACTAAGGTAGGTGTAATATAAAAATTAAAGGTATGGTCCAAAAACTAGTTTTTCATTTCAACATTTTTTCTAGATATCCGCACGTGAGGGGTGTCGTTAGAAGCGCCTCGGCGAGGGCTACGTAAATATGTAATAAACTAAGGTAGGTGTAATATAAAAATTAAAGTTATGGTCCAAAAACTAGTTTTTCATTTCAACATTTTTTCTAGATATCCGCACGTGAGTGGTGTCGTTAGAAGCGCCTCGGCGAGGGCTACGTAAATATGTAATAAACTAAGGTAGGTGTAATATAAAAATTAAAGTTATGGTCCAAAAACTAGTTTTTCATTTCAACATTTTTTCGAGCTATCCGCACGTGAGTGGTGTCGTTAGAAGCGCCTCGGCGAGAGCTAGCTAAATATGTAATAAACTAAGGTAGGTGTAATATAAAAATTAAAGTTATGGTCCAAAAACTAGTTTTTCATTTCAACATTTTTTCGAGCTATCCGCACGTGAGTGGTGTCGTTAGAAGCGCCTCGGCGAGGGCTACGTAAATATGTAATAAACTAAGGTAGGTGTAATATAAAAATTAAAGTTATGGTCCAAAAACTAGTTTTTCATTTCAACATTTTTTCTAGATATCCGCACGTGAGTGGTGTCGTTAGAAGCGCCTCGGCGAGGGCTACGTAAATATGTAATAAACTAAGGTAGGTGTAATATAAAAATTAAAGTTATGGTCCAAAAACTAGTTTTTCATTTCAACATTTTTTCGAGCTATCCGCACGTGAGTGGTGTCGTTAGAAGCGCCTCGGCGAGGGCTACGTAAATATGTAATAAACTAAGGTAGGTGTAATATAAAAATTAAAGTTATGGTCCAAAAACTAGTTTTTCATTTCAACATTTTTTCGAGCTATCCGCACGTGAGTGGTGTCGTTAGAAGCGCCTCGGCGAGGGCTACGTAAATATGTAATAAACTAAGGTAGGTGTAATATAAAAATTAAAGTTATGGTCCAAAAACTAGTTTTTCATTTCAACATTTTTTCGAGCTATCCGCACGTGAGTGGTGTCGTTAGAAGCGCCTCGGCGAGGGCTACGTAAATATGTAATAAACTAAGGTAGGTGTAATATAAAAATTAAAGTTATGGTCCAAAAACTAGTTTTTCATTTCAACATTTTTTCGAGCTATCCGCACGTGAGTGGTGTCGTTAGAAGCGCCTCGGCGAGGGCTACGTAAATATGTAATTAACTAAGGTAGGTGTAATATAAAAATTAAAGTTATGGTCCAAAAACTAGTTTTTCATTTCAACATTTTTTCTAGATATCCGCACGTGAGTGGTGTCGTTAGAAGCGCCTCGGCGAGGGCTACGTAAATATGTAATAAACTAAGGTAGGTGTAATATAAAAATTAAAGTTATGGTCCAAAAACTAGTTTTTCATTTCAACATTTTTTCGAGCTATCCGCACGTGAGTGGTGTCGTTAGAAGCGCCTCGGCAAGGGCTAGCTAAATATGTAATAAACTAAGGTAGGTGTAATATAAAAATTAAAGTTATGGTCCAAAAACTAGTTTTTCATTTCAACATTTTTTCGAGCTATCCGCACGTGAGTGGTGTCGTTAGAAGCGCCTCGGCGAGAGCTAGCTAAATATGTAATAAACTAAGGTAGGTGTAATATAAAAATTAAAGTTATGGTCCAAAAACTAGTTTTTCATTTCAACATTTTTTCGAGCTATCCGCACGTGAGTGGTGTCGTTAGAAGCGCCTCGGCGAGGGCTACGTAAATATGTAATAAACTAAGGTAGGTGTAATATAAAAATTAAAGTTATGGTCCAAAAACTAGTTTTTCATTTCAACATTTTTTCGAGCTATCCGCACGTGAGTGGTGTCGTTAGAAGCGCCTCGGCGAGGGCTACGTAAATATGTAATAAACTAAGGTAGGTGTAATATAAAAATTAAAGTTATGGTCCAAAAACTAGTTTTTCATTTCAACATTTTTTCGAGCTATCCGCACGTGAGTGGTGTCGTTAGAAGCGCCTCGGCGAGGGCTACGTAAATATGTAATAAACTAAGGTAGGTGTAATATAAAAATTAAAGTTATGGTCCAAAAACTAGTTTTTCATTTCAACATTTTTTCGAGCTATCCGCACGTGAGTGGTGTCGTTAGAAGCGCCTCGGCGAGGGCTACGTAAATATGTAATAAACTAAGGTAGGTGTAATATAAAAATTAAAGTTATGGTCCAAAAACTAGTTTTTCATTTCAACATTTTTTCGAGCTATCCGCACGTGAGTGGTGTCGTTAGAAGCGCCTCGGCGAGGGCTACGTAAATATGTAATAAACTAAGGTAGGTGTAATATAAAAATTAAAGTTATGGTCCAAAAACTAGTTTTTCATTTCAACATTTTTTCGAGCTATCCGCACGTGAGTGGTGTCGTTAGAAGCGCCTCGGCGAGGGCTACGTAAATATGTAATAAACTAAGGTAGGTGTAATATAAAAATTAAAGTTATGGTCCAAAAACTAGTTTTTCATTTCAACATTTTTTCGAGCTATCCGCACGTGAGTGGTGTCGTTAGAAGCGCCTCGGCGAGGGCTACGTAAATATGTAATAAACTAAGGTAGGTGTAATATAAAAATTAAAGTTATGGTCCAAAAACTAGTTTTTCATTTCAACATTTTTTCGAGCTATCCGCACGTGAGTGGTGTCGTTAGAAGCGCCTCGGCGAGGGCTACGTAAATATGTAATAAACTAAGGTAGGTGTAATATAAAAATTAAAGTTATGGTCCAAAAACTAGTTTTTCATTTCAACATTTTTTCGAGCTATCCGCACGTGAGTGGTGTCGTTAGAAGCGCCTCGGCGAGGGCTACGTAAATATGTAATAAACTAAGGTAGGTGTAATATAAAAATTAAAGTTATGGTCCAAAAACTAGTTTTTCATTTCAACATTTTTTCTAGATATCCGCACGTGAGTGGTGTCGTTAGAAGCGCCTCGGCGAGGGCTACGTAAATATGTAATAAACTAAGGTAGGTGTAATATAAAAATTAAAGTTATGGTCCAAAAACTAGTTTTTCATTTCAACATTTTTTCGAGCTATCCGCACGTGAGTGGTGTCGTTAGAAACGCCTCGGCGAGGGCTACGTAAATATGTAATAAACTAAGGTAGGTGTAATATAAAAATTAAAGTTATGGTCCAAAAACTAGTTTTTCATTTCAACATTTTTTCGAGCTATCCGCACGTGAGTGGTGTCGTTAGAAGCGCCTCGGCGAGGGCTACGTAAATATGTAATAAACTAAGGTAGGTGTAATATAAAAATTAAAGTTATGGTCCAAAAACTAGTTTTTCATTTCAACATTTTTTCGAGCTATCCGCACGTGAGTGGTGTCGTTAGAAGCTCCTCGGCGAGGGCTACGTAAATCTATATATACCCACACCAGTTCCCACATGGTTCATCCAGGGTAAATACGAACTCGTATACCAGCCTCCTTTTGTATAAAAGAAAGTCGTGTTAGTTACACCATTTATAACTAAAGAACGGCTGGACCGATATGGCTGAAAATTGGTGGGGAGGTAGCTTAGAGCCAGGAGACGGACATAGGATACTTTTGTACATTTAAAAAAAAAAAAAAAACAATTAGGTAGTAGGTAGGTAGGTAGTAGGTAGGTAGGTAGTAGGTAGGTAGGTAGTAGGTAGGTAGTAGGTAGGTAGTAGGTAGGTAGTAGGTAGGTAGGTAGGTAGTAGGTAGGTAGGTAGTAGGTAGGTAGGTAGTAGGTAGGTAGGTAGGTAGTAGGTAGGTAGGTAGGTAGGTAGTTGGTAGGTAGTAGGTAGGTAGTAGGTAGGTAGGTAGTAGGTAGGTAGGTAGTAGGTAGGTAGGTAGGTAGTAGGTAGGTAGGTAGTAGGTAGGTAGGTAGTAGGTAGGTAGGTAGTAGGTAGGTAGGTAGTAGGTAGGTAGGTAGTAGGTAGGTAGTAGGTAGGTAGTAGGTAGGTAGTAGGTAGGTAGTAGGTAGGTAGTAGGTAGGTAGTAGGTAGGTAGTAGGTAGGTAGTAGGTAGGTAGGTAGTAGGTAGGTAGGTAGTAGGTAGGTAGTAGGTAGGTAGTAGGTAGGTAGTAGGTAGGTAGTAGGTAGGTAGTAGGTAGGTAGTAGGTAGGTAGTAGGTAGGTAGTAGGTAGGTAGTAGGTAGGTAGTAGGTAGGTAGTAGGTAGGTAGTAGGTAGGTAGTAGGTAGGTAGTAGGTAGGTAGTAGGTAGGTAGTAGGTAGGTAGTAGGTAGGTAGTAGGTAGGTAGTAGGTAGGTAGTAGGTAGGTAGTAGGTAGGTAGTAGGTAGGTAGTAGGTAGGTAGTAGGTAGGTAGTAGGTAGGTAGTAGGTAGGTAGTAGGTAGGTAGTAGGTAGGTAGTAGGTAGGTAGTAGGTAGGTAGTAGGTAGGTAGTAGGTAGGTAGTAGGTAGGTAGTAGGTAGGTAGTAGGTAGGTAGTAGGTAGGTAGTAGGTAGGTAGTAGGTAGGTAGTAGGTAGGTAGTAGGTAGGTAGTAGGTAGGTAGTAGGTAGGTAGTAGGTAGGTAGTAGGTAGGTAGTAGGTAGGTAGTAGGTAGGTAGTAGGTAGGTAGTAGGTAGGTAGTAGGTAGGTAGTAGGTAGGTAGTAGGTAGGTAGTAGGTAGGTAGTAGGTAGGTAGTAGGTAGGTAGTAGGTAGGTAGTAGGTAGGTAGTAGGTAGGTAGTAGGTAGGTAGTAGGTAGGTAGTAGGTAGGTAGTAGGTAGAAAAAATTGCATTGCAACGCATGCCGGGTACAGCTAGTATGTAATAAACTAAGGTAGGTGTAATATAAAAATTAAAGTTATGGTCCAAAAACTAGTTTTTCATTTCAACATTTTTTCGAGCTATCCGCACGTGAGTGGTGTCGTTAGAAGCGCCTTGGCGAGGGCTACGTAAATATGTAATAAACTAAGGTAGGTGTAATATAAAAATTAAAGTTATGGTCCAAAAACTAGTTTTTCATTTCAACATTTTTTCGAGCTATCCGCACGTGAGTGGTGTCGTTAGAAGCGCCTCGGCGAGGGCTAGCTAAATATGTAATAAACTAAGGTAGGTGTAATATAAAAATTAAAGTTATGGTCCAAAAACTAGTTTTTCATTTCAACATTTTTTCTAGATATCCGCACGTGAGTGGTGTCGTTAGAAGCGCCTCGGCGAGGGCTACGTAAATATGTAATAAACTAAGGTAGGTGTAATATAAAAATTAAAGTTATGGTCCAAAAACTAGTTTTTCATTTCAACATTTTTTCGAGCTATCCGCACGTGAGTGGTGCCGTTAGAAGCGCCTCGGCGAGGGCTACGTAAATATGTAATAAACTAAGGTAGGTGTAATATAAAAATTAAAGTTATGGTCCATAAACTAGTTTTTCATTTCAACATTTTTTCGAGCTATCCGCACGTGAGTGGTGTCGTTAGAAGCGCCTCGGCGAGGGCTACGTAAATATGTAATAAACTAAGGTAGGTGTAATATAAAAATTAAAGTTATGGTCCAAAAACTAGTTTTTCATTTCAACATTTTTTCGAGCTATCCGCACGTGAGTGGTGTCGTTAGAAGCGCCTCGGCGAGGGCTAGCTAAATATGTAATAAACTAAGGTAGGTGTAATATAAAAATTAAAGTTATGGTCCAAAAACTAGTTTTTCATTTCAACATTTTTTCGAGCTATCCGCACGTGAGTGGTGTCGTTAGAAGCGCCTCGGCGAGGGCTAGCTAAATATGTAATAAACTAAGGTAGGTGTAATATAAAAATTAAAGTTATGGTCCAAAAACTAGTTTTTCATTTCAACATTTTTTCGAGCTATCCGCACGTGAGTGGTGTCGTTAGAAGCGCCTCGGCGAGGGCTACGTAAATATGTAATAAACTAAGGTAGGTGTAATATAAAAATTAAAGTTATGGTCCAAAAACTAGTTTTTCATTTCAACATTTTTTCTAGATATCCGCACGTGAGTGGTGTCGTTAGAAGCGCCTCGGCGAGGGCTACGTAAATATGTAATAAACTAAGGTAGGTGTAATATAAAAATTAAAGTTATGGTCCAAAAACTAGTTTTTCATTTCAACATTTTTTCGAGCTATCCGCACGTGAGTGGTGTCGTTAGAAGCGCCTCGGCGAGGGCTACGTAAATATGTAATAAACTAAGGTAGGTGTAATATAAAAATTAAAGTTATGGTCCAAAAACTAGTTTTTCATTTCAACATTTTTTCGAGCTATCCGCACGTGAGTGGTGTCGTTAGAAGCGCCTCGGCGAGGGCTACGTAAATATGTAATAAACTAAGGTAGGTGTAATATAAAAATTAAAGTTATGGTCCAAAAACTAGTTTTTCATTTCAACATTTTTTCGAGCTATCCGCACGTGAGTGGTGTCGTTAGAAGCGCCTCGGCGAGGGCTACGTAAATATGTAATAAACTAAGGTAGGTGTAATATAAAAATTAAAGTTATGGTCCAAAAACTAGTTTTTCATTTCAACATTTTTTCGAGCTATCCGCACGTGAGTGGTGTCGTTAGAAGCGCCTCGGCGAGGGCTACGTAAATATGTAATAAACTAAGGTAGGTGTAATATAAAAATTAAAGTTATGGTCCAAAAACTAGTTTTTCATTTCAACATTTTTTCGAGCTATCCGCACGTGAGTGGTGTCGTTAGAAGCGCCTCGGCGAGGGCTACGTAAATATGTAATAAACTAAGGTAGGTGTAATAAAAAAATTAAAGTTATGGTCCAAAAACTAGTTTTTCATTTCAACATTTTTTCGAGCTATCCGCACGTGAGTGGTGTCGTTAGAAGCGCCTCGGCGAGGGCTACGTAAATATGTAATAAACTAAGGTAGGTGTAATATAAAAATTAAAGTTATGGTCCAAAAACTAGTTTTTCATTTCAACATTTTTTCGAGCTATCCGCACGTGAGTGGTGTCGTTAGAAGCGCCTCGGCGAGGGCTACGTAAATATGTAATAAACTAAGGTAGGTGTAATATAAAAATTAAAGTTATGGTCCAAAAACTAGTTTTTCATTTCAACATTTTTTCGAGCTATCCGCACGTGAGTGGTGTCGTTAGAAGCGCCTCGGCGAGGGCTACGTAAATATGTAATAAACTAAGGTAGGTGTAATATAAAAATTAAAGTTATGGTCCAAAAACTAGTTTTTCATTTCAACATTTTTTCGAGCTATCCGCACGTGAGTGGTGTCGTTAGAAGCGCCTCGGCGAGGGCTACGTAAATATGTAATAAACTAAGGTAGGTGTAATATAAAAATTAAAGTTATGGTCCAAAAACTAGTTTTTCATTTCAACATTTTTTCGAGCTATCCGCACGTGAGTGGTGTCGTTAGAAGCGCCTCGGCGAGGGCTACGTAAATATGTAATAAACTAAGGTAGGTGTAATATAAAAATTAAAGTTATGGTCCAAAAACTAGTTTTTCATTTCAACATTTTTTCGAGCTATCCGCACGTGAGTGGTGTCGTTAGAAGCGCCTCGGCGAGGGCTACGTAAATATGTAATAAACTAAGGTAGGTGTAATATAAAAATTAAAGTTATGGTCCAAAAACTAGTTTTTCATTTCAACATTTTTTCGAGCTATCCGCACGTGAGTGGTGTCGTTAGAAGCGCCTCGGCGAGGGCTACGTAAATATGTAATAAACTAAGGTAGGTGTAATATAAAAATTAAAGTTATGGTCCAAAAACTAGTTTTTCATTTCAACATTTTTTCGAGCTATCCGCTTGTGAGTGGTGTCGTTAGAAGCGCCTCGGCGAGGGCTACGTAAATATGTAATAAACTAAGGTAGGTGTAATATAAAAATTAAAGTTATGGTCCAAAAACTAGTTTTTCATTTCAACATTTTTTCGAGCTATCCGCACGTGAGTGGTGTCGTTAGAAGCGCCTCGGCGAGGGCTAGCTAAATATGTAATAAACTAAGGTAGGTGTAATATAAAAATTAAAGTTATGGTCCAAAAACTAGTTTTTCATTTCAACATTTTTTCGAGCTATCCGCACGTGAGTGGTGTCGTTAGAAGCGCCTCGGCGAGGGCTACGTAAATATGTAATAAACTAAGGTAGGTGTAATATAAAAATTAAAGTTATGGTCCAAAAACTAGTTTTTCATTTCAACATTTTTTGTAGATATCCGCACGTGAGTGGTGTCGTTAGAAGCGTATCGGCGAGGGCTACGTAAATATGTAATAAACTAAGGTAGGTGTAATATAAAAATTAAAGTTATGGTCCAAAAACTAGTTTTTCATTTCAACATTTTTTCGAGCTATCCGCACGTGAGTGGTGTCGTTAGAAGCGCCTCGGCGAGGGCTACGTAAATATGTAATAAACTAAGGTAGGTGTAATATAAAAATTAAAGTTATGGTCCAAAAACTAGTTTTTCATTTCAACATTTTTTCGAGCTATCCGCACGTGAGTGGTGTCGTTAGAAGCGCCTCGGCGAGGGCTACGTAAATATGTAATAAACTAAGGTAGGTGTAATATAAAAATTAAAGTTATGGTCCAAAAACTAGTTTTTCATTTCAACATTTTTTCGAGCTATCCGCACGTGAGTGGTGTCGTTAGAAGCGCCTCGGCGAGGGCTACGTAAATATGTAATAAACTAAGGTAGGTGTAATATAAAAATTAAAGTTATGGTCCAAAAACTAGTTTTTCATTTCAACATTTTTTCGAGCTATCCGCACGTGAGTGGTGTCGTTAGAAGCGCCTCGGCGAGGGCTACGTAAATATGTAATAAACTAAGGTAGGTGTAATATAAAAATTAAAGTTATGGTCCAAAAACTAGTTTTTCATTTCAACATTTTTTCGAGCTATCCGCACGTGAGTGGTGTCGTTAGAAGCGCCTCGGCGAGAGCTACGTAAATATGTAATAAACTAAGGTAGGTGTAATAAAAAAATTAAAGTTATGGTCCAAAAACTAGTTTTTCATTTCAACATTTTTTCGAGCTATCCGCACGTGAGTGGTGTCGTTAGAAGCGCCTCGGCGAGGGCTACGTAAATATGTAATAAACTAAGGTAGGTGTAATATAAAAATTAAAGTTATGGTCCAAAAACTAGTTTTTCATTTCAACATTTTTTCGAGCTATCCGCACGTGAGTGGTGTCGTTAGAAGCGCCTCGGCAAGGGCTACGTAAATATGTAATAAACTAAGGTAGGTGTGATATAAAAATTAAAGTTATGGTCCAAAAACTAGTTTTTCATTTCAACATTTTTTCGAGCTATCCGCACGTGAGTGGTGTCGTTAGAAGCGCCTCGGCGAGGGCTACGTAAATATGTAATAAACTAAGGTAGGTGTAATATAAAAATTAAAGTTATGGTCCAAAAACTAGTTTTTCATTTCAACATTTTTTCGAGCTATCCGCACGTGAGTGGTGTCGTTAGAAGCGCCTCGGCGAGGGCTACGTAAATATGTAATAAACTAAGGTAGGTGTAATATAAAAATTAAAGTTATGGTCCAAAAACTAGTTTTTCATTTCAACATTTTTTCGAGCTATCCGCACGTGAGTGGTGTCGTTAGAAGCGCCTCGGCGAGGGCTACGTAAATATGTAATAAACTAAGGTAGGTGTAATATAAAAATTAAAGTTATGGTCCAAAAACTAGTTTTTCATTTCAACATTTTTTCGAGCTATCCGCACGTGAGTGGTGTCGTTAGAAGCGCCTCGGCGAGGGCTACGTAAATATGTAATAAACTAAGGTAGGTGTAATATAAAAATTAAAGTTATGGTCCAAAAACTAGTTTTTCATTTCAACATTTTTTCGAGCTATCCGCACGTGAGTGGTGTCGTTAGAAGCGCCTCGGCGAGGGCTACGTAAATATGTAATAAACTAAGGTAGGTGTAATATAAAAATTAAAGTTATGGTCCAAAAACTAGTTTTTCATTTCAACATTTTTTCTAGATATCCGCACGTGAGTGGTGTCGTTAGAAGCGCCTCGGCGAGGGTTAGCTAAATATGTAATAAACTAAGGTAGGTGTAATATAAAAATTAAAGTTATGGTCCAAAAACTAGTTTTTCATTTCAACATTTTTTCGAGCTATCCGCTTGTGAGTGGTGTCGTTAGAAGCGCCTCGGCGAGGGCTACGTAAATATGTAATAAACTAAGGTAGGTGTAATATAAAAATTAAAGTTATGGTCCAAAAACTAGTTTTTCATTTCAACATTTTTTCGAGCTATCCGCACGTGAGTGGTGTCGTTAGAAGCGCCTCGGCGAGGGCTACGTAAATATGTAATAAACTAAGGTAGGTGTAATATAAAAATTAAAGTTATGGTCCAAAAACTAGTTTTTCATTTCAACATTTTTTCGAGCTATCCGCACGTGAGTGGTGTCGTTAGAAGCGCCTCGGCGAGGGCTACGTAAATATGTAATAAACTAAGGTAGGTGTAATATAAAAATTAAAGTTATGGTCCAAAAACTAGTTTTTCATTTAAACATTTTTTCTAGATATCCGCACGTGAGTGGTGTCGTTAGAAGCGCCTCGGCGAGGGCTACGTAAATATGTAATAAACTAAGGTATAAAAATTAAAGTTATGGTCCAAAAACTAGTTTTTCATTTCAACATTTTTTCGAGCTATCCGCACGTGAGTGGTGTCGTTAGAAGCGCCTCGGCGAGGGCTACGTAAATATGTAATAAACTAAGGTAGGTGTAATATAAAAATTAAAGTTATGGTCCAAAAACTAGTTTTTCATTTCAACATTTTTTCGAGCTATCCGCACGTGAGTGGTGTCGTTAGAAGCGCCTCGGCGAGGGCTACGTAAATATGTAATAAACTAAGGTAGGTGTAATATAAAAATTAAAGTTATGGTCCAAAAACTAGTTTTTCATTTCAACATTTTTTCGAGCTATCCGCACGTGAGTGGTGTCGTTAGAAGCGCCTCGGCGAGGGCTACGTAAATATGTAATAAACTAAGGTAGGTGTAATATAAAAATTAAAGTTATGGTCCAAAAACTAGTTTTTCATTTCAACATTTTTTCGAGCTATCCGCACGTGAGTGGTGTCGTTAGAAGCGCCTCGGCGAGGGCTACGTAAATATGTAATAAACTAAGGTAGGTGTAATATAAAAATTAAAGTTATGGTCCAAAAACTAGTTTTTCATTTCAACATTTTTTCGAGCTATCCGCACGTGAGTGGTGTCGTTAGAAGCGCCTTGGCGAGGGCTACGTAAATATGTAATAAACTATGGTAGGTGTAATATAAAAATTAAAGTTATGGTCCAAAAACTAGTTTTTCATTTCAACATTTTTTCGAGCTATCCGCACGTGAGTGGTGTCGTTAGAAGCGCCTCGGCGAGGGCTACGTAAATATGTAATAAACTAAGGTAGGTGTAATATAAAAATTAAAGTTATGGTCCAAAAACTAGTTTTTCATTTCAACATTTTTTCGAGCTATCCGCACGTGAGTGGTGTCGTTAGAAGCGCCTCGGCGAGGGCTACGTAAATATGTAATAAACTAAGGTAGGTGTAATATAAAAATTAAAGTTATGGTCCAAAAACTAGTTTTTCATTTCAACATTTTTTCTAGATATCCGCACGTGAGTGGTGTCGTTAGAAGCGCCTCGGCGAGGGTTAGCTAAATATGTAATAAACTAAGGTAGGTGTAATATAAAAATTAAAGTTATGGTCCAAAAACTAGTTTTTCATTTCAACATTTTTTCGAGCTATCCGCACGTGAGTGGTGTCGTTAGAAGCGCCTCGGCAAGGGCTAGCTAAATATGTAATAAACTAAGGTAGGTGTAATATAAAAATTAAAGTTATGGTCCAAAAACTAGTTTTTCATTTCAACATTTTTTCGAGCTATCCGCACGTGAGTGGTGTCGTTAGAAGCGCCTCGGCGAGGGCTAGCTAAATATGTAATAAACTAAGGTAGGTGTAATATAAAAATTAAAGTTATGGTCCAAAAACTAGTTTTTCATTTCAACATTTTTTCTAGATATCCGCACGTGAGTGGTGTCGTTAGAAGCGCCTCGGCGAGGGCTACGTAAATATGTAATAAACTAAGGTAGGTGTAATATAAAAATTAAAGTTATGGTCCAAAAACTAGTTTTTCATTTCAACATTTTTTCGAGCTATCCGCACGTGAGTGGTGCCGTTAGAAGCGCCTCGGCGAGGGCTACGTAAATATGTAATAAACTAAGGTAGGTGTACTATAAAAATTAAAGTTATGGTCCATAAACTAGTTTTTCATTTCAACATTTTTTCGAGCTATCCGCACGTGAGTGGTGTCGTTAGAAGCGCCTCGGCGAGGGCTACGTAAATATGTAATAAACTAAGGTAGGTGTAATATAAAAATTAAAGTTATGGTCCAAAAACTAGTTTTTCATTTCAACATTTTTTCGAGCTATCCGCACGTGAGTGGTGTCGTTAGAAGCGCCTCGGCGAGGGCTAGCTAAATATGTAATAAACTAAGGTAGGTGTAATATAAAAATTAAAGTTATGGTCCAAAAACTAGTTTTTCATTTCAACATTTTTTCGAGCTATCCGCACGTGAGTGGTGTCGTTAGAAGCGCCTCGGCGAGGGCTAGCTAAATATGTAATAAACTAAGGTAGGTGTAATATAAAAATTAAAGTTATGGTCCAAAAACTAGTTTTTCATTTCAACATTTTTTCGAGCTATCCGCACGTGAGTGGTGTCGTTAGAAGCGCCTCGGCGAGGGCTACGTAAATATGTAATAAACTAAGGTAGGTGTAATATAAAAATTAAAGTTATGGTCCAAAAACTAGTTTTTCATTTCAACATTTTTTCTAGATATCCGCACGTGAGTGGTGTCGTTAGAAGCGCCTCGGCGAGGGCTACGTAAATATGTAATAAACTAAGGTAGGTGTAATATAAAAATTAAAGTTATGGTCCAAAAACTAGTTTTTCATTTCAACATTTTTTCGAGCTATCCGCACGTGAGTGGTGTCGTTAGAAGCGCCTCGGCGAGGGCTACGTAAATATGTAATAAACTAAGGTAGGTGTAATATAAAAATTAAAGTTATGGTCCAAAAACTAGTTTTTCATTTCAACATTTTTTCGAGCTATCCGCACGTGAGTGGTGTCGTTAGAAGCGCCTCGGCGAGGGCTACGTAAATATGTAATAAACTAAGGTAGGTGTAATATAAAAATTAAAGTTATGGTCCAAAAACTAGTTTTTCATTTCAACATTTTTTCGAGCTATCCGCACGTGAGTGGTGTCGTTAGAAGCGCCTCGGCAAGGGCTACGTAAATATGTAATAAACTAAGGTAGGTGTAATATAAAAATTAAAGTTATGGTCCAAAAACTAGTTTTTCATTTTAACATTTTTTCGAGCTATCCGCACGTGAGTGGTGTCGTTAGAAGCGCCTCGGCGAGGGCTACGTAAATATGTAATAAACTAAGGTAGGTGTAATATAAAAATTAAAGTTATGGTCCAAAAACTAGTTTTTCATTTCAACATTTTTTCGAGCTATCCGCACGTGAGTGGTGTCGTTAGAAGCGCCTCGGCGAGGGCTACGTAAATATGTAATAAACTAAGGTAGGTGTAATATAAAAATTAAAGTTATGGTCCAAAAACTAGTTTTTCATTTCAACATTTTTTCGAGCTATCCGCACGTGAGTGGTGTCGTTAGAAGCGCCTCGGCGAGGGCTACGTAAATATGTAATAAACTAAGGTAGGTGTAATATAAAAATTAAAGTTATGGTCCAAAAACTAGTTTTTCATTTCAACATTTTTTCGAGCTATCCGCACGTGAGTGGTGTCGTTAGAAGCGCCTCGGCGAGGGCTACGTAAATATGTAATAAACTAAGGTAGGTGTAATATAAAAATTAAAGTTATGGTCCAAAAACTAGTTTTTCATTTCAACATTTTTTCGAGCTATCCGCACGTGAGTGGTGTCGTTAGAAGCGCCTCGGCGAGGGCTACGTAAATATGTAATAAACTAAGGTAGGTGTAATATAAAAATTAAAGTTATGGTCCAAAAACTAGTTTTTCATTTCAACATTTTTTCGAGCTATCCGCACGTGAGTGGTGTCGTTAGAAGCGCCTTGGCGAGGGCTACGTAAATATGTAATAAACTAAGGTAGGTGTAATATAAAAATTAAAGTTATGGTCCAAAAACTAGTTTTTCATTTCAACATTTTTTCGAGCTATCCGCACGTGAGTGGTGTCGTTAGAAGCGCCTCGGCGAGGGCTTCGTAAATATAAAATAAACTAAGGTAGGTGTAATATAAAAATTAAAGTTATGGTCCAAAAACTAGTTTTTCATTTCAACATTTTTTCGAGCTATCCGCACGTGAGTGGTGTCGTTAGAAGCGCCTCGGCGAGGGCTACGTAAATATGTAATAAACTAAGGTAGGTGTAATATAAAAATTAAAGTTATGGTCCAAAAACTAGTTTTTCATTTCAACATTTTTTCGAGCTATCCGCACGTGAGTGGTGTCGTTAGAAGCGCCTCGGCGAGGGCTACGTAAATATGTAATAAACTAAGGTAGGTGTAATATAAAAATTAAAGTTATGGTCCAAAAACTAGTTTTTCATTTCAACATTTTTTCGAGCTATCCGCACGTGAGTGGTGTCGTTAGAAGCGCCTCGGCGAGGGCTTCGTAAATATGTAATAAACTAAGGTAGGTGTAATATAAAAATTAAAGTTATGGTCCAAAAACTAGTTTTTCATTTCAACATTTTTTCGAGCTATCCGCACGTGAGTGGTGTCGTTAGAAGCGCCTCGGCGAGGGCTACGTAAATATGTAATAAACTAAGGTAGGTGTAATATAAAAATTAAAGTTATGGTCCAAAAACTAGTTTTTCATTTCAACATTTTTTCGAGCTATCCGCACGTGAGTGGTGTCGTTAGAAGCGCCTCGGCGAGGGCTACGTAAATATGTAATAAACTAAGGTAGGTGTAATATAAAAATTAAAGATATGGTCCAAAAACTAGTTTTTCATTTCAACATTTTTTCGAGCTATCCGCACGTGAGTGGTGTCGTTAGAAGCGCCTCGGCGAGGGCTACGTAAATATGTAATAAACTAAGGTAGGTGTAATATAAAAATTAAAGTTATGGTCCAAAAACTAGTTTTTCATTTCAACATTTTTTCGAGCTATCCGCACGTGAGTGGTGTCGTTAGAAGCGCCTCGGCGAGGGCTACGTAAATATGTAATAAACTAAGGTAGGTGTAATATAAAAATTAAAGTTATGGTCCAAAAACTAGTTTTTCATTTCAACATTTTTTCGAGCTATCCGCACGTGAGTGGTGTCGTTAGAAGCGCCTCGGCGAGGGCTACGTAAATATGTAATAAACTAAGGTAGGTGTAATATAAAAATTAAAGTTATGGTCCAAAAACTAGTTTTTCATTTCAACATTTTTTCGAGCTATCCGCACGTGAGTGGTGTCGTTAGAAGCGCCTCGGCGAGGGCTACGTAAATATGTAATAAACTAAGGTAGGTGTAATATAAAAATTAAAGTTATGGTCCAAAAACTAGTTTTTCATTTCAACATTTTTTCGAGCTATCCGCACGTGAGTGGTGTCGTTAGAAGCGCCTCGGCGAGGGCTACGTAAATATGTAATAAACTAAGGTAGGTGTAATATAAAAATTAAAGTTATGGTCCAAAAACTAGTTTTTCATTTCAACATTTTTTCGAGCTATCCGCTTGTGAGTGGTGTCGTTAGAAATGCCTCGGCGAGGGCTACGTAAATATGTAATAAACTAAGGTAGGTGTAATATAAAAATTAAAGTTATGGTCCAAAAACTAGTTTTTCATTTCAACATTTTTTCGAGCTATCCGCACGTGAGTGGTGTCGTTAGAAGCGCCTCGGCGAGGGCTAGCTAAATATGTGATAAACTAAGGTAGGTGTAATATAAAAATTAAAGTTATGGTCCAAAAACTAGTTTTTCATTACAACATTTTTTCGAGCTATCCGCACGTGAGTGGTGTCGTTAGAAGCGCCTCGGCGAGGGCTAGCTAAATATGTAATAAACTAAGGTAGGTGTAATATAAAAATTAAAGTTATGGTCCAAAAACTAGTTTTTCATTTCAACATTTTTTCGAGCTATCCGCACGTGAGTGGTGTCGTTAGAAGCGCCTCGGCGAGGGCTACGTAAATATGTAATAAACTAAGGTAGGTGTAATATAAAAATTAAAGTTATGGTCCAAAAACTAGTTTTTCATTTCAACATTTTTTCGAGCTATCCGCACGTGAGTGGTGTCGTTAGAAGCGCCTCGGCGAGGGCTACGTAAATATGTAATAAACTAAGGTAGGTGTAATATAAAAATTAAAGTTATGGTCCAAAAACTAGTTTTTCATTTCAACATTTTTTCGAGCTATCCGCACGTGAGTGGTGTCGTTAGAAGCGCCTCGGCGAGGGCTACGTAAATATGTAATAAACTAAGGTAGGTGTAATATAAAAATTAAAGTTATGGTCCAAAAACTAGTTTTTCATTTCAACATTTTTTCGAGCTATCCGCACGTGAGTGGTGTCGTTAGAAGCGCCTCGGCGAGGGCTACGTAAATATGTAATAAACTAAGGTAGGTGTAATATAAAAATTAAAGTTATGGTCCAAAAACTAGTTTTTCATTTCAACATTTTTTCGAGCTATCCGCACGTGAGTGGTGTCGTTAGAAGCGCCTCGGCGAGGGCTACGTAAATATGTAATAAACTAAGGTAGGTGTAATATAAAAATTAAAGTTATGGTCCAAAAACTAGTTTTTCATTTCAACATTTTTTCGAGCTATCCGCACGTGAGTGGTGTCGTTAGAAGCGCCTCGGCGAGGGCTACGTAAATATGTAATAAACTAAGGTAGGTGTAATATAAAAATTAAAGTTATGGTCCAAAAACTAGTTTTTCTTTTCAACATTTTTTCGAGCTATCCGCACGTGAGTGGTGTCGTTAGAAGCGCCTCGGCGAGGGCTACGTAAATATGTAATAAACTAAGGTAGGTGTAATATAAAAATTAAAGTTATGGTCCAAAAACTAGTTTTTCATTTCAACATTTTTTCGAGCTATCCGCACGTGAGTGGTGTCGTTAGAAGCGCCTCGGCGAGGGCTACGTAAATATGTAATAAACTAAGGTAGGTGTAATATAAAAATTAAAGTTATGGTCCAAAAACTAGTTTTTCATTTCAACATTTTTTCGAGCTATCCGCACGTGAGTGGTGTCGTTAGAAGCGCCTCGGCGAGGGCTAGCTAAATATGTAATAAACTAAGGTAGGTGTACTATAAAAATTAAAGTTATGGTCCAAAAACTAGTTTTTCATTTCAACATTTTTTCGAGCTATCCGCACGTGAGTGGTGTCGTTAGAAGCGCCTCGGCGAGGGCTACGTAAATATGTAATAAACTAAGGTAGGTGTAATATAAAAATTAAAGTTATGGTCCAAAAACTAGTTTTTCATTTCAACATTTTTTCGAGCTATCCGCACGTGAGTGGTGTCGTTAGAAGCGCCTCGGCGAGGGCTACGTAAATATGTAATAAACTAAGGTAGGTGTAATATAAAAATTAAAGTTATGGTCCAAAAACTAGTTTTTCATTTCAACATTTTTTCGAGCTATCCGCACGTGAGTGGTGTCGTTAGAAGCGCCTCGGCGAGGGCTACGTAAATATGTAATAAACTAAGGTAGGTGTAATATAAAAATTAAAGTTATGGTCCAAAAACTAGTTTTTCATTTCAACATTTTTTCGAGCTATCCGCACGTGAGTGGTGTCGTTAGAAGCGCCTCGGCGAGGGCTACGTAAATATGTAATAAACTAAGGTAGGTGTAATATAAAAATTAAAGTTATGGTCCAAAAACTAGTTTTTCATTTCAACATTTTTTCGAGCTATCCGCACGTGAGTGGTGTCGTTAGAAGCGCCTCGGCGAGGGCTACGTAAATATGTAATAAACTAAGGTAGGTGTAATATAAAAATTAAAGTTATGGTCCAAAAACTAGTTTTTCATTTCAACATTTTTTCGAGCTATCCGCACGTGAGTGGTGTCGTTAGAAGCGCCTCGGCGAGGGCTACGTAAATATGTAATAAACTAAGGTAGGTGTAATATAAAAATTAAAGTTATGGTCCAAAAACTAGTTTTTCATTTCAACATTTTTTCGAGCTATCCGCACGTGAGTGGTGTCGTTAGAAGCGCCTCGGCGAGGGCTACGTAAATATGTAATAAACTAAGGTAGGTGTAATATAAAAATTAAAGTTATGGTCCAAAAACTAGTTTTTCATTTCAACATTTTTTCGAGCTATCCGCACGTGAGTGGTGTCGTTAGAAGCGCCTCGGCGAGGGCTACGTAAATATGTAATAAACTAAGGTAGGTGTAATATAAAAATTAAAGTTATGGTCCAAAAACTAGTTTTTCATTTCAACATTTTTTCGAGCTATCCGCACGTGAGTGGTGTCGTTAGAAGCGCCTCGGCGAGGGCTACGTAAATATGTAATAAACTAAGGTAGGTGTAATATAAAAATTAAAGTTATGGTCCAAAAACTAGTTTTTCATTTCAACATTTTTTCGAGCTATCCGCACGTGAGTGGTGTCGTTAGAAGCGCCTCGGCGAGGGCTACGTAAATATGTAATAAACTAAGGTAGGTGTAATATAAAAATTAAAGTTATGGTCCAAAAACTAGTTTTTCATTTCAACATTTTTTCGAGCTATCCGCACGTGAGTGGTGTCGTTAGAAGCGCCTCGGCGAGGGCTACGTAAATATGTAATAAACTAAGGTAGGTGTAATATAAAAATTAAAGTTATGGTCCAAAAACTAGTTTTTCATTTCAACATTTTTTCGAGCTATCCGCACGTGAGTGGTGTCGTTAGAAGCGCCTCGGCGAGGGCTACGTAAATATGTAATAAACTAAGGTAGGTGTAATATAAAAATTAAAGTTATGGTCCAAAAACTAGTTTTTCATTTCAACATTTTTTCGAGCTATCCGCACGTGAGTGGTGTCGTTAGAAGCGCCTCGGCGAGGGCTACGTAAATATGTAATAAACTAAGGTAGGTGTAATATAAAAATTAAAGATATGGTCCAAAAACTAGTTTTTCATTTCAACATTTTTTCGAGCTATCCGCACGTGAGTGGTGTCGTTAGAAGCGCCTCGGCGAGGGCTACGTAAATATGTAATAAACTAAGGTAGGTGTAATATAAAAATTAAAGTTATGGTCCAAAAACTAGTTTTTCATTTCAACATTTTTTCGAGCTATCCGCACGTGAGTGGTGTCGTTAGAAGCGCCTCGGCGAGGGCTACGTAAATATGTAATAAACTAAGGTAGGTGTAATATAAAAATTAAAGTTATGGTCCAAAAACTAGTTTTTCATTTCAACATTTTTTCGAGCTATCCGCACGTGAGTGGTGTCGTTAGAAGCGCCTCGGCGAGGGCTACGTAAATATGTAATAAACTAAGGTAGGTGTAATATAAAAATTAAAGTTATGGTCCAAAAACTAGTTTTTCATTTCAACATTTTTTCGAGCTATCCGCACGTGAGTGGTGTCGTTAGAAGCGCCTCGGCGAGGGCTACGTAAATATGTAATAAACTAAGGTAGGTGTAATATAAAAATTAAAGTTATGGTCCAAAAACTAGTTTTTCATTTCAACATTTTTTCGAGCTATCCGCACGTGAGTGGTGTCGTTAGAAGCGCCTCGGCGAGGGCTACGTAAATATGTAATAAACTAAGGTAGGTGTAATATAAAAATTAAAGTTATGGTCCAAAAACTAGTTTTTCATTTCAACATTTTTTCGAGCTATCCGCTTGTGAGTGGTGTCGTTAGAAATGCCTCGGCGAGGGCTACGTAAATATGTAATAAACTAAGGTAGGTGTAATATAAAAATTAAAGTTATGGTCCAAAAACTAGTTTTTCATTTCAACATTTTTTCGAGCTATCCGTACGTGAGTGGTGTCGTTAGAAGCGCCTCGGCGAGGGCTAGCTAAATATGTGATAAACTAAGGTAGGTGTAATATAAAAATTAAAGTTATGGTCCAAAAACTAGTTTTTCATTACAACATTTTTTCGAGCTATCCGCACGTGAGTGGTGTCGTTAGAAGCGCCTTGGCGAGGGCTAGCTAAATATGTAATAAACTAAGGTAGGTGTAATATAAAAATTAAAGTTATGGTCCAAAAACTAGTTTTTCATTTCAACATTTTTTCGAGCTATCCGCACGTGAGTGGTGTCGTTAGAAGCGCCTCGGCGAGGGCTACGTAAATATGTAATAAACTAAGGTAGGTGTAATATAAAAATTAAAGTTATGGTCCAAAAACTAGTTTTTCATTTCAACATTTTTTCGAGCTATCCGCACGTGAGTGGTGTCGTTAGAAGCGCCTCGGCGAGGGCTACGTAAATATGTAATAAACTAAGGTAGGTGTAATATAAAAATTAAAGTTATGGTCCAAAAACTAGTTTTTCATTTCAACATTTTTTCGAGCTATCCGCACGTGAGTGGTGTCGTTAGAAGCGCCTCGGCGAGGGCTACGTAAATATGTAATAAACTAAGGTAGGTGTAATATAAAAATTAAAGTTATGGTCCAAAAACTAGTTTTTCATTTCAACATTTTTTCGAGCTATCCGCACGTGAGTGGTGTCGTTAGAAGCGCCTCGGCGAGGGCTACGTAAATATGTAATAAACTAAGGTAGGTGTAATATAAAAATTAAAGTTATGGTCCAAAAACTAGTTTTTCATTTCAACATTTTTTCGAGCTATCCGCACGTGAGTGGTGTCGTTAGAAGCGCCTCGGCGAGGGCTACGTAAATATGTAATAAACTAAGGTAGGTGTAATATAAAAATTAAAGTTATGGTCCAAAAACTAGTTTTTCATTTCAACATTTTTTCGAGCTATCCGCACGTGAGTGGTGTCGTTAGAAGCGCCTCGGCGAGGGCTACGTAAATATGTAATAAACTAAGGTAGGTGTAATATAAAAATTAAAGTTATGGTCCAAAAACTAGTTTTTCATTTCAACATTTTTTCGAGCTATCCGCTTGTGAGTGCTGTCGTTAGAAGCGCCTCGGCGAGGGCTACGTAAATATGTAATAAACTAAGGTAGGTGTAATATAAAAATTAAAGTTATGGTCCAAAAACTAGTTTTTCTTTTCAACATTTTTTCGAGCTATCCGCACGTGAGTGGTGTCGTTAGAAGCGCCTCGGCGAGGGCTACGTAAATATGTAATAAACTAAGGTAGGTGTAATATAAAAATTAAAGTTATGGTCCAAAAACTAGTTTTTCATTTCAACATTTTTTCGAGCTATCCGCACGTGAGTGGTGTCGTTAGAAGCGCCTCGGCGAGGGCTACGTAAATATGTAATAAACTAAGGTAGGTGTAATATAAAAATTAAAGTTATGGTCCAAAAACTAGTTTTTCATTTCAACATTTTTTCGAGCTATCCGCACGTGAGTGGTGTCGTTAGAAGCGCCTCGGCGAGGGCTAGCTAAATATGTAATAAACTAAGGTAGGTGTAATATAAAAATTAATGTTATGGTCCAAAAACTAGTTTTTCATTTCAACATTTTTTCGAGCTATCCGCACGTGAGTGGTGTCGTTAGAAGCGCCTCGGCGAGGGCTACGTAAATATGTAATAAACTAAGGTAGGTGTAATATAAAAATTAAAGTTATGGTCCAAAAACTAGTTTTTCATTTCAACATTTTTTCGAGCTATCCGCACGTGAGTGGTGTCGTTAGAAGCGCCTCGGCGAGGGCTACGTAAATATGTAATAAACTAAGGTAGGTGTAATATAAAAATTAAAGTTATGGTCCAAAAACTAGTTTTTCATTTCAACATTTTTTCGAGCTATCCGCACGTGAGTGGTGTCGTTAGAAACGCCTCGGCGAGGGCTACGTAAATATGTAATAAACTAAGGTAGGTGTAATATAAAAATTAAAGTTATGGTCCAAAAACTAGTTTTTCATTTCAACATTTTTTCGAGCTATCCGCACGTGAGTGGTGTCGTTAGAAGCGCCTCGGCGAGGGCTACGTAAATATGTAATAAACTAAGGTAGGTGTAATATAAAAATTAACGTTATGGTCCAAAAACTAGTTTTTCATTTCAACATTTTTTCGAGCTATCCGCACGTGAGTGGTGTCGTTAGAAGCGCCTCGGCGAGGGCTACGTAAATATGTAATAAACTAAGGTAGGTGTAATATAAAAATTAAAGTTATGGTCCAAAAACTAGTTTTTCATTTCAACATTTTTTCGAGCTATCCGCACGTGAGTGGTGTCGTTAGAAGCGCCTCGGCGAGGGCTACGTAAATATGTAATAAACTAAGGTAGGTGTAATATAAAAATTAAAGTTATGGTCCAAAAACTAGTTTTTCATTTCAACATTTTTTCGAGCTATCCGCACGTGAGTGGTGTCGTTAGAAGCGCCTCGGCGAGGGCTACGTAAATATGTAATAAACTAAGGTAGGTGTAATATAAAAATTAAAGTTATGGTCCAAAAACTAGTTTTTCATTTCAACATTTTTTCGAGCTATCCGCACGTGAGTGGTGTCGTTAGAAGCGCCTCGGCGAGGGCTACGTAAATATGTAATAAACTAAGGTAGGTGTAATATAAAAATTAAAGTTATGGTCCAAAAACTAGTTTTTCATTTCAACATTTTTTCGAGCTATCCGCACGTGAGTGGTGTCGTTAGAAGCGCCTCGGCGAGGGCTACGTAAATATGTAATAAACTAAGGTAGGTGTAATATAAAAATTAAAGTTATGGTCCAAAAACTAGTTTTTCATTTCAACATTTTTTCGAGCTATCCGCACGTGAGTGGTGTCGTTAGAAGCGCCTCGGCGAGGGCTACGTAAATATGTAATAAACTAAGGTAGGTGTAATATAAAAATTAAAGTTATGGTCCAAAAACTAGTTTTTCATTTCAACATTTTTTCGAGCTATCCGCTTGTGAGTGGTGTCGTTAGAAGCGCCTCGGCGAGGGCTACGTAAATATGTAATAAACTAAGGTAGGTGTAATATAAAAATTAAAGTTATGGTCCAAAAACTAGTTTTTCATTTCAACATTTTTTCGAGCTATCCGTACGTGAGTGGTGTCGTTAGAAGCGCCTCGGCGAGGGCTAGCTAAATATGTAATAAATTAAGGTAGGTGTAATATAAAAATTAAAGTTATGGTCCAAAAACTAGTTTTTCATTACAAAATTTTTTCGAGCTATCCGCACGTGAGTGGTGTCGTTAGAAGCGCCTTGGCGAGGGCTAGCTAAATATGTAATAAACTAAGGTAGGTGTAATATAAAAATTAAAGTTATGGTCCAAAAACTAGTTTTTCATTTCAACATTTTTTCGAGCTATCCGCACGTGAGTGGTGTCGTTAGAAGCGCCTCGGCGAGGGCTACGTAAATATGTAATAAACTAAGGTAGGTGTAATATAAAAATTAAAGTTATGGTCCAAAAACTAGTTTTTCATTTCAACATTTTTTCGAGCTATCCGCACGTGAGTGGTGTCGTTAGAAGCGCCTCGGCGAGGGCTACGTAAATATGTAATAAACTAAGGTAGGTGTAATATAAAAATTAAAGTTATGGTCCAAAAACTAGTTTTTCATTTCAACATTTTTTCGAGCTATCCGCACGTGAGTGGTGTCGTTAGAAGCGCCTCGGCGAGGGCTACGTAAATATGTAATAAACTAAGGTAGGTGTAATATAAAAATTAAAGTTATGGTCCAAAAACTAGTTTTTCATTTCAACATTTTTTCGAGCTATGCGCACGTGAGTGGTGTCGTTAGAAGCGCCTCGGCGAGGGCTACGTAAATATGTAATAAACTAAGGTAGGTGTAATATAAAAATTAAAGTTATGGTCCAAAAACTAGTTTTTCATTTCAACATTTTTTCGAGCTATCCGCACGTGAGTGGTGTCGTTAGAAGCGCCTCGGCGAGGGCTACGTAAATATGTAATAAACTAAGGTAGGTGTAATATAAAAATTAAAGTTATGGTCCAAAAACTAGTTTTTCATTTCAACATTTTTTCGAGCTATCCGCACGTGAGTGGTGTCGTTAGAAGCGCCTCGGCGAGGGCTACGTAAATATGTAATAAACTAAGGTAGGTGTAATATAAAAATTAAAGTTATGGTCCAAAAACTAGTTTTTCATTTCAACATTTTTTCGAGCTATCCGCACGTGAGTGGTGTCGTTAGAAGCGCCTCGGCGAGGGCTACGTAAATATGTAATAAACTAAGGTAGGTGTAATATAAAAATTAAAGTTATGGTCCAAAAACTAGTTTTTCATTTCAACATTTTTTCGAGCTATCCGCACGTGAGTGGTGTCGTTAGAAGCGCCTCGGCGAGGGCTACGTAAATATGTAATAAACTAAGGTAGGTGTAATATAAAAATTAAAGTTATGGTCCAAAAACTAGTTTTTCATTTCAACATTTTTTCGAGCTATCCGCACGTGAGTGGTGTCGTTAGAAGCGCCTCGGCGAGGGCTACGTAAATATGTAATAAACTAAGGTAGGTGTAATATAAAAATTAAAGTTATGGTCCAAAAACTAGTTTTTCATTTCAACATTTTTTCGAGCTATCCGCACGTGAGTGGTGTCGTTAGAAGCGCCTCGGCGAGGGCTACGTAAATATGTAATAAACTAAGGTAGGTGTAATATAAAAATTAAAGTTATGGTCCAAAAACTAGTTTTTCATTTCAACATTTTTTCGAGCTATCCGCTTGTGAGTGCTGTCGTTAGAAGCGCCTCGGCGAGGGCTACGTAAATATGTAATAAACTAAGGTAGGTGTAATATAAAAATTAAAGTTATGGTCCAAAAACTAGTTTTTCTTTTCAACATTTTTTCGAGCTATCCGCACGTGAGTGGTGTCGTTAGAAGCGCCTCGGCGAGGGCTAGCTAAATATGTAATAAACTAAGGTAGGTGTAATATAAAAATTAAGTTATGGTCCAAAAACTAGTTTTTCATTACAACATTTTTTCGAGCTATCCGCACGTGAGTGGTGTCGTTAGAAGCGCCTTGGCGAGGGCTAGCTAAATATGTAATAAACTAAGGTAGGTGTAATATAAAAATTAAAGTTATGGTCCAAAAACTAGTTTTTCATTTCAACATTTTTTCGAGCTATCCGCACGTGAGTGGTGTCGTTAGAAGCGCCTCGGCGAGGGCTACGTAAATATGTAATAAACTAAGGTAGGTGTAATATAAAAATTAAAGTTATGGTCCAAAAACTAGTTTTTCATTTCAACATTTTTTCGAGCTATCCGCACGTGAGTGGTGTCGTTAGAAGCGCCTCGGCGAGGGCTACGTAAATATGTAATAAACTAAGGTAGGTGTAATATAAAAATTAAAGTTATGGTCCAAAAACTAGTTTTTCATTTCAACATTTTTTCGAGCTATCCGCACGTGAGTGGTGTCGTTAGAAGCGCCTCGGCGAGGGCTACGTAAATATGTAATAAACTAAGGTAGGTGTAATATAAAAATTAAAGTTATGGTCCAAAAACTAGTTTTTCATTTCAACATTTTTTCGAGCTATCCGCACGTGAGTGGTGTCGTTAGAAGCGCCTCGGCGAGGGCTACGTAAATATGTAATAAACTAAGGTAGGTGTAATATAAAAATTAAAGTTATGGTCCAAAAACTAGTTTTTCATTTCAACATTTTTTCGAGCTATCCGCACGTGAGTGGTGTCGTTAGAAGCGCCTCGGCGAGGGCTACGTAAATATGTAATAAACTAAGGTAGGTGTAATATAAAAATTAAAGTTATGGTCCAAAAACTAGTTTTTCATTTCAACATTTTTTCGAGCTATCCGCACGTGAGTGGTGTCGTTAGAAGCGCCTCGGCGAGGGCTACGTAAATATGTAATAAACTAAGGTAGGTGTAATATAAAAATTAAAGTTATGGTCCAAAAACTAGTTTTTCATTTCAACATTTTTTCGAGCTATCCGCACGTGAATGGTGTCGTTAGAAGCGCCTCGGCGAGGGCTACGTAAATATGTAATAAACTAAGGTAGGTGTAATATAAAAATTAAAGTTATGGTCCAAAAACTAGTTTTTCATTTCAACATTTTTTCGAGCTATCCGCACGTGAGTGGTGTCGTTAGAAGCGCCTCGGCGAGGGCTACGTAAATATGTAATAAACTAAGGTAGGTGTAATATAAAAATTAAAGTTATGGTCCAAAAACTAGTTTTTCATTTCAACATTTTTTCGAGCTATCCGCACGTGAGTGGTGTCGTTAGAAGCGCCTCGGCGAGGGCTACGTAAATATGTAATAAACTAAGGTAGGTGTAATATAAAAATTAAAGTTATGGTCCAAAAACTAGTTTTTCATTTCAACATTTTTTCGAGCTATCCGCACGTGAGTGGTGTCGTTAGAAGCGCCTCGGCGAGGGCTACGTAAATATGTAATAAACTAAGGTAGGTGTAATATAAAAATTAAAGTTATGGTCCAAAAACTAGTTTTTCATTTCAACATTTTTTCGAGCTATCCGCACGTGAGTGGTGTCGTTAGAAGCGCCTCGCCGAGGGCTACGTAAATATGTAATAAACTAAGGTAGGTGTAATATAAAAATTAAAGTTATGGTCCAAAAACTAGTTTTTCATTTCAACATTTTTTCGAGCTATCCGCACGTGAGTGGTGTCGTTAGAAGCGCCTCGGCGAGGGCTACGTAAATATGTAATAAACTAAGGTAGGTGTAATATAAAAATTAAAGTTATGGTCCAAAAACTAGTTTTTCATTTCAACATTTTTTCGAGCTATCCGCTTGTGAGTGGTGTCGTTAGAAGCGCCTCGGCGAGGGCTAGCTAAATATGTAGTAAACTAAGGTAGGTGTAATATAAAAATTAAAGTTATGGTCCAAAAACTAGTTTTTCATTACAACATTTTTTCGAGCTATCCGCACGTGAGTGGTGTCGTTAGAAGCGCCTCGGCGAGGGCTACGTAAATATGTAATAAACTAAGGTAGGTGTACTATAAAAATTAAAGTTATGGTCCAAAAACTAGTTTTTCATTTCAACATTTTTTCGAGCTATGCGCACGTGAGTGGTGTCGTTAGAAGCGCCTCGGCGAGGGCTACGTAAATATGTAATAAACTAAGGTAGGTGTAATATAAAAATTAAAGTTATGGTCCAAAAACTAGTTTTTCATTTCAACATTTTTTCGAGCTATCCGCACGTGAGTGGTGTCGTTAGAAGCGCCTCGGCGAGGGCTACGTAAATATGTAATAAACTAAGGTAGGTGTAATATAAAAATTAAAGTTATGGTCCAAAAACTAGTTTTTCATTTCAACATTTTTTCGAGCTATGCGCACGTGAGTGGTGTCGTTAGAAGCGCCTCGGCGAGGGCTACGTAAATATGTAATAAACTAAGGTAGGTGTAATATAAAAATTAAAGTTATGGTCCAAAAACTAGTTTTTCATTTCAACATTTTTTCGAGCTATCCGCACGTGAGTGGTGTCGTTAGAAGCGCCTCGGCGAGGGCTACGTAAATATGTAATAAACTAAGGTAGGTGTAATATAAAAATTAAAGTTATGGTCCAAAAACTATTTTTTCATTTCAACATTTTTTCGAGCTATCCGCACGTGAGTGGTGTCGTTAGAAGCGCCTCGGCGAGGGCTACGTAAATATGTAATAAACTAAGGTAGGTGTAATATAAAAATTAAAGTTATGGTCCAAAAACTAGTTTTTCATTTCAACATTTTTTCGAGCTATCCGCACGTGAGTGGTGTCGTTAGAAGCGCCTCAGCGAGGGCTACGTAAATATGTAATAAACTAAGGTAGGTGTAATATAAAAATTAAAGTTATGGTCCAAAAACTAGTTTTTCATTTCAACATTTTTTCGAGCTATGCGCACGTGAGTGGTGTCGTTAGAAGCGCCTCGGCGAGGGCTACGTAAATATGTAATAAACTAAGGTAGGTGTAATATAAAAATTAAAGTTATGGTCCAAAAACTAGTTTTTCATTTCAACATTTTTTCGAGCTATCCGCACGTGAGTGGTGTCGTTAGAAGCGCCTCGGCGAGGGCTACGTAAATATGTAATAAACTAAGGTAGGTGTAATATAAAAATTAAAGTTATGGTCCAAAAACTAGTTTTTCATTTCAACATTTTTTCGAGCTATCCGCACGTGAGTGGTGTCGTTAGAAGCGCCTCGGCGAGGGCTACGTAAATATGTAATAAACTAAGGTAGGTGTAATATAAAAATTAAAGTTATGGTCCAAAAACTAGTTTTTCATTTCAACATTTTTTCGAGCTATCCGCTTGTGAGTGGTGTCGTTAGAAGCGCCTCGGCGAGGGCTACGTAAATATGTAATAAACTAAGGTAGGTGTAATATAAAAATTAAAGTTATGGTCCAAAAACTAGTTTTTCATTTCAACATTTTTTCGAGCTATCCGCACGTGAGTGGTGTCGTTAGAAGCGCCTCGGCGAGGGCTAGCTAAATATGTAGTAAACTAAGGTAGGTGTAATATAAAAATTAAAGTTATGGTCCAAAAACTAGTTTTTCATTACAACATTTTTTCGAGCTATCCGCACGTGAGTGGTGTCGTTAGAAGCGCCTTGGCGAGGGCTAGCTAAATATGTAATAAACTAAGGTAGGTGTAATATAAAAATTAAAGTTATGGTCCAAAAACTAGTTTTTCATTTCAACATTTTTTCGAGCTATCCGCACGTGAGTGGTGTCGTTAGAAGCGCCTCGGCGAGGGCTACGTAAATATGTAATAAACTAAGGTAGGTGTACTATAAAAATTAAAGTTATGGTCCAAAAACTAGTTTTTCATTTCAACATTTTTTCGAGCTATGCGCACGTGAGTGGTGTCGTTAGAAGCGCCTCGGCGAGGGCTACGTAAATATGTAATAAACTAAGGTAGGTGTAATATAAAAATTAAAGTTATGGTCCAAAAACTAGTTTTTCATTTCAACATTTTTTCGAGCTATCCGCACGTGAGTGGTGTCGTTAGAAGCGCCTCGGCGAGGGCTACGTAAATATGTAATAAACTAAGGTAGGTGTAATATAAAAATTAAAGTTATGGTCCAAAAACTAGTTTTTCATTTCAACATTTTTTCGAGCTATGCGCACGTGAGTGGTGTCGTTAGAAGCGCCTCGGCGAGGGCTACGTAAATATGTAATAAACTAAGGTAGGTGTAATATAAAAATTAAAGTTATGGTCCAAAAACTAGTTTTTCATTTCAACATTTTTTCGAGCTATCCGCACGTGAGTGGTGTCGTTAGAAGCGCCTCGGCGAGGGCTACGTAAATATGTAATAAACTAAGGTAGGTGTAATATAAAAATTAAAGTTATGGTCCAAAAACTAGTTTTTCATTTCAACATTTTTTCGAGCTATCCGCACGTGAGTGGTGTCGTTAGAAGCGCCTCGGCGAGGGCTACGTAAATATGTAATAAACTAAGGTAGGTGTAATATAAAAATTAAAGTTATGGTCCAAAAACTAGTTTTTCATTTCAACATTTTTTCGAGCTATCCGCACGTGAGTGGTGTCGTTAGAAGCGCCTCAGCGAGGGCTACGTAAATATGTAATAAACTAAGGTAGGTGTAATATAAAAATTAAAGTTATGGTCCAAAAACTAGTTTTTCATTTCAACATTTTTTCGAGCTATGCGCACGTGAGTGGTGTCGTTAGAAGCGCCTCGGCGAGGGCTACGTAAATATGTAATAAACTAAGGTAGGTGTAATATAAAAATTAAAGTTATGGTCCAAAAACTAGTTTTTCATTTCAACATTTTTTCGAGCTATCCGCACGTGAGTGGTGTCGTTAGAAGCGCCTCGGCGAGGGCTACGTAAATATGTAATAAACTAAGGTAGGTGTAAAATAAAAATTAAAGTTATGGTCCAAAAACTAGTTTTTCATTTCAACATTTTTTCGAGCTATCCGCACGTGAGTGGTGTCGTTAGAAGCGCCTCGGCGAGGGCTACGTAAATATGTAATAAACTAAGGTAGGTGTAATATAAAAATTAAAGTTATGGTCCAAAAACTAGTTTTTCATTTCAACATTTTTTCGAGCTATCCGCACGTGAGTGGTGTCGTTAGAAGCGCCTCGGCGAGGGCTACGTAAATATGTAATAAACTAAGGTAGGTGTAATATAAAAATTAAAGTTATGGTCCAAAAACTAGTTTTTCATTTCAACATTTTTTCGAGCTATCCGCACGTGAATGGTGTCGTTAGAAGCGCCTCGGCGAGGGCTACGTAAATATGTAATAAACTAAGGTAGGTGTAATATAAAAATTAAAGTTATGGTCCAAAAACTAGTTTTTCATTTCAACATTTTTTCGAGCTATCCGCACGTGAGTGGTGTCGTTAGAAGCGCCTCGGCGAGGGCTACGTAAATATGTAATAAACTAAGGTAGGTGTAATATAAAAATTAAAGTTATGGTCCAAAAACTAGTTTTTCATTTCAACATTTTTTCGAGCTATCCGCACGTGAGTGGTGTCGTTAGAAGCGCCTTGGCGAGGGCTAGCTAAATATGTAATAAACTAAGGTAGGTGTAATATAAAAATTAAAGTTATGGTCCAAAAACTAGTTTTTCATTTCAACATTTTTTCGAGCTATCCGCACGTGAGTGGTGTCGTTAGAAGCGCCTCGGCGAGGGCTACGTAAATATGTAATAAACTAAGGTAGGTGTAATATAAAAATTAAAGTTATGGTCCAAAAACTAGTTTTTCATTTCAACATTTTTTCGAGCTATCCGCACGTGAGTGGTGTCGTTAGAAGCGCCTCGGCGAGGGCTACGTAAATATGTAATAAACTAAGGTAGGTGTAATATAAAAATTAAAGTTATGGTCCAAAAACTAGTTTTTCATTTCAACATTTTTTCGAGCTATCCGCACGTGAGTGGTGTCGTTAGAAGCGCCTCGGCGAGGGCTACGTAAATATGTAATAAACTAAGGTAGGTGTAATATAAAAATTAAAGTTATGGTCCAAAAACTAGTTTTTCATTTCAACATTTTTTCGAGCTATCCGCACGTGAGTGGTGTCGTTAGAAGCGCCTCGGCGAGGGCTACGTAAATATGTAATAAACTAAGGTAGGTGTAATATAAAAATTAAAGTTATGGTCCAAAAACTAGTTTTTCATTTCAACATTTTTTCGAGCTATCCGCACGTGAGTGGTGTCGTTAGAAGCGCCTCGGCGAGGGCTACGTAAATATGTAATAAACTAAGGTAGGTGTAATATAAAAATTAAAGTTATGGTCCAAAAACTAGTTTTTCATTTCAACATTTTTTCGAGCTATCCGCTTGTGAGTGGTGTCGTTAGAAGCGCCTCGGCGAGGGCTACGTAAATATGTAATAAACTAAGGTAGGTGTAATATAAAAATTAAAGTTATGGTCCAAAAACTAGTTTTTCATTTCAACATTTTTTCGAGCTATCCGTACGTGAGTGGTGTCGTTAGAAGCGCCTCGGCGAGGGCTAGCTAAATATGTAATAAATTAAGGTAGGTGTAATATAAAAATTAAAGTTATGGTCCAAAAACTAGTTTTTCATTACAAAATTTTTTCGAGCTATCCGCACGTGAGTGGTGTCGTTAGAAGCGCCTTGGCGAGGGCTAGCTAAATATGTAATAAACTAAGGTAGGTGTAATATAAAAATTAAAGTTATGGTCCAAAAACTAGTTTTTCATTTCAACATTTTTTCGAGCTATCCGCACGTGAGTGGTGTCGTTAGAAGCGCCTCGGCGAGGGCTACGTAAATATGTAATAAACTAAGGTAGGTGTAATATAAAAATTAAAGTTATGGTCCAAAAACTAGTTTTTCATTTCAACATTTTTTCGAGCTATCCGCACGTGAGTGGTGTCGTTAGAAGCGCCTCGACGAGGGCTACGTAAATATGTAATAAACTAAGGTAGGTGTAATATAAAAATTAAAGTTATGGTCCAAAAACTAGTTTTTCATTTCAACATTTTTTCGAGCTATCCGCACGTGAGTGGTGTCGTTAGAAGCGCCTCGGCGAGGGCTAGCTAAATATGTAATAAACTAAGGTAGGTGTAATATAAAAATTAAAGTTATGGTCCAAAAACTAGTTTTTCATTTCAACATTTTTTCGAGCTATCCGCACGTGAGTGGTGTCGTTAGAAGCGCCTCGGCGAGGGCTACGTAAATATGTAATAAACTAAGGTAGGTGTAATATAAAAATTAAAGTTATGGTCCAAAAACTAGTTTTTCATTTCAACATTTTTTCGAGCTATCCGCACGTGAGTGGTGTCGTTAGAAGCGCCTCGGCGAGGGCTACGTAAATATGTAATAAACTAAGGTAGGTGTAATATAAAAATTAAAGTTATGGTCCAAAAACTAGTTTTTCATTTCAACATTTTTTCGAGCTATGCGCACGTGAGTGGTGTCGTTAGAAGCGCCTCGGCGAGGGCTACGTAAATATGTAATAAACTAAGGTAGGTGTAATATAAAAATTAAAGTTATGGTCCAAAAACTAGTTTTTCATTTCAACATTTTTTCGAGCTATCCGCACGTGAGTGGTGTCGTTAGAAGCGCCTCGGCGAGGGCTACGTAAATATGTAATAAACTAAGGTAGGTGTAATATAAAAATTAAAGTTATGGTCCAAAAACTAGTTTTTCATTTCAACATTTTTTCGAGCTATCCGCACGTGAGTGGTGTCGTTAGAAGCGCCTCGGCGAGGGCTACGTAAATATGTAATAAACTAAGGTAGGTGTAATATAAAAATTAAAGTTATGGTCCAAAAACTAGTTTTTCATTTCAACATTTTTTCGAGCTATCCGCTTGTGAGTGGTGTCGTTAGAAGCGCCTCGGCGAGGGCTACGTAAATATGTAATAAACTAAGGTAGGTGTAATATAAAAATTAAAGTTATGGTCCAAAAACTAGTTTTTCATTTCAACATTTTTTCGAGCTATCCGCTTGTGAGTGGTGTCGTTAGAAGCGCCTCGGCGAGGGCTACGTAAATATGTAATAAACTAAGGTAGGTGTAATATAAAAATTAAAGTTATGGTCCAAAAACTAGTTTTTCATTTCAACATTTTTTCGAGCTATCCGCACGTGAGTGGTGTCGTTAGAAGCGCCTCGGCGAGGGCTAGCTAAATATGTAATAAACTAAGGTAGGTGTAATATAAAAATTAAAGTTATGGTCCAAAAACTAGTTTTTCTTTTCAACATTTTTTCGAGCTATCCGCACGTGAGTGGTGTCGTTAGAAGCGCCTCGGCGAGGGCTAGCTAAATATGTAATAAACTAAGGTAGGTGTAATATAAAAATTAAGTTATGGTCCAAAAACTAGTTTTTCATTACAACATTTTTTCGAGCTATCCGCACGTGAGTGGTGTCGTTAGAAGCGCCTTGGCGAGGGCTAGCTAAATATGTAATAAACTAAGGTAGGTGTAATATAAAAATTAAAGTTATGGTCCAAAAACTAGTTTTTCATTTCAACATTTTTTCGAGCTATCCGCACGTGAGTGGTGTCGTTAGAAGCGCCTCGGCGAGGGCTACGTAAATATGTAATAAACTAAGGTAGGTGTAATATAAAAATTAAAGTTATGGTCCAAAAACTAGTTTTTCATTTCAACATTTTTTCGAGCTATCCGCACGTGAGTGGTGTCGTTAGAAGCGCCTCGGCGAGGGCTACGTAAATATGTAATAAACTAAGGTAGGTGTAATATAAAAATTAAAGTTATGGTCCAAAAACTAGTTTTTCATTTCAACATTTTTTCGAGCTATCCGCACGTGAGTGGTGTCGTTAGAAGCGCCTCGGCGAGGGCTACGTAAATATGTAATAAACTAAGGTAGGTGTAATATAAAAATTAAAGTTATGGTCCAAAAACTAGTTTTTCATTTCAACATTTTTTCGAGCTATCCGCACGTGAGTGGTGTCGTTAGAAGCGCCTCGGCGAGGGCTACGTAAATATGTAATAAACTAAGGTAGGTGTAATATAAAAATTAAAGTTATGGTCCAAAAACTAGTTTTTCATTTCAACATTTTTTCGAGCTATCCGCACGTGAGTGGTGTCGTTAGAAGCGCCTCGGCGAGGGCTACGTAAATATGTAATAAACTAAGGTAGGTGTAATATAAAAATTAAAGTTATGGTCCAAAAACTAGTTTTTCATTTCAACATTTTTTCGAGCTATCCGCACGTGAGTGGTGTCGTTAGAAGCGCCTCGGCGAGGGCTACGTAAATATGTAATAAACTAAGGTAGGTGTAATATAAAAATTAAAGTTATGGTCCAAAAACTAGTTTTTCATTTCAACATTTTTTCGAGCTATCCGCACGTGAATGGTGTCGTTAGAAGCGCCTCGGCGAGGGCTACGTAAATATGTAATAAACTAAGGTAGGTGTAATATAAAAATTAAAGTTATGGTCCAAAAACTAGTTTTTCATTTCAACATTTTTTCGAGCTATCCGCACGTGAGTGGTGTCGTTAGAAGCGCCTCGGCGAGGGCTACGTAAATATGTAATAAACTAAGGTAGGTGTAATATAAAAATTAAAGTTATGGTCCAAAAACTAGTTTTTCATGTCAACATTTTTTCGAGCTATCCGCACGTGAGTGGTGTCGTTAGAAGCGCCTCGGCGAGGGCTACGTAAATATGTAATAAACTAAGGTAGGTGTAATATAAAAATTAAAGTTATGGTCCAAAAACTAGTTTTTCATTTCAACATTTTTTCGAGCTATCCGCACGTGAGTGGTGTCGTTAGAAGCGCCTCGGCGAGGGCTAGCTAAATATGTAATAAACTAAGGTAGGTGTAATATAAAAATTAAAGTTATGGTCCAAAAACTAGTTTTTCATTTCAACATTTTTTCGAGCTATCCGCACGTGAGTGGTGTCGTTAGAAGCGCCTCGGCGAGGGCTACGTAAATATGTAATAAACTAAGGTAGGTGTAATATAAAAATTAAAGTTATGGTCCAAAAACTAGTTTTTCATTTCAACATTTTTTCGAGCTATCCGCACGTGAGTGGTGTCGTTAGAAGCGCCTCGGCGAGGGCTACGTAAATATGTAATAAACTAAGGTAGGTGTAATATAAAAATTAAAGTTATGGTCCAAAAACTAGTTTTTCATTTCAACATTTTTTCGAGCTATCCGCACGTGAGTGGTGTCGTTAGAAGCGCCTCGGCGAGGGCTACGTAAATATGTAATAAACTAAGGTAGGTGTAATATAAAAATTAAAGTTATGGTCTAAAAACTAGTTTTTCATTTCAACATTTTTTCGAGCTATCCGCTTGTGAGTGGTGTCGTTAGAAGCGCCTCGGCGAGGGCTACGTAAATATGTAATAAACTAAGGTAGGTGTAATATAAAAATTAAAGTTATGGTCCAAAAACTAGTTTTTCATTTCAACATTTTTTCGAGCTATCCGCACGTGAGTGGTGTCGTTAGAAGCGCCTCGGCGAGGGCTACGTAAATATGTAATAAACTAAGGTAGGTGTAATATAAAAATTAAAGTTATGGTCCAAAAACTAGTTTTTCATTTCAACATTTTTTCGAGCTATCCGCTTGTGAGTGGTGTCGTTAGAAGCGCCTCGGCGAGGGCTACGTAAATATGTAATAAACTAAGGTAGGTGTAATATAAAAATTAAAGTTATGGTCCAAAAACTAGTTTTTCATTTCAACATTTTTTCGAGCTATCCGCTTGTGAGTGGTGTCGTTAGAAGCGCCTCGGCGAGGGCTACGTAAATATGTAATAAACTAAGGTAGGTGTAATATAAAAATTAAAGTTATGGTCCAAAAACTAGTTTTTCATTTCAACATTTTTTCGAGCTATCCGCACGTGAGTGGTGTCGTTAGAAGCGCCTCGGCGAGGGCTAGCTAAATATGTAATAAACTAAGGTAGGTGTAATATAAAAATTAAAGTTATGGTCCAAAAACTAGTTTTTCTTTTCAACATTTTTTCGAGCTATCCGCACGTGAGTGGTGTCGTTAGAAGCGCCTCGGCGAGGGCTAGCTAAATATGTAATAAACTAAGGTAGGTGTAATATAAAAATTAAGTTATGGTCCAAAAACTAGTTTTTCATTACAACATTTTTTCGAGCTATCCGCACGTGAGTGGTGTCGTTAGAAGCGCCTTGGCGAGGGCTAGCTAAATATGTAATAAACTAAGGTAGGTGTAATATAAAAATTAAAGTTATGGTCCAAAAACTAGTTTTTCATTTCAACATTTTTTCGAGCTATCCGCACGTGAGTGGTGTCGTTAGAAGCGCCTCGGCGAGGGCTACGTAAATATGTAATAAACTAAGGTAGGTGTAATATAAAAATTAAAGTTATGGTCCAAAAACTAGTTTTTCATTTCAACATTTTTTCGAGCTATCCGCACGTGAGTGGTGTCGTTAGAAGCGCCTCGGCGAGGGCTACGTAAATATGTAATAAACTAAGGTAGGTGTAATATAAAAATTAAAGTTATGGTCCAAAAACTAGTTTTTCATTTCAACATTTTTTCGAGCTATCCGCACGTGAGTGGTGTCGTTAGAAGCGCCTCGGCGAGGGCTACGTAAATATGTAATAAACTAAGGTAGGTGTAATATAAAAATTAAAGTTATGGTCCAAAAACTAGTTTTTCATTTCAACATTTTTTCGAGCTATCCGCACGTGAGTGGTGTCGTTAGAAGCGCCTCGGCGAGGGCTACGTAAATATGTAATAAACTAAGGTAGGTGTAATATAAAAATTAAAGTTATGGTCCAAAAACTAGTTTTTCATTTCAACATTTTTTCGAGCTATCCGCACGTGAGTGGTGTCGTTAGAAGCGCCTCGGCGAGGGCTACGTAAATATGTAATAAACTAAGGTAGGTGTAATATAAAAATTAAAGTTATGGTCCAAAAACTAGTTTTTCATTTCAACATTTTTTCGAGCTATCCGCACGTGAGTGGTGTCGTTAGAAGCGCCTCGGCGAGGGCTACGTAAATATGTAATAAACTAAGGTAGGTGTAATATAAAAATTAAAGTTATGGTCCAAAAACTAGTTTTTCATTTCAACATTTTTTCGAGCTATCCGCACGTGAATGGTGTCGTTAGAAGCGCCTCGGCGAGGGCTACGTAAATATGTAATAAACTAAGGTAGGTGTAATATAAAAATTAAAGTTATGGTCCAAAAACTAGTTTTTCATTTCAACATTTTTTCGAGCTATCCGCACGTGAGTGGTGTCGTTAGAAGCGCCTCGGCGAGGGCTACGTAAATATGTAATAAACTAAGGTAGGTGTAATATAAAAATTAAAGTTATGGTCCAAAAACTAGTTTTTCATTTCAACATTTTTTCGAGCTATCCGCACGTGAGTGGTGTCGTTAGAAGCGCCTCGGCGAGGGCTACGTAAATATGTAATAAACTAAGGTAGGTGTAATATAAAAATTAAAGTTATGGTCCAAAAACTAGTTTTTCATTTCAACATTTTTTCGAGCTATCCGCACGTGAGTGGTGTCGTTAGAAGCGCCTCGGCGAGGGCTACGTAAATATGTAATAAACTAAGGTAGGTGTAATATAAAAATTAAAGTTATGGTCCAAAAACTAGTTTTTCATTTCAACATTTTTTCGAGCTATCCGCACGTGAGTGGTGTCGTTAGAAGCGCCTCGGCGAGGGCTACGTAAATATGTAATAAACTAAGGTAGGTGTAATATAAAAATTAAAGTTATGGTCCAAAAACTAGTTTTTCATTTCAACATTTTTTCGAGCTATCCGCACGTGAGTGGTGTCGTTAGAAGCGCCTCGGCGAGGGCTACGTAAATATGTAATAAACTAAGGTAGGTGTAATATAAAAATTAAAGTTATGGTCCAAAAACTAGTTTTTCATTTCAACATTTTTTCGAGCTATCCGCACGTGAGTGGTGTCGTTAGAAGCGCCTCGGCGAGGGCTACGTAAATATGTAATAAACTAAGGTAGGTGTAATATAAAAATTAAAGTTATGGTCTAAAAACTAGTTTTTCATTTCAACATTTTTTCGAGCTATCCGCTTGTGAGTGGTGTCGTTAGAAGCGCCTCGGCGAGGGCTACGTAAATATGTAATAAACTAAGGTAGGTGTAATATAAAAATTAAAGTTATGGTCCAAAAACTAGTTTTTCATTTCAACATTTTTTCGAGCTATCCGCACGTGAGTGGTGTCGTTAGAAGCGCCTCGGCGAGGGCTACGTAAATATGTAATAAACTAAGGTAGGTGTAATATAAAAATTAAAGTTATGGTCCAAAAACTAGTTTTTCATTTCAACATTTTTTCGAGCTATCCGCACGTGAGTGGTGTCGTTAGAAGCGCCTCGGCGAGGGCTACGTAAATATGTAATAAACTAAGGTAGGTGTAATATAAAAATTAAAGTTATGGTCCAAAAACTAGTTTTTCATTTCAACATTTTTTCGAGCTATCCGCACGTGAGTGGTGTCGTTAGAAGCGCCTCAGCGAGGGCTACGTAAATATGTAATAAACTAAGGTAGGTGTAATATAAAAATTAAAGTTATGGTCCAAAAACTAGTTTTTCATTTCAACATTTTTTCGAGCTATCCGCACGTGAGTGGTGTCGTTAGAAGCGCCTCGGCGAGGGCTACGTAAATATGTAATAAACTAAGGTAGGTGTAATATAAAAATTAAAGTTATGGTCCAAAAACTAGTTTTTCATTTCAACATTTTTTCGAGCTATCCGCACGTGAGTGTTGTCGTTAGAAGCGCCTCGGCGAGGGCTACGTAAATATGTAATAAACTAAGGTAGGTGTAATATAAAAATTAAAGTTATGGTCCAAAAACTAGTTTTTCATTTCAACATTTTTTCGAGCTATCCGCACGTGAGTGGTGTCGTTAGAAGCGCCTCGGCGAGGGCTACGTAAATATGTAATAAACTAAGGTAGGTGTAATATAAAAATTAAAGTTATGGTCCAAAAACTAGTTTTTCATTTCAACATTTTTTCGAGCTATCCGCACGTGAGTGGTGTCGTTAGAAGCGCCTCGGCGAGGGCTACGT
>FR997771.1:3151887-3347304 GCA_905475315.1 Autographa pulchrina
TTACCTAAACATGATATTATGTCGTCTTAGTATCAGAAAAAAATGGATCAATCGACACTACCAAACTCATGGTCAAAGGTTATTTAATGGAAACACAAAAAAAAATACAGTTATTTAAATAAGAAAAAAAATCAACGAACGAAAAAATAATTCTTAGGCAGTTACAAATATTTTGTAAACACAATACTACTTCGTAACACATTCTCGTTGTACACAAATCATGTAGACTTGCCCTCTCATACGTAATAGCCTTAATTTACTTGTGTTTTGTAATTAATAGCCCCAGTTGTGTAATATCTTAGTTGATGAGTGATACTACCGTGTGAGGTTGCGACCGACAATAATTGTTAACTTTATGTTACGTGACTTGAATTTACGTATGTGTTTAAAGAACCTTAGAGGCTTAAAGCCTGTAGTTTTGGTATGACAAGGCTGTGAAATCAACTAATTATTAAAGAAACCGAAGGATGTGTAGGTATTGCACAAAACTTTCCATCATTATTTCGAAGTGTTGACAGTTTTTAATGGATTTCTTAATAACATTTCAGTTACAGGTATCGGAACACTAAACCAAGAAGATGATGGTAAATAAACCCAGCTTGCCATAGACACTCAAATTACTACCGACGCTGTTATGTTTTCTTGATCTTTGTTGATTATGAACTATCTATGTGATAAGCTACAGTTTCCCAAAGGTATTTAATTAATTTAACGCTGATAATTAAGATTTAATTCATTTCTATTCGCTTTAAGTCCTATCTCGAAATCTCCACCACATTATACATACACCTACTGTTTAAGTAGGTACATTCTAATCCAATCTTCTACGACATTCACATAACGTAACCTAAGTAGGTACATTTCCTCGCAGAATTAAATTGAGACGCTTTCCATTCAGTTGGAACCGTGCGTGTAGTTCAACGAGCCTTTGTTTGAACGAAGTGTTAATTAAAGGCCAGATGATAGTACAAACATTCAATGGTTACTTTCGTGTGATTGGTCGAGGTTTAGTTCCGATTCTATTGCTATTAGCTTGTATTGGTGAATGAGATTTCGTTGTCTTGTTAATAGTTTTTCTGTCAATGTATTTAGATTAGTCTAGGATAGTGCCTAACAATATGGATCTATGAATTTTGATTATTTGCTTTTACGTTTGTGCTTCATTGGATATGGATCTTACTACAAAAAGCGGAGCTGAATTACATTTAACAATTCGTCATTATGATTACTATGTGTTCCTATCTATTTCTCTAATAATCATAATAGATAGTTATATAACTATTGTTTTATGTCCTTAATCAAAAAATAACATAGTACGTTTTTGGCGTATTGCGACCTGCATGTCTATTCTGTAAATAATTTCGGTATCGAGCTTCACCTGAGTGACAATAACGCTCACTTCAAAAGTGAACCCAATTGGCCTTGATTTAGAATTCAAATTCGAGAATACGTATTTGATATCTCACCGCGGATTCCGCTGTCGAGACATGAAAATAATGTTACAGAATACTGTTCATATAATTTTAAACCAAACACTCTCAAAAGCGGAAAGATGACGCAACGGCCTCTTATTTACACGAACTAGAAAAGAAAATAAATACCGCTGTACAAACTTTCTATACAAACAAACTAAATAGTAATAGGAGATTAAAATCCTCCACCAGAAGTGTTAGTTTAGTTGCAAAGAAACTTCGAACTTTAGTGAGTTTACGAACATTAGCTTTGCAACAAAAATAAAGGCGCCGGAAATAAAATTGTGAAAGTTTTCAACTAAAAAAACATTACTGGACATTTATTTCTTGGCTATTTATTATGATCTTATCCCTTATAGTTTAGACTTTGGGACGATTTATGTGATATGGAATCTTATATCTTCGATTTAGAGTATAATTTACGGAAAATAATATACAAAAATAGCGAAAAGCTTTTTTATGACTTTTAAAAAGTAGTTTTGTAATTAACTATCGAAAGTTTGAGGCATGTGTCTCAAGTTCATTTAAAATTTAATTATGCAATTAGCGTTTTTTATAGGTCATGGGGCGGCACCGCACGTGCCGTCAGGATAGCTTTAATCTTTAATTAGAATATATCAAACTATGGAGGATTGTGAAAGAACCATGCAACTTCTACAATATTCTTGGTAACCATTTTTTCCTAGGCGTGGCATTGCTGTTTATTTAAATCGAAATTTTACACCAATATAGATTTCTTTACTTTTAACTATTTATTTACAATTTAATACTTAAATCTAATACAAGAGCAAACACTTACAACTACACTAAAATTAAATCTTATATAAATAAATAAAACTAACACGCGTCAAAAAACTCATCGTCATCCTTGTCAATGGCGGGAAACGTGCCCAGAAGGCTGGCAGCATTGCATTGATTTCTTATTATCAAACTTATACCACCTCTAACGTCATTCAAAAAGATCAAACTATAAAACTATTTAGTTTACTCACAGAATTAGCTCCCAAAAATAGAATCACAAACATAAAACAAAATAAAAGAGCATCGACCTTTCCTCGCAATGTTTTATGAATATTTTCCCAGTATGGCTGTTCCTGAATACGCTTCGTGTCAGAGTTTCGTTGGTTTTGCAACAGTTCTCTGTGTTTGACAGTGGTTACTACATCGCGTCGACGGCGTGTTTTTCACTTAGCATTTTCACGTTTAATTTTCGGAATATAGATGTCAGAATGGATTTTTGTGACCGCATTTTTCGAGATAAAGTATTCTAGGTATGCTTTGATTTATAGAGATTTTTATGTTTTAGATTTTTTGGTGATCAATGCTCGTGCCTTCTCTATATGGGAAGAGGCCTGTGCCCAGCAGTGGGACGTTTATAGGCTGGATTATTATTATTATTATTAGATTTTTTAGTTTTTTTAAACTCAATATTATTTCAATCAATTAATATATAGTTCACAATAAACTCATAGTAAAGTTATAACTTAAAACTAAAATAATAGTATAACTTAATGAAAAACTTGACTTGAAAAACTTTGATTTTTGAAAGTTCATTCGTTAACCTATTAAAACAATTGAGTAGGCACTCAAAGTGAAATTACAAGCATTTCTTAAAATTCCTTTAGATACTAAAAAAATAAATCTAGTAATCAATTCATCCACTCTACTTCATTACAATTCACTACAGACATTGGTCAAAGAATTCACTTTGAAATGAACAGCTACATTTTTAACAAGTCTAGGCAAATGCTGAGGTAATTAAAGTGTAGATCCAACTTTTTCTTTGAAACTTTAAGTATCTGGAAGTTCATTAAAACGGTGCCGGCACTATAGGTCCTTCCACAGTCTTTGTCGTTAAATTAAAACTAATAAGAATTATGTGCGATAAAATATTTCATTATGAATATTTAACTTTAGGGAGGTTTAAGAAGTGATAAAATTAAGACAAAAATTTTGGTCAATTTTTTGACGTAGAAGACACAGTAGATTCGTACATACATAGAGTGCCTACTAATAGCAACCAGCTGTAGGTTTATCATAATAGTATCACCGTTTGCATTATTTTACCGAATTACAAAAAAAATGTATAATGGTAGATGTCATTACAAAACAAAAAATAAAGTTATTAAAACCTTTATATTAATAAAACGGTTATGAATGACCCGTACATAGTAAACATTATTTACTTCTGCACCTGTTATATTTTTTGACGGGCCTGCTGGTTAGTGACCCTGACTGCTATACCGGAGGTCGTGGGTTCGATTCCCACCCAGGACAAATGTTTGTGTGATGAGCACGATCATTTGTTCTGGTTGTCTGGGTGTAATTTATCTATAATAATATGTATGTATTTAGAAATATATAAGTATGTTTATCAGTTGCCTGGTTACCATAACACAAGCTCTGCTTAGCTTGGGATCAGATAACCGTGTGTGAGTTGTCCCGGAATATTATTATTATTATCTGGGGGCACGGCAGTGCCCCAGCCAAGTCTCGAGCAAAACGGGCACGGCCGTACCATTCTTTTCTCGAAGCGTTTCGCGGCTATTTCACCCCCCCTGTATCATCGATACGGATAAAGCTAGGGGTTTAGGTTTTCGATGACCTAGAGTAAGTATTAAAACAAGCTCAGCCTCAAAATTACATGACATTTGAACCAATAGTTTACGAGTTATGAGCGATCAAAGTTACACCATTTTGTCACTCACTGACTCACTCACTGACCGATCATCAAAAATCTAAGGTACTTCTAGCAAACTTAGAACCTTCAAATTTGGCACCAAGATAGGTTTTTAGCTAAATATAAAGGGAAAATTATAAAAACGGTAATAAATTATATACCTTAGTAAATAATATGAAACAAATTTATATTTGCGGTTTTACAAGAACATGGTGTATGAATTTTGACTGCATTGTTAACTTTGTTCTTTGTTTATGTATATACAATATATATATATATGTTTATTTATATACATAAAGCAAATATAATTTTATAGCAATTTTGTTTATTTATAAAAAGAAAAGAAAGAGACCTACAAAAAATAAATGAGATCCCACCAAAAACATTCAATGTAAAAAAAAGCCAAGTCTCTCTATGCAATTCTTCCATCGTAAAAAGTTTTGAGATCGCATAGGAGCCAAGTCCTGTTCAACTTAATTTGTAATAATAAATCAATATTTTGTGACTATATCAATAGTTTTGTTTACATTACAATAATAGTGACTTGGCCATGAGCACAATAAGATACAAATATAAAACGGCATATTTGGAGGAGTTGCAAGTAAATAATAAATAATATCAGGACACCTTAACCGACAGTCGGTATCATCCAAGATCAGTGAACTGCACATGCACTATGGCGCATGTTTAGTCCATAGTGATCTCAAATTCCAATCAGTTACAAAATCATATCCATAATATATATTATTGGGAGAAAACTAAAAGCAAGAATAGCAACACCGCGACGGGCTATATAAGGAAGGCTGCTGGCGGTACTCGTCCATTTTGCCATCGGTCATCGCGCAGCGCGGAAGCTCTGTCTGATTTATTCATATTCATATATTGTAATTTAGTTAGGCCGGAGGCCATTAAAATCTTTTTAAAAAAATAATTAATCTTTCTATTTGTAACATCAGAAGTGGGATTCGAAGGCCGAAAGGCTGCTGAAGCGCATTTCTGGTTTTATAAAAAAAAAAAAAAAAAAAAAAAATATTGTATTCCTCCACGTGGTTTGGTCATTTAATATTTAGACTGAGTTTTTGTCTGTGCGATGCCTTCCAACGATCAACGCAACAAGCGAAAACGCCGTGGGCGAACTCCTTCGCCTAATCCAATGGAGGAGATCCTGAGGAGGCTACGCACGTTGGAGGACCAGTCCCGCGTGTCAGTGGAGACGCAGGCCGTTGTAGCGACCAGCGCTACCCCGCTCGAGCTGCCAAGCACGACACCGTCGACATCGGTGCTCGGGGCACCTACACAGCCGCGCGAGCTTCTGTCCGCGCCAGCCGGGACGCTGCCGCTGACGCCACGCGCTAGCAACATGGAATCAACGCAGTCTGAAGACGTCGTGACAAGCGCCGCAGAGCGTCTTTTGACCGCTATCAGCTGTGCTCAGGTCAGATCTAACCGATATTTTGTCTCTGATTTTGATCCGAGTGTTCATGACTTCGACACGTGGTGCGATGAAGTAGAAAGAGCTCGTATTTCGAACTATTGGGACGACAGAGAATGCCTTGCTCGCATCGGACATTGTCTAAAGGGCGAATCTCGCACCTGGCTTAGCCAATGGACAAGCACTATTCGCACATGGTCCAGTTTCAAATTAGAACTAAAAGCGCTATGCCCACGTTCTGTCGATGTCGCGAACATTCTCTATGATGTAATGCGGACAGAGTCCGATAAATACTCCACATATGCTGAGTATGCTCGTAAATCGCTTTTAAGGTTACGCATAGTTAAAGGCCTAAGTAACGAGCTGCTTACCGCTATTATTATTCGTGGAATTGCAGATCCGCAAATTCGTGCTATGGCTACTAACGCTAAATTATCGCCTGATTCTATAGTGGAGTTTTTATCGAGCTTTGTTAAACCTTCTTGCAGCTATAATAAGAAAGCGTTCCCTAATGGCCCCTCACTCACACACTCAAATCACAAACCGTTAAAACGTCAACATGATTCCAAAGATTCGAAATCAATAAAGTGTTATCAGTGTAATCAATTTGGTCATAAGAGTATCAATTGTAACAAACGGTCGAATACAACCACAAGTAATAGTGAAGAAAAATCAATTGCGTTACCGACGTCATCTCGTGGTGATCCGCTGAAGTGTACGTTTTGCAAAAAGTAGGTCATTCCGAGGCTAATTGTTTTGCTAAGGAACGTGCAAGCTCACGAAATAAAAACGGTGTCAATTTTTGTCGCGAAATTGTAGGTAGTTCTAAAAATCGTGATGTGACAACTGCCGTCATATTAGGGATACCGTTAGACGTGCTAATTGATAGTGGTTCATGTGTTTCCTTGATGTCAAAAACTATAGCTAAACATTTCCCGTGTCAATTAAAGCCTACTAACCAGCTATTATGCGGCTTAGGTGGTACGGAAATTAGATCAGAATCATTTGTAACGCTACCCGTTGAGTTTAGCGATATAACAATAGAAGTTGATTTTTGTGTTGTGGGTGGCAATAATTTAAATGTACCCGTCATAATTGGTACAGACGTACTAAACAGGAAAGGTATTACTTATGTTAGGTCCGGTAACTGCCAACGTATAGTTCATAGTGAGGTGACCGTAAACGATGTTATGCAGGTAAATTTGATTTCCTTGTCCGATCAAGTTAATACATCGGTATCCGGAAATGATAGGGAACGGTTACTAGAGATCCTCAACAAATATTCGGAATTCTTTTTAAGCGGTACCGCTACCACAACAGTGAAAGATAGTGAGATGCATATTAAGTTAACAACCGATGTGCCCGTGTACTATAGACCCTACAAATTATCTCATGATGAAAAATTAAAAGTACGCAATATAGTGAAGGATTTACTCGATAAAAAAATTATTCGCGAGTCCGATTCAGAATACGCTAGTCCGATCCTACTAGTAAAAAAGAAGGATGGCTCTGATCGAATGGTCGTGGACTACCGCGCACTAAATCAAATAACAGTCAAAACTAGACATCCTCTCCCATTGATCAACGACTACATAGATAGGTTAGGTAATGCTCGCTGGTTCAGCTCCCTGGACATGGTTTCCGGCTTCCATCAACTAAGGGTTGCTGAAGAGTCTATCCATAAGACCGCATTCGTTACACCGGAGGCCCAGTATGAATATTGCAAGGTACCCTACGGTTTAGCGAACGCGCCGATTTTTTATCAGAAAACCATCTCTAAAACACTTAAACCCTTCATTGAGGCCGGAAAGGTCATGGTCTACATCGACGATGTGTTAATATTAACGGACGGGATTGATGAAAACCTCATTTTATTAGATTCGGTTATAAAAACGCTAACTGAGGCAGGTTTTTCAATAAATTTAAAGAAATGTACTTTTCTAACTAAGGAGATAGAGTACCTAGGTAGAATTATAAGAGATGGTCAGGTTAGACCGAGCAATTATAAAATTGATGCATTAGTTAAATCACCACGACCGAATAATGTCAAACAGGTTCGCCAATTTCTTGGTCTCGCAGGATACTTCCGAAGATACATTCCTAATTACGCGATTAAGACTGCGCAAATTGCCGCTCTTACTAGAAAAGGAGTAACATTTAATTGGAGCGATGAACACGAAAATGCACGCCAAGATATCATTTCTTATTTAACTAATGAACCAATTTTGACAATATTCGATCCTGAGTTGACAACTGAGCTGCATACGGACGCCAGCTCTATAGGTTATGGCGGAATCCTTATGCAGGTAGGCAAGGATGGCCGTAGACGGGTAGTTGCTTATTTTAGCAAGCTGACTGCTGGCGCGGAATCCAAGTACCACAGCTATGAGTTGGAGACCCTCGCGGTAGTAAAATCCTTACAACATTTTAGACAATATTTAATTGGTAAATCTTTTAAGATAATCACGGACTGTAATGCATTAAAAATGACACAACGTAAGAAGGATCTCCAACCCAGAGTTGCAAGATGGTGGATGTACATGCAGGATTTTGATTTCTCGTTAGAATACCGTAAAGGCGCGCTTATGTCACACGTAGACTACTTAAGTAGGAATCCGGTCAATATGATTAATGTTGTTCAAAAACCACAAAATTGGGCTCAAGTGGCTCAGGCAGGTGACGAGGAGACACTAACGTTACTTGAAAAATTAGACAACGGTAAACTAGATAACACGCGTTACGTGAAACGCAATAACCTCTTGTATTATAAGTATGACGTCACGGGTGAGCAAGCGCGATTTTTATGTTATGTACCCAAGGCATTTCGATTAAGTTTGTTGCGCGTTTTCCATGACGAGCATGAACACATCGGTGTAGACAAAACCACTAATCTGATCCTGCGACACTTTTGGTTCCCCGGCCTTAGACAATTTGTCACAAAATACGTCACGCACTGTGTAGTGTGCATTTCGCATAAGCAAGTTCCTCGCGCACCTTTGCAACCAATATCCTCTTGGGAAAAGGCTCCAGTACCATTTGATACGATACATGCGGATGTACTCGGACCACTGAGAGAAAGTGGTGGTCATAAACATGTACTTATTATAGTTGACGCGTATACGAAGTACTGTATGCTTTATGCCCTACCCAGGCAAGATTGTAGCGAGTTGAGGCGCGTAATGACCCAAATAATTTCTCTGTTTGGTACTTTTAAAAGACTAGTGTGCGATAGAAGCCGTATGTTCGATAACCATGAGTTTATAAATTGGATATCCAATTATGGGGTCGTAGTGCATTTCATTACCCCTGAAATGCACCAGGAAAACGGACAGGTTGAACGTTACTGCCGTACAGTCTTAAACATGTTAAGAGTTGAAGTAAACTATAATGAAAATGATTGGTCAAAGATATTATGGAAACTGCAACTAGTTTTAAATGTTACTAAACATAAGACTACTCAATATTCGGCATTAAATCTTCTTATTGGCACTGATTCCACTACACCTTTAATAAACGCCTTAATCAAAGATATAACGTGCGAAGGTTCAAACCCAAATCGCGATGCAATTCGCGAGATGAGACGGCAGCGTGCAGATGGACTTATCCGGGAGAACAAAGAAAAACAGGACTCTTACGTTAATAAAAATAGGAAACCGCCTAAAACGTTTCAAGTTAATGATTTAGTTTATGTGATTAAGAACTCTCAAAGTACCGGAAAGCTCGATAGTGGTATGAGAGGCCCTTATAAAGTTACTAAGCTCCTCCCTAACGATAGATATGAGGTACAATTGCTAGCTGGTGCCTACGGAAAGACTAGTCAAGTAGCTGCTGCATACATGGTGTTATGGAAGGGTGAATGGACACCTGAAACATGTGCTGCATTTTTTGAAGGTATTTATTGTACGATTGCTGTTTGCCTTGTTAGCTTACACATCTACTAGTCTTTTCCCCATTTTTGAGCTAGATTATGTACTAAACAACCCTGTGTTTATTTATTTTGACATGTTATGTGTTATGTTCAGTGGAAGAGACCCGTGTAAATCCCATGCGCGTGGTATTGGGTTGACCCTGTAACTGGTGGTTTCTGGGGTGAGTCGGTGGCGCAGCCGACAACAGACCTGTATAAATCCAGCCCTTATTAGGTATCTGGGGTGACCTACTAGAGACTGATGTAAATCCTGTTGCGCACGCGAGTATGTGTGGGGTATTCAGTTGCGTGGGAACAGACCTGTGTAAAACCTATGTGACTTGAAACGCCTGTGTGTAGCGTTGATAACTGCTTTTATTGACTCATTTGGTTGACGGGTACATAATCTGATATCTCTATGCACTATATGACTTTAGCCCAACTGTTGATGAACAATGTAATTGAGTATGTCACTTAGAATGTGTGTATCTCCACAGAGATCGATGATGACGACGCCGAACAGCCATTGGACGCGGAGGTTGTCGCTGCCCCGTCCACGAGTTCCTGCTGAAGGCTTCGAGCACGCAGCCCCGTCAGGAGAAGCCGTATTGGGAGAAAACTAAAAGCAAGAATAGCAACACCGCGACGGGCTATATAAGGAAGGCTGCTGGCGGTACTCGTCCATTTTGCCATCGGTCATCGCGCAGCGCGGAAGCTCTGTCTGATTTATTCATATTCATATATTGTAATTTAGTTAGGCCGGAGGCCATTAAAATCTTTTTAAAAAAATAATTAATCTTTCTATTTGTAACAATATAATATATAAATTCAACGGTATTTGCACGTAATTACAAGGAGCAAACGACCTTTAACTTGTGCTCATGGCCAAGTCACTGTTATTGTAATGTAAACAAAACTATTGATATAGTCACAAAATATTGATTTATTATTACAAATTAAGTTGAACAGGACTTGGCTCCTATGCGATCTCAAAACTTTTTACGATGGAAGAATTGCATAGAGAGACTTGGCTTTTTTTTACATTGAATGTTTTTGGTGGGATTATATTTTTCTTCAAACACAACTTCTTAACATACTCTTATAAAAACTTTAGGTTTGATGGTACACGTGCCTTAAACAACGGTACTTAACCAAACGTGTGTACTTCTCAATTAAAATGAACAAACAATAAAGGACACGCCTGTGTATTTCAATTATTATTACCCACTTTTCCAAGCGACTTAATTTACTTTGAAAGTTATCCCGAAGTTAGTATAAAGAGAGGTTTCCTTTTGATCTTGTCTTTAACCTCGCGTTTGGTTTAGATAATTAGTATTAATTTGGATTAAGTTAAAATTGAGGCCGTTTTGTGAGTTGATTAAAAATATTTTTGAATGGATTCAAAGTGGGTTATACCTACACAGTAAAATATACTCTGGCATGCTTGTATACTCTAGGATTTTGAATTGTTTTTCTTTTGTTTTTTTTCAGCTAGGAAATTAAAAGGATGATGTAATAGCGAATTGAATTGAAGTGGATGCGAAAGGAGGAGTGTTATGCCACAATTTCTAAGAGATATAGAGAGTCCAATACAATAATGATTGTTGGGATTTGTAAAAAAACTATTTTTATTTGTTGATAATGTTCTCATCAAAAAGTAAGGAATTTAAATAAATAAGTTTAAAATTAAATTGTTTATTTAAATTATTAATTTTAAGTGCTACCCAGCCGCTCCTTAAACACTAAGCCCCCATAAACCGTTACATTATCTAAACACCTGTTACAACTTTTAATAAACAACACAATCGCGGAGTAATCCATTACCGCGCGCATCCATTGTGGACGGTATACAATGCGTTCAGTGCACTGTGACACGCCGGCGCGGTGACGGCGGCGGGTAATGTAGCGTGAATTAACGCGAAACCTCGAGAGACGGTGTTGTGAAGCTGTTAATACTGTAATATATGTCAGTTCGTTCTATCAAGTGAAATAAGCTGGATCTGGAACGTAATCTGGACTTGAGACTTTCGATACGAAAGATCTTTGTAAAGAAGCTATTATCTTCAGGTCAAAAGTACCGTAAATCACTAAGCACATTTAAAGGTAGATAATAAAAATTTAAACCTGAGAAAGGTAGAAGATCAGTGCTCAGTGAGAAATGATAAAACGAATACTAACACGTGTATGTATATAAAGTTGTGTCATCATCACCATTCAGATGCATTTATAAAAGAATCTGTAAGAACCCCTCCGATTTAATTTCCTGATCAACATATCCCTTTATTACCGACTTCAAAATACTTCAATTTGATATCTCCGGCAATTGTAAATCGATTGATTTTTTTATTGAAGTTTTTTTTTTAGTATTTGATCAATTATTTTTCCATTCCTTTTAGTTTTCGCAGAACTAGCCAGAAGCAAATTCCGAACAGAGTTAAACAAACTAACATGTAGCATGTCATGTTATCACTTTAAAATTCGCACGCAAGGTTAAAACACAACGGAATGGAAGTTATTCAGAATAACATTGTCTGGAAGTTAGTCCAGCTGCCCGAGACACGGTTCTCATCCAGATCTAAGAAAGAATGGATATGGCATTAAATAAATAAATGATTGTTTTTTCCTGTGAACTTTATTTAAAGAGAAACCCTTTTTATGGACTACGCCTTGTAGCATTGTCAAACGCTGCTTGACAATTCGCTTAAATTTTGTGGGCTTAGCAATGTTCAAGAAGTCAGCAAACAAATATAGTTGGTACGCCTAAACTCGAAGTAACAATAAGGTAACTATAACGTTTTCCAAAACCATAAGGATATTCTCTCATACTTAATAATCCAGCCTATAAACGTCCCACTGCTGGGCACAAGCCTCTTCCCATATAGAGAAGGCGCGAGCATTGATCACCACGCTTGCTCTCTGCGGATTGGCGATTTCAGATCCCAAATTTTGGAATCCAGGTTTCCTCACGATGTTTTCCTTCACCGTTTGTCAGAAGTGTCTTAGAATAATTAAGAAAGTACATATAACTTTGAAAAGTTACATTGGTACTTGCCTGGGTTCGAACCTGCAACCTTGTGCATACAAATCCGTTCATTGAACCGCTAGGCCACCACGACATCTCATAATTATTTACAAGTATTTATCATTTTCAATTAAAGAAACATAAAATTATATTTTTAGTAATTTTAGTACAGGAAATAAGCAGGTCAAAATGTAGGCGTCGAGTCCAAAGCAAAAGTCATCGTAGGAAAGCGATTGCATTTGCAACATCGAAGTTATTTAATTAAAGGAAATATTGCGGTGGGAAGCTGTACCAACCAATTATAGGTATACACTGAGTTGCCAGTTTGTACTTTAATTAACGAACCAAAATATTTTGAGGTACATTTTGGATATAAAATGACATCGAAATTTGGAAGCTCTGATATGAATCAGTCAGTTCTGGTGGTTAATATCGAAATCCTAATCAATCCCAATAATAGGTTTATTCACATCTCGTGTTGATAAAATCTTTAAGTATTAGTAAAATCTTGATGAGAAAACCTAGCTTCCTTTTGGTGCGAAAATGTAGTTTTTAGTAAAAAAAAATTATTACTGGCAAAAAAAGAATGATCTAATTTTCGTTATTAGATTTTCGGCAGGTATACAAATTGTCTAGTTAGCATGGTTTTAGTTTAAAATGCATTCCATGGTATATTGCACCATTGCACCTATATTTAGGTATCGCCACTCTTATAAACTATTTATATCCACCCCTTATTTTCAGTGGCCTGTGAAATGTTTTGCCTTATTATATAAAAACCCCCGACACAGTAGCTTACATTCATGGCAACGTTATACGTAACTACGTGGGTAAACAAAGGTAAAGTCACGTTCTATTTGTAAAAGTCAATTATCTAACAACGAATGCACATGCAATGCTGGAGAAAAATACGGTTCTTTGAATGATAGAAAGTTTTATAATGTTTTGTTGGAACATTGAGAATTTTGGTACTGACGAAGTAATTACGAATTTAGAGAAGTTTTTATCGGAAATACTCCGTGTCCTTGGATTTTTATTTAGGTTTAGGTTAGGTTAGTTATGTATCTTGTTTTACGTGTTTTTGTAGTGCCTCAAGATAAAAAAACAGCATAGTAGGGAGTATTTCTCTTCTTAAAAAAAATTGAGCATAGTAAAATTGTAATCTGAGGCAGACTTGGTGTGTGATAGCCATTTAATTAAATTTTCGGGCAGTTGCTGGTTACAAGTCACACAAGAGCAAAATACCAGTCAACATCCACCTAAAAACGCACGATTCTATCATACTAACTTCAGTCTCTTTTAAAACCTCCGTTTCTCTTGTTTCTACGTGCGGTATACATCATACAATATTCATGAATGATGCGTCCAGGTGTACCTTACTTCCTGCAGTTTTGAATGTTTTGTATTGATGTTGTAGCACATCTGGGAAATGTTAGGATGTGGGGTCAGCAGATTAATCGGCAGATGTTGTGCTGAATGCATTGTGTGACTGTTTGAGGTAAAGTACTGCTGAATGTCAGGTGATAATAAATTCATATTTTGTTTATGTTTATAGTTTCATCAATTAGAAAGCAGAGAAGGGTGGAGGAATTAGGGTGTTTCCTGATAATATGTTGACTTTCTAAAAAGCTATATACGAATGATTATGAAGCGATATGAAACAAATGATTTTGAAAATGAGAAAAAAAATGCATGTTAGTAATGCCTATTGCTTTATATATTTCGAGTCTTTGAGTTAATATTGTTTAATTATGTCAAAAGAGACAACACACAGTGATAGTTTCTAATTACTAGATAGAATACTTCCTTGTCATCGTGCGTCTGAGCTTGATAAGTCATTACCGTGTACAGCGAACAAAATAACCACATAATGACATTTGTCTGTGTGGAACATTGATGACAATTGTGACAATTGTGCTGCAGCTATTGATAGGCTTTTGTACCTGACTGTATCACAACTCAGCAAAATTACATAAAATCAGTCTAATCTGAGACATAATTATTTTGAAAATTAAGTAATAACGCAATATTGAAATAAATATACACATTTATGAATAGTAGAAGTAGGCACTTTTATGAGTAGGTATTGAAAACTTGTAAAACGACGAGTAATATAGGTTTGACAAAATTTTCTAATTCTTCTACCTCTAATACTTGTGTACTTAGTTTATTCACCAATCACTTTCTAGCACTCAAACTATACCAATTTCACATAAAAGCTTCACGTAAACTGGGACACTAAAAGATAAAACTAAATTCGTCGAACGTCAAAATCCATCAAACAATTTCATAGGAAATCTATCAGTTCCTTTGAACAAGCACGTAAAGACTACTTTCATCTCTAAAGACCATGGAAATCCCAAAAATCTATTAAACTCTCATCTTTCCTTCTAAGAAAGGTCGAACTGGTGAAATTGCGAAGTTTGCTCCCAATAAACGTTTGTACAATATTTCGTTCTAAGCAGAATATTTGTTTGCTTCCCTTTCCATTTACTCAGGTGTTCTGCGAATTTTGTCGTCGTAAATCCTGGTGAAATTTACTTAGAGTTTTTACAGGAAAAGCATTTACTTAAAGATCCTCTGTAAGTAACTATAGGAACTTAAGTGGGTCATGTCTTGGATGGCTTGCCACTTTTTTGCAGCTAGCTGACTGGTTTGTAATTACTTGGTTCTGTAAGACTGGCTTATGATGACAAGAAAAAAGGAAAAACAATAGACGTTTTTTGTTGTAGTGCCAATATTTATTCAAACTTAAACTTCTACCACAGAGACTGCAGTACAATGCAAGACTGACGAACACTTAATATTAGTACAGTAAGTCACAGGCTTGTAGTAACAATAAATCTTAGCATTTTAAATTAAAGATGTGCTGAATGCCAATGTCATGTACCAAGTACTGATGTGCGATTGTCTAAAAAGTGGACCAACGACGAAATCCACTTCCATTTTTAACATCCACGGAATTCATGTTATCTCGTTGTCAGAATCATATTAAGGTAGGTACATAATATCAACCCATTGATTTTCAACCCTTTGAATGTCGTATTTGTTTCGGCGAATATTTCAACAGAGGATATTTTAGGATTAGGGATGCATAGATATCGATATTTATCATTGATATTTTTTTATTCATTGGTATCAACTATCAAGTGTTTTAGCTATTGCATAATCCAGATACGTTTGCGAATGTGTACACGGCGATAAAATCCGTAAAAGAAGTTTTAATTCAATAATAATATTTAATTGCGTCTAATGAGGTTCTTTACCTGCTGTACTTAGGTTAAATACAAATACATAATCTTTCTCATAATTGACCAACTGAGAATAGCGTCAGCAGGTTTTTAGAAATAAATAACTTTCCCAATTTCTTTAAAAAGCTTCAGAAATTGTGAACGAGCGCATGCGTAAAATGCTCCAGAATTGAAAAATATTCTATCTACGGAATATTGAAGGTTGCAAGTATACATCATATTTCTAATATGAAACTGAAATAATCTGCATTCGTACGTGATACACGTGTAAGTTGCCTTTTGAATAGCGAAACATGCGACAACCCACATTCATTTCCAGTTCCGTCAGACGTTTCGTGATCTACATACGGCTATGCAAACTGTCTGAAATCGCAAACTGATGTGTTTACTAATGTTCTTACTGGTATATTACGAATTTATTTACTTTTTAGTGCTAAGAACTGTAGTCTATTGGCCAAGTGGGCTAATACCATTGATAAACAGTAGACTAAACTGTAATGCTGCAGGAACGTCTTGATGGAGTTGTACCATTTTGTTGCATTATGTTTGACGTTATGGAGATACGTAATATAAATTATTATTTTGACAGCAATAATTAGTTAATGTATGTATGTATTTAGGCACAATTAGTATTGTGTCGATGACACAACCCACCCGTTGGGTCGATGGCGTTGCCAAAGTGGCAGGAAAGGGCTGGATGCGATTGGCACGGAACCGCAATATTTTTGACTGCAAGATTTTAAGACTGTTTAAGTCCATCGATGTGAACCAATAACCTAATGTTATCTGCTGTTAGTCTACTGCTTCTGTTTTAGATGTTCGAAAATTGAGGCATAGTGTTCCTAGCTCAAAACGAGGCTCTCACAAACGTCGACTAAACTCCATTAGTCAGTAGACTAAATTACTCGATTAGTAATCGAACGACGTAGTCGCATCACTATGGGAGTTTTAAACGAGTTTAGCACAAAGTTGGCCACTCAAAGAGGAAATTAACGGGAATACGCCGATCGTAAATTGGCATTCGCGAGATATATTTTGCTGTTTCAGGATTAGGTTCAAAGATTGATTCTTCTGTATCGAGTTAATGTCAGTTTTGTTATGAATGTTCGAAGCTAACGCAATAAACGGGATTACGGGAAAGTAATACATTTTGGAGCTTTTGGTAATACCACAGTGACAGATCATCAATATTATTATTTTAGGTCAAAATTAATGCTGTACTATCATTTAAGTTACATACTGTAAAAGTTTACGCGGTTACCTAAAAGTTTTTTTACTAGACAATGCTATATAATTTTACAAAATTTAATTAGTTACGAATAAAAGGATTCAAATTCCACACTTTAATGCAAAACTAATTATCTAATCACACATCACATTCCAAACTTTCAACGAACTTGTCCAAACTTGCCACGCACGCAATCCTAAGGCCTCGACTCGAAGGACCATCTAATCAGTATGTGCGGACCACCGCATGAGTTATAGCCACGCCCCAGGCTTGTATCTGCACACATCATAAATTCGCTTCACTCGATGCTCGTTCGATTTGCGAATACCGATGAGTCGCATACGGCCACTCGATGCAGATTTAGATCGGATATTCGATGGTTTTCACAGGAAAATAGTCAAGTGAGTGACGTGTTTTGTTTGCTGGTTTTTGACTGAATAGGTACAGTGATGCGTGATGAATAGGACTTTATTGGTTACTGTGATGGTCCTTACAGACCAGATATTTGTTAAAATCGTGAATCACGTTTTTAACTACAGTCTAACGTCATCAGCAACGTTCAAGACTATGCATTAGTATTAATGGACTATGAATAAATACATAAATAAATAAATACATAAATGAATAAAATAGAACGAGAATCTAAATCAATTTCAATATTTGGTTGCCATCAATTATATAAACACACAACCAGCGAAAATGTTGCAGGTCATTAATACCTTTGTATTTTTGTTAACAAAATAGATTGGTAGATGATCAGCAGTATTCATCTATACAGTTTTTGAGCGATAATCTACGGAACCCTAAAACCCAAAGCAATAAAGAGTTTTGTTTATGTCGACCAAAATTTATGACAGACAAATCCATTAGTAGGCTCTGCCGTTGTTTTGCACTGCATGCTGTATGACTTTAATCATTTGAAGGGAACTAAATTTATATTCATGTACTCGTGCAAAAAAGCCTTCAGTTCATTTAACTTATCTGGCGTATTTTCACAGGTTGTGTTTTTAATGATGTCCTGTCTTTCTAGAAGTTCGTTTTGACTCTGAGGACCAAGAGGTGGAAAAAAATGAATACATAGACGGTAAGACCTAATAGATTCACTAGGCGTCAATCGTCATAGGTATAAACTAAGAATAGTAGTAGATACTGCTAGTAGTATCTACTACTATTCTTAAGTAGTAGTAGTAGTTCAAATGCAATTGATTGCATGCATGCATTTGTGACTTATCTACGAAATACCAACTAAACAAAACTTCCACAAAAAACAAAAGAGACAAAACCATATTTCAAAATAGTAAATAATAGTTCTGCCAATACTATTTATTACCATAAATCATATTCCTACAAGTCAGATCCACACGTGAACTTTGCGATACAACTTCCTATTTCGGCAGTTAAAGGCGAAACGGGTCGCGTTGCATTCATCTTTTCACTTCTCCATCTTCAGAATAAGCCCCGTTCACTTTGAGAATAGGCCCCCAGCGAAAATACGCTTGCTTTGACTTGAGTGCTATCTACTCGCCACTGAGATTTTATAGATTTGGAAGAATTCAATAGGCCTTGAGGCGATCTCTTGGAGGTGTACTTCAAGGTACTTATTTTATCAGTATTACAGTCTAGTCTAAAGATCTAAGCTATGTTTTACAGTATTATTTTACAGGTTTTCAGAGTTTTCCATAACTAAATAGCTGCAAAACATATAAAGCACTTTAAACACACTAATGGGACGTCATTGAAAAAGAAAAATAGTTGGTTTACAAGAAGGTTACATACTACAGTTTGACGACTTCCATATAGTCACACCAGCCAAACTTCTACACCTTGTAACAAAACTGATAGTGGTGTGAAAGAATCTTTTATATTCATTTTCTCGATAGTTACGTTTAACCGACATAAAGAAAAGAGAATGGTTCTTATGTGGATGGCGTATATTTTTTTGCAGGTTATTTAGTTTTTGTTTAAGTTAAGTTAAGTTTAATGTTGTTTGTATGTTGGCTGGTGTGACTATGTGGAAACAAAATCCACATAGTCACACCAGTGTGTCTAGCTGGTGTGACTATGTGGAAGTCGTCTACAGTTTGAATGAGTTATATGAACATATTAAAAAACAAATCCCAATTGCCCTTAGTTAAAGTAATAACTACCGAAAGATTCCAAAAATCGGAAATCTCTTTTTTTTTAACATGTTCCTGGTAAGTACAAAGTTTGTCATACCACTAGTGCCAAGCCAGGACGGGCTGCTAGTTCTTTAAAAATGACTGCAATAAAGGTTCCCTTGCTCCATACATTTATAAAAGATAGTAACTATATTCTGAACTCTATACAAATTTCAACTCTATGTGAAAAGAAAAAAATTGTCCTCGCCTTGGGGTCTCCGTGCTTACACTATTGAGTTGCAGATAATTATAAAAACATTAATTAGACCTAATTATTAACTTTTTTCATCAATAATATTATTTTGGTACTTAAGTCAAAGCATAATAGTAAGTCATGTTTAAAAAACTAACAATCATATACTAAAAGTTACGAACAAAACTAATATAACAACCAAATAACTAAAAGAAAAATCATAAACATAATTATTTATTATACAAAAGATTTATTATAAAACTCGCTATTTATTTAGAAAGTTTTTAATTAGTAACAGGTGTTTTATAAAATTTTGCTCAGAAATGAAAAATGAAAACTTATTTAATTTAATGATGCTGAGTCTGAAACTTAGATACATACTGTAGTCAAACGAAATGTAACTTTTTGAGTCCTTACATGTCAACTACATAATAGAGTGTGTACCCTAAGGTTGTTTAGAGAATTTTATGTGGGTGTATGTATAAGATTTATGAAAATGTTATAATGGGTAAAATTAGGTTAGTTTATTTATCTATGTATTTCTTATTTAATTTTTAAAATCTATTAATAATTTAATTAATACATTCTATTTTAGGTTCTTTGGTTTGGCTAACAAGACATCTATATTGGATTTGTAATGGTCGAAATTTTGTGCTAATTAAAAGTGTTGAACTCTTCAAACATTTTTAAGATGTCTGATTTTGAGTGATATCCAAAATTATGTTGAAGATATCAAATCTCAACACTAGGACCACACATAAATATAGTATAGAGACAATATAGTACGGAGAACATTTAAAATTTCGAAGCAAACCGTATCTTTCCCCACCGCGCATAAAACAAGAGCCAGCGCAGCATTACTCACTGTTCACAGCACCCGTACGTCCACTACGCAAAGGCTTAAATTTCACTCTTTATGGCGACATTCGCGCTATAAGAATGTTATATAAAATTTTGTACGACAAAATTGCCTGATTCCCCCGTATATTTTTTTTCTACCGCCTTTTTGATCCTCGCGAGTAGACACTTAATAAAAATTCAACGATGTCAGTACAATCGCGGCAGTTATTTCACGTACCGCCGCGACTGACTGCTTTCTGAATATTACAACGTTTGGGATAACTAAGCTTCGAGTAATGTGACCCAAGTTGCGACTAATTCGTAGCTCCAATTTTCGTGCACGAAGTTATTTTGTAGCAAATTTGGTGGATGCTAATAGGATGCAGACATATGCATGAACTAACCTAACACCAGATGGTTTGAACTCTGCATGATATACAAACGTGTATTATATGCATGTAATTTTCATGAAGCACCCTGGGTAAATTATGAAGATATTTAGCTGCAAATTTTAATAGAATTTGAATTATACAAGATAAAATAAACGGCACTGTGAACTATAGAACTATTATAAAAACATATTAGAGTGGTTTATATAAAGTTATAGTGTATTAGAATAAGCGCCTGACTTGTTTTCTGAACAATCTTTGCTTTTACTTTTCTTAATGACTTATTTTCTCTATTTTCATAAAAGGTTTATTTTACTATTTTAATAAAATTTCTATAAATTTTGAGGCATTAAAACCACCTACAATATCCTTGATCTAATTTCAAAACTTTCTCCATCAAGAATGTGGCAAGTTGGTGAACTGAAATTAATTATAGCAATTTCTGTTTGTTTTGGATTAGAGCACATTTTAACACGATGTAATTAAGACTCCCACACTTTATTGAGAAAATGTCTTCTGTTTAATTAAGCGTTAACAGAATTCAAAGACAAAAGGTGTCGAAATAGTTTTCAAATTGGTCTAAATAATTATAGTGTTGGACGTTGGTCTTAATAAGTGGGTTTTGGATACTAGGAATTTATATAATAAGAAATTATCTAGGCGTAGTCGTTAAAATTTCCCCGATATGTGTATTGATATATATGTTTTGAATCTTTTGTGTCCACTTATTTTTATTTTTTGTTTTTCTCATATTGTAAATAACCTGTGTCTTGTTTTGTACTGAATAAAAGCTTTATCTATCTATCTATCGATACTTAAAAAATTTGGACTGTTTGTACTTATCTGGGTTAAATAAGAATTCGATCGGAAGATTAATCTTAAACTATAGATTCCTTAAGAGTAAATACAAAGTAACAAAACTTACAAGGATAAAACCACGCGAGCTATTATCAAATTTTTAATAAATAAGAATCCTACAAGCCATCATATTTGACGCCCAAAATACTCCTTAAAAACTTTTCTCGCTAGATTATCGCTACAACCAATTTTTATAATTTTATACGGCCGTAATAAAAAAGTATAACTTAGGTAATCAAACTAACCTTGGCATAAAAATTCATAGCGTAAAAAGCCTTAGGCTACGCGTGAAATTCTTAGTATAATTTGGACGGAAAATTAATTGAACAGGCGTAATTCGAACTAGAATCGAGTATCAGAAAGGACAAAGGAAAGTTATTAATTAAAGATAATTGACTTTTGAGGAAAAACACTTATTTTGTAATAGAGGTTCTCAAACTTTGAATTAGTTACATTAATAATAATAATATTTCGGGACACCTCACACACGGTTATCTGATCCCAAGCTAAGCAGAGCTTGTGTTATGGTAACCAGACAAGTGATAAATATACTTATATATTTCTAAATACATAAATATTATAGATAAATTACACCCAGACACAGTACAAATGATCGTGCTCATCACACGAACATTTGACCTGGGTGGGATTCGAACCCACGACCTCCGGTATAGCAGTCAGGGCCACTAACCACTAGACCAACAGGCCCGTCAATACAATTCTATTTTGATTTTATGTAGGTATCCGAACAAGATGTTTTGAACAAGATCGAAGAAGTAATAGTATGTTTAGTAAGCGGTGTAATTTAGGATACCAAAAAAAAAATACGTGTAAGTTACAAGTAAAATATTATGAAATTCTAGGATTACTTTACGATCTACATTTTTTATATAGATATTGCATTATTTTGAGTGTCAAACATTGAAATTGATGTTCTCAAGGGACGCTTTAAGTAATGAGAATAATGAACTTTGGGAGCCATCGTTCTAAAAATTAATACCTATCTATATTCTTATAGGCTTCGAAATGTTCAACATTGACTTTTCCTTGTTATTAAAACTTAAAGTTAAATTAATAGTCTATTATTCTGAAGTCAGACTTATACTTTTTCTCTATCGTTTGACTAATTGCCTGAATTGGGCAAGATTTTTGAAAGTAAAATGACACAACGATTTAATGTAGGTAATTATGACCATTTCATACATAGCTCATTTTATTATACCTTTTGTTAGAAAAAAAAGTAAATAGCCTCTATTATACAACCTAGTTTTCTTGATCGCTTCAATAAACGGTGGTCTAAAGTACATTCCCTATAATAAAGCCACAGCGATAAGTTTAAAATAATACTGAGTGAAAGAGGCATAACCACAAAATGAAATTATACAAGGTATAACATTCAAGTTATGGCTTTTAAAGTGTGTCAACCCTAAGAACTACCACGGTAGGGGTGTCAGCTTTGAGTCTAAGAAATTCACGCTCAGAATAACGTGATGCGATGTGAAGCGATGTTTTTAATGTTAACAGCATTCTAACGTCCATAATTGTGTAGTACACGCAGAATATTTTAAAAGAAGGATCATAAAATATATAGGTATCTAAATATTATAATATTTACAGCGAAAATATAAATAAGTCGAATGTAATAATAAGAGTAAGATCTTTGATTGTATTCTAAAAATGTTTAAAACATTGGTGAATTTGTAAGGCTGCCTGAACTATGATACTGATGGTTAATTGGCTCTATATAGTTGTGGATACTTGATCATGGGGTATCGAGAAAATTGAGGCGTTAATAACGATAATCAAATAAGCAACATTTATGACAATATTTGTGTGTTAAGGTACAATTTTGTTACGAAATTTTGATTTTATTTTCTTTTTATTTTTACCGTCAACGTAAATCAATTATGGCCCAAAAATTCAATGATTGAATTGGCAATGCTTCGGTCGAAACTGGATAGTTGCGGTCAAATTCGGAATCCGAGCATGGTCAACCTGATTGCCACAGCCCCAGTCGTAGGGTTGCTAGTTAATAGCAATTACTTTATACACACTGTGATGTAGATGTTAGTTCTGAGTAGGGACTGGAGATTTTATAATACAGTTTAAAGAGGTGGTTAATTCATAAAACTCAATAAATATTATTGAAAACAGTTTTGGGAGTTGTGTTATAATACACTTCAGTAGTTTAGCTAGGGTTGTTTAAAAATGAATGTAAATATACATTATAATCTATCATTACTTTGAATATTCTTCCTTAAGCACATGATCATACAGACAAATTCATATTATATGTATTTAAAACCCAAACTACTCAAAAAAGTTTAAACATTGTTATGACGTAAGGTGCCATAAATCTAAACGCACCAACCCTAACAATAGGGTTGTAAGATAATGCATATTAACTTCCATATAACGTGAAACATCCGTCCGTCCGTGTGGTGACGGACCTAAAGAATACAAAGGTCACCACCCCATCTCATCCCGTGGGTGTCGTAGAAGGCGACTAAGGGAAAATTGAGCAGAGCCGAAAACCACTGCTTAGAGAAGGAAAACTCGAGACCAAACCCTATGCCAACCCGTCTGGCCAGCGTGGCATTAGTAGGCCAAAACCTCTGTATGAGCCCACACCACACAAAACGGCCCCCAGTTCCCGGTAGTCCCGCTATTCTCGGCCAAGGTAGCGGTCGCGGTAACGGCGGGACAGGGGGTGCTAGGAATCTCCGGGCTACGGGAGGCTACCACTACCTCAAAAAACTGACCCTGGCGACGTATAACGGACGAAGTCTACGGCTGGACCAACACCTCACCGAACTCGAGGTAGAATTGGGTCGCATAAACTGGCACATTTTGGGGTTATCTGAAGTCCGAAGACAGGGGGAGGACACGATAACCCTTGAGTCAGGTGACCTGTTCTACTACCGAGAAGGTGATAGGCCCTCCCAGGGCGGTGTCGGTTTCTTGGTCAACAAGTGTCTCACAAGCAGCGTTGTGGAAATCAGTAGTGTGTCGACAAGGGTAGCGTACCTCTTATTGAAAATCACCGACAGGAAGTTCCTGAAGGTGGTGCAGGTATATGCGCCGACCTCGACATACTCTGATGAGATAGCCGAAACCATGTACGAAGACATAGCGAAGGCACTACATGGTACCAGGAAGGCTCACTACAACGTTGTTATGGGAGACTTTAATGCCAAGGTGGGAGTACAAGAATGCGGCGAAACGAAAATCGGTCCTAACGGCGTGGGGCGCCGAAATCACAGAGGCCAAATGTTGGTCAACTTTTTAGAGTCCCAGGGGCTCTTCTTAATGAATTCCTTCTTTAAGAAGAAGCCCCACAGAAAGTGGACATGGCGAAGCCCCGATAATGTGACGAGGAACGAGATAGATTTCATCATCACGGACAAACGGCATATATTTAGAGACGTCTCGGTGATCAATAGGTTTAATACCGGTAGCGATCATAGACTCGTCCGAGGCTCTCTAAATATCAACCTTAAGGCTGAAAGAGTTAGGATGATGAGACCTACTCTCCGACCCACGCTGCCCCAAATAGCTTTAGGTTCCGATAAGTTCCAGTTGGAACTCCAAAATCGTTTCGCACTGCTGGAAACCACGGACAATGTTGACGAAAAAACCGACACAGTGGTCAAAACGCTGCAGAATGTGTCTCGAAGGTTGTTCCCCGGAAAACGCGGTAATAGGGAGTCCAAGCTCTCACCCGAGACTCTCGAACTTATGAAGGAAAGACGAGAAACGCCGGACGCCCAGATGTCTTCGTCAGATAGGCGGTCCTTAAACCTGAAAATCAGGAAACTGACGCGACGTGACCTCCGACGCTGCAGCACTCGTAATATCGAGGCTGCGATTGAGCGAAATAGAGGCACCAAAGTCTTTGCTCAGCAATTAGGTAGACCCCATCTGGCGAAACTGAGGACCGGGGATGGCAGGACCGTCACCTCTAAGTTCGAGATTCTCGAGGAAATTGAGAGTTTTTATAGACACCTATATGCATCACGGGTGACTAAACCATCGAGACAAGGCGAAGATGACCACAGAGCCCCACTCACGCGCCATTACACCGAGGACATCCCGGATGTCGACCCGGGCGAGGTTGAGGCAGCTCTCAGACAACTAAAGAACAACAAGGCGCCGGGTGATGACGGAATTACAACCGAGCTCCTTAAGGCCGGTGGGACCACAGTCCTGAAAGAGCTAGCGAGTCTCTTTAATTCCGTCATTCATCAAGGCTTAACACCACAAGCGTGGAGCGGGAGTGCGGTGGTTCTGTTCTTCAAGAAAGGCGACAAAACCTTGCTGAAGAATTACAGACCTATCTCACTCCTGAGCCACATTTACAAGTTGTTCTCGAGAGTAGTCACTAACCGCCTCGCTAGAAGACTCGACGAGTTCCAGCCACCAGAACAAGCCGGGTTTCGAAAAGGCTTTAGCACCGTAGACCACATCCATACTGTTCGGCAGATTGTGCAGAAAACCGAAGAGTACAATCAGCCGCTGTGTTTGGCCTTTGTGGACTACGAGAAAGCCTTCGACTCCATCGAAACTTGGGCGGTTCTGGATGCTCTGCAACGATGTCGTATTGACTGGCGATACATCGAGGCGCTGAGATGCTTATATGACACCGCCACAATGACTGTCCAGCTCCATGACCATAAGACCAATCCGATCGAGCTGCGTCGGGGGGTGAGACAGGGGGATGTTATATCCCCAAAGCTGTTCACCAATGCGCTCGAGGATGTCTTCAAGACTCTGGACTGGACTGGACGGGGTATAAATGTGAACGGTGAGCACATCTCGCACCTTAGATTTGCCGATGACATCGTCATAGTGGCAGAGTCGCTGGACCAACTAAGCGAGATGCTGCATGGCCTGAATGGAGCTTCACGACGGGTCGGTCTTGGCATGAACTTGGATAAAACCAAGATCATGTTCAATGAACATGTCATGCCGAGACCGATATATGTCGAAGGATCGATGCTCGAAGTTGTTCAAGAGTATATCTACCTAGGGCAGGTCATCAAGCTTGGTAGAAACAACTTCGAGCGGGAAGTCGATCGGAGAATTCAGTTAGGCTGGGCAGCGTTTAGCAAACTACGTCGAGTCTTCTCTTCGCCTATACCGCAATGCCTGAAGACGAAAGTTTACAACCAGTGCGTCCTACCTGTTATGACTTACGGTGCCGAAACGTGGACATTAACGGTTGGACTAGTCCACAAATTTAAAGTCGCGCAGCGGGCTATGGAGCGAGCTATGCTCGGAGTCTCTTTGAAGGATAAAATTCGTAATGAGGTCATCCGACAAAGAACCAAGGTAACCGACATAGCTCGTAAAATTAGCTCGCTGAAGTGGCAATGGGCTGGCCATGTCTGTCGAAGGACCGATAGCCGTTGGAGCAGACGAGTCCTAGAATGGAGACCGCGACTCGGCAAGCGTAAGGTAGGACGCCCCCCCGCCAGGTGGACTGACGACCTGAAAAAGGTCGCTGGAGGGGACTGGATGCGGAGGGCGGAGGACCGGGTGTTGTGGCGCAAATTGGGAGAGGCCTATGTCCAGCAGTGGACTATGATTGGCTAAATGATGAACGTGAAACATACGTCAGTTTGGCGTGTCACTGTCTCGTTACTCGGTTGTGACCTTGTAAAGACGATGTACGTCTGTCACGCTGTTGTCTTACATAATCTTGAGTTAGTTATTAAACAAAATATTTTGAATTTAGTCATGTGTAATTTTCTAGGAATAGTCTGTAGAATTACCTATGTCTTGGCTTGGCTTTTACAATGCAAACAAAAAATCCAAATTCTCGTTTTATTCGTATGTAGGTCCAAAACATTTTTAACTTAACCTTTACAGAAACATGGTGAAACAAAAATTAATATGAAATTTTCAATGGGATCTCGTTAGCAACATGGGTTAATTAAAATTACAATTAGAATGGATCCGAAAGTTCTGAGGAAGTTTGTCCAAATAATTAGTAAATTTATGTTGGTCGAGCATCCCCGGTTCGAGTAGTGGGACCAAGCGCAGCTGCCATCAAAACTTTGGAAGTGTTAACTATAATTAACTAGTAAAGGGAGTTATTTATTGGCATCGAAATAACTCTATACTATACTCGATAAGATAGAGTGTTAGGCAGTTAGATATAGGTAATAGCATGTTTTTAATTATGTATATCGAGGGTTATATAGCCTTTTGATGCTAATTCATCAGTTTGTCAAATCAAACCTGTTTTCTTGCCTTGTATTGTTTAGTTGGGAAAACTTCATGATGTTTTCCAGTAGCAACAAAATTGGCTAAGAGTTAGACAAGCTTCTGAAACCATCTGTTATTCTCTTAGTAAGACAGGTTGATAGGATTATAAAAATTTGACGACCATCATAATTTAACATATGACAGCTGAGACACACGCATTAACTGCGATGTCTATGCAGTTTAAAAAATGACTGACATAATGCTATTTGGAGTTAAAACTTTTATTTAAATTTGCCATTCCCTTGTTAGTAAGTATCCGAAAAAATAATTTAACGAATACAACTTCGATTAGAGCTGGCGTACATAACCAGGCACGTCCAATTCAAGGTTCCGTATCAAACAATTCTATACAAAACCCTAAAATCCACGTATATGCAGAGTATAGGCTGTTTAACTTATGCAGGCGGTCGCCCCCATTACGGACACGTGTTGCAAAATAACCGATACCTATAACATTTGTATTATTTACACGTTAAGGCCTCCTTGGGTATATTATATATTAGGTTCGTGGACGGACTATTGTAAATTTTAGGTATTTCAGTTGATTTGTTGTTCAAACATGTTAATATAATTTAGCTGTTTTATGTGTTAAATATTATGAACAACAATAGTCCAGGACCGGGAGAATTGGAAGAATGAAAGGGAGGCCCTTTTGCCCTGCAGTGGGACGATAACGGCTAAAAATAAATAATAATAATATGTGTTAAAGCTGGGATAGATTATTGGGAATAAGAAGTGTAAAATTTGAGTGAACCCAAAATCACGCTTTTAAATACTAAGATAACTGACTTATGTTTATCTAAACGCCATTATCTGACGACCTCCGTGGTCGAGTGGCGTACGCACCGGTTTCAAGGTGTCGCTAGCTCTGAGGTCCCGGGTTCGATCCCCGGACGGGTCAATGTAGAAACCAACTTTTCTACATTGACTCGGGTCTGGGTGTATGTGGTACCTTCGTTGTTTCTGAATTCCATAACACAAGTGCTTTAGCTACTTACTTTGGGTTCAGAGCAATGTATGTGATGCTGTCCGCATTTATTATTATTTATTTATTTATTATAATATTATATACCTACCAAGCTTCATTTTATTATTTTCTGTACTAATTATCAATTAAAACAATAATATATTAATTAATTTCTAACTAAAATCGTTTATGTAGAGTTTTGGTTAGTTATAGTTTTATAATAATCTTGCTTCCCTGTAATTTTTCAACAAATTATTAAAAAAAAACTGCATGAATACTGAAGCATCATCTACATTATTAATGGACTGATATCCCAAGTATTTACTGAATACGCTTACAATTCACGCACAATTAGGCTCAATTCACAGTCTATTAGCGATACCGATACGTTCTCGCATTAGGCAAAGCTTTCGGCTTATTTTAGCTTGAGTGAATAACTGTCTGCTACTTTCAACGACTGGTTTATGGTACAGTAAAAAACGGAAGCAATATTGTAAGGGAAATCCCTGTAAAATATGGCTACCCTTCATTTATTTTAGACTTTAACATTTTAAACTACTTCTCATCTTTAATAATATCTAAATGTTTTGCGGCTAACATAAATTACGCATTTTATTTTCATGTCCCTATCTACGTGTTGTACCTGTCTCATTGTCCTTACATGTTGGTCAATATTAATTTGCGAGCAAATGATACAGATCGGGAGAAGGTTATAAAAATGCATGAAATTACGCTTATATCTACCTCGCTTTTAAATATAATAATAACAATAATAATATTCCGGGACAACTCACACACGGTTATCTGATCCCAAGCTAAGCAGAGCTTGTGTTATGGTAACCAGACAACTGATAAACATACTTATATATTTCTAAATACATACATATTATAGATAAATTACACCCAGACAACCAGAACATTATATTATTGGTTCTTCATGTAGTGAAAAGCAGTATATAATTAACAAATAAACTTATGAACAAAAGCAAAGTATTTCTATTTGGTTCTAGCATTTCAGTGCCTAATAAAATGTTATAAAATGAGTATACTAACATAACATAACATACCATCACGCCTGTATCCCCGAAGGGTCAGGCAGAGGTGTACCAATGTACACCCACAGTTCGCCGGTATGTTTAGGTCCCATGTAATAGGGGGCGAGCCTATTTCCACTAACCGGGCACAAATCCAAACTCCGACCTGCTACTGAGAATTTCATAGAAAAACCCAATAACACCTTGGTCGACTTGGGAATCGAACCCAAGACCTCTAGCGTAGCAGTCGCGCTTAGCACCACTAGGCCAACGAGGCAGTGAGTATACTATACGGACATCCAGTAGCAATAGTATAAGACATTCAATTCAAGATGAGAGAGAGAAGATATGTTAATCTGATCTCAATAAGATATAATCTCAGGTGTAAGTAGATCGTAACACAAAGCTCGCGTGCAATCCGTAAAGGTATCGACGTTATTTTATTGCAGTATTGGCTTCTCGTGTCGAGAGTTAACTCGAAACAAGATCGTGATTTCTAGCCTGTTACTTACTACTGTTTAGTTTATTTGTAACCGAATTAAAAAGCAGGAGGTTCCTTAGTTTTTTTGTACGTTTGTCACGCAATATCCCGGCCGTAGTGAATTCATATCAAAAAATCTTCTTGTGATTGATCAGGCTAATAACAAGACTCACTAAAGGTTAATCTAAAATTTAAAGTAATCATTAAATAGCTAATACAACTATTATTTATGCTCCTTTTTAGTTTTCTTTTCAGCAGTGGAACCGTTGCAGATTTACCTCAAAGTAGTTATCATTGTCTAAAACAAATAAAACCGGCTTCGTTAGTAAATTAATATCTACTTTCCAAATCACATAATATATTTAAAGCAGTCGGTAGCAATCGGTACACTTCACTCAACCGTCACTTGCTCGAACTGAAATTCAGGGATCAGGTGCCGTCAGCGATTTCCCGAAAACATATGGCTCCCGCGGGCCTTGAAACAGAGTGTACGAGTATGTCCTCAGAGGTCGAAAACACATCAGCAAAACCAAGTGTTATGGATGTTCAGCCAATGATTACTTATCAGGTCACGATTTTGCTGATTCTACGATATAAAGTTGGTTAAGGAAGGTATTTTTGATTAGATTACTTGATTATCTTAGCTTAAGGTTTTTAATCTACTCAGTTAAATAGCAACTTTTTGTAGTGATATTTAACGTATAGTGTCGCGAAAACAATCGGAACTTGGATTAATTGTATGATCACAAATTAGTCGAGAGCACAGTCGAAGAGTATCGTATCAAATTGATTGATCTATTATCTTGATTCTCAGCTAACTTACATAAGCCATAAAGTGTAGTAAAGTGTTGTTTTTAACCCAAGATTGCCCCACTTACTACTTACGTTGGTTGCGTACAAAAAACAATTTGCCAATAAATACAAGGTGAGCAGTCTCACTGCTCCCTCGAGTGTGGACTGTAGTTCAACTTTATTTTTTGCTTGGCCTGGCCCAATCAATGAGTGTCGACCATCAGCCCGTACAACGGAAATATTGACAAACTTTATATTGGACTTGCCAGAGTCTCTCAAACTTAAGACGTTTGTATACTCCGTACGGAAGATTGAAGTGCAATGTTTGGTACGATTATATAATTTAATGAAAAAAGGTTTGAAACCCCTGTCTTTTACGAATCATGATAAGTGATAGTGTAAAACAAATGTTTATAGTATCTGACCTGAAAAATGAATATGTGATAACCACAGGCACTCGAAGTTACTTCGAGATTTACGTTTGACGTTTGATGTTAACCTTAGAGTGAGTGAGGTACTATGTGTGTATACTACATAGTTTTAGTTACAATATGTAACACTCATAATAATATACTTACCATCTGTTAGTAAGCTTATCGGTTCCTAGGCTGAAATGTGAGAGATTTTCTTACTTTTAATGGATGCACATGTATTCCACGAATGGAGAGTATCTAGGAAGTATTTTTCCGCGCCGGCCAGTTCAGGCGTCTATAGAATTCAGTGTAGCGCTCTATGATTGGGACACACTTGCGTAGAGGATGACTAATATTTTACCCAAAATTTCATTTACGTTTTTTTACGGTTTACAGTACAGAAAATAACTCAACATTCATTTAGTCTTCAAACTATATTATCAGATAACACGTATTCGTGCACATATGAAACTGAAATATAAACATATATTTATAACTCATCTTGATCTTCTACAGCCCTTTTCATCTCACTGCTGGGCATCCACCTTTCTTTTCACGTTTCATTCTCTACAGTCCTAAGCCAGTCTGATTCAGATACCTTTTAAGTTTTATTTTTACCTTATTAATATGTTAAAAAGTCAATGAAGGGTACCTAGTTTCTAGTTTGATCAGCTTCAAAGTTGTCTGTCTTTTGTAGCCGTGTGTATAAAGTGTTCGTAACTCGAGACGGACTTTGCTAACGACTGCGCTGTTTGTCCCTCACTTCCAATCTATATAACGATTATCTGCGCAACTGTACCGGGATCATTTGTTAAAAGTTCCTGCGAATAAATGAGTTTGATTAAAGGGCACTTCAGTACAAAAGTGTTACGGAGTTTCGTGTTGTGTTTATGAAGGTACTAGCGGTTCGATTGGAGTTTTATTGGAATTGATTTGACTGTATTAATCTGTGTTTGTTTTTGGTTTATTCTGACTTACTTGGTTGTTAAGGTATATTAGAACAACAATTTGTAGCCAAAGTTGTGATCATTTACTTTCATAAATTATGTCGTGGACTTTCAATATTTTCGTACTAACTGCCAATTATTAAATTGAAGTATCGAAAAAATTTTTATGATTTTATAATCGTTCAACTTTGACTTACTAAATAAAAATCGACATACTTTAAAAAAAAAACATTAAAAATCCTACAGTTCAAAATTCCCATACACAAACATAGTAAATAAAGTACATTATAAAAAAAACAGGCTATCACAAACACGTCCTACCCTATCCATTATAAAATCTATTATTGATCAGGATGTGTAGCCTCAATACGTCATCATTTCTCACTCAAATCTCGACCGTATCCCTTACCAACAAGGTTTAATTTACTCTACAAAAGTAGAAGACGCGTAGTAACCCGTTAACTGCAAGTGGGGTAAGTTTGATGGGCGTCGCGTGTCTGCGGACGAGACAGCCGACTTTTAGTTGTATACAGTAGTACAACCATTTGGCACAAGATGAACTGGACTTTATTTTTCTTAATATTATAAAATTATTTGCTGTAACGATTTGTATGAGTGGTTATTGTGAGTTAAATGGTAGATATGTTCTTTTTATTAAATAAATTATTGAGTGTTTTTAATTGACTGCAGGACTCGTTACCATTCATATCTATGAATTAATTAATTAGCTCATATTAGCACAAAATCAAAATATTTTATGACAAAGTTAGTTAAGCAATAATCAGCCAAGAATATTAAGGAACTCTAAGAATCAGTGTTGTTATGGATATCCATATCCGTAACCGAAACTATCGGATATCCGAAATAAAAAAATATCCGTAACCGTAACCGAATCCGAAATAAAAGTTTTGGATAGTTTCGGATAGGGCGGAGTCTAAATAAATACTAAACTCGTACGAATTAACTGTGCACTCCGCTGGAATGCGACACCTCTCCCGCGACCTAATGACGTCACAGCGCGAGGTGCACACTTGCACAGCTATTCGTACTTACAGTTCCTTAAAAAATTAATATCCGTAACCGAAACTATCGGATAATCCGAAATAATTTAATATCCATAACCGTGACCGAAACCGATATATATTTTGCCAATATCCATATCCGTATCCGGATCCTAAATTATATATCCATAACATCCCTGCTAAGAATACATACAATATATTGCTGGCATTTTATATCACAACGCCTATGTTAAAATTAGAGACATAGTAGAGGTAGGTAATTACAAATACTGTTAGCGACCAACATTACCTAAACGAAAATACACTTCTCAATTAAATATCGTACATTACTTTAAACGTTCCAAATGGTAATTAAACCCACCTACCAGATATTAGAACACGAAGAAAATGATTAAAGCAAGCAACTCCCATCTAAAGTAAATATATTCAGAAAATGCTCATTAAATTCATTTACTAAGCTGCGCAGACCTCTAAAGAACAGGTTTATTGTAATCCAGGATTACGACCTGCCAACTTAATTAACTGCGTTTTTTAAAGAAAATAACAAAGTAGATTGTTTCAGACTAAGTACTACTAATCTTTATAATTATTTTTATAAACCTTTCATAGTGCCTTCTGTTTTAATGAGCTGTTAGTCTAAGGTATTTTTTTTTTGTAAGAATTTTTACCAAGCCAATTAAATATCTGTATAGTAACAACCTATATTTGTTTACCCTAATTGCCTGTTATATAAAGTTCTTTTTTATATTTTGAATAAAAAAAATCTTGAAATTTCCAATTTGATATTATTAATGGGACTGCACAGGACTGGACACACAGAACACACACACACAGAACTGGACAGCTGCTAGTCATAATTATAAAAAAGCTAATCAATGTTAGAAACAACTAAATAAGTACCTGCATTGTTTTCAAAAGTCTGGTTAAAAACACTAAACCTATCTTACTTAAACACAAACTCAAAAAGCAAATCCATAAAACGGTTAAAGTCACATTACTTAACACTACAAACAGATTCCGCGACAAACGAGACACCCGAGCACTCAACAAATTTTCGCTTTACATTAATTGCTTCTTCACACAAAAACAAAAAAAAAACCGTTAAAAGAAAATCTCTGTCGTGCAACAGACGTGTACACAAAGACAGTAGCAGTTTTCGCAACAAAAATACGTTCTAAATCCGCCATTATACGTGATAAAAGCCGTTTGAAGCGAACACGCGAAACGTTAACTGAGTTGAAATTGCCCTATTAATGGGCTGTAATGGTGTGGTGCGCCGGGGTAATTCTGTCCCCGAGTCGCATTGCACGGTTAGGCAAGCGTCCGATTCGATGAGTGTAATCCTATTAGGTATTCTGTGTGTAGTTTATACGATAGTGTATGAGTTAACTGTTTTCATATTTGACTGTTGATACCTCTAGTCTACAATGTCATCTGTTCCCCACTTGCTATTGTCTCGTCGATCTAGAAAACAGACTGGGAGCACGGGAGCACGTTAGTTGAAACAACGACAAAATAAATTCAACTTTAAAGGTTTGACAAAGACACAATATAACTACCTGCGTGCCTTTAACTGTACCTATGAATAGTTAATAATAAAGAAATGGGTCGTTTAATTGATGTATTTTATTAGGTTATACAAACACATACCACGTACAAACCACCCAGTCAAAACTAACACCCTGAGGCTGGGCAAATAATAAATATTTGAATTGTGTGTGAACTATGCGTTCTATGTATAAACAACGTCAACCAAGTTATTAACCTACTAAACAATTAATTAACATATCTACAATAAAAAAAAAACATTAGTTCCTGCAGAAAAAAGCCTTAATTCATAAACTTTTTTTTTCTCTTCAAAATGTCAATCCCGAAAAGGCATTGATGCATGTCTCACGCTAATTTCTGTTGAATTGAATATAACTGTAAACATTCAGCGCGTATTATTATTTATTAATGACAGCCCTGTTGGTCTAGTGGTTAGTGACCCTGACTGCTATACCGGAGGTCGTGGGTTCGATTCCCACCCAGGACAAATGTTTGTGTGATGAGCACGATCATTTGTTCTGTGTCTGGGTGTAATTAATCTATAATATGTATTTATTTAGAAATATATAAGTATGTTTATCAGTTATCTGGTTGCCATAACACAAGCTCTGCTTAGCTTGGGATCAGATAACCGTGTGTGAATTGTCCCGGAATATTATTATTATATTATTATTATTATATTATTATTATTATAGCGATATTATATTTAGTAATTTAATAAGAAGATGACGCTAAGAATAAAATTCCCTCTCTTAAATTTACATTGAACAAACAAATTAAAAATAAACTATTTCCTTACTTAAAATAACTTTTTTATTTTATTATTCATACAATTCGGTCAAATCTTTGGGTAAATTACAAATTCTGTTCGACTGCTTTTTACAGTCTCATAAAGTAACGGATATATTTTTGGAAGACATCCAAATATTTTTGATCAAATATGGACTGAGTTTAACCGGATAACGCGTTTTAAACAAAAAGGATGAAATGTGAATCTGCAGCTAAATTGGAAGTTTATGCTGAAGGAAGAAAAGTTTTTTACCAGAAAATATAGAAGATTTTCTGACATGCTAGAATTACCATTTGTCTTATAGCAGCATAGTTCCTATAAGTAGGTATTATTTAGTACTATGACTATTGAACCAAACAAAAATATGTCATAGAGTCACAGTGGCATAGTGACCACACCATGAAAATGAGAAAATATAAGAATTTAATCACAAAGCATCTGGCTAAAAGTATCTAATGACTCTTTTTTAGGTTTAAAGTTAAGCCTACAAAACATTTAAATATATGTAAGAGCGCGTCCAGATCTGATGGACGCGCACCAAACGAGCATTACACAAGCAGCTCGTGAGCTGTTCGTGAGCACCGCGCGAACGCTCTAGTATCAAAAATGTCCGTCAGACGTGCGCGCGCCGCTAGCGAGCTGCTCGTGTAATGCTCGTTCGGTGCACTTTCGCAAGATTTGGACGCACCATAAGGTATAGGTAAAGGAACAGATGAAATAGTAATACTTTTGTTTCTCTAAAACATTACTCTGCATCTTTAACCTTTCTTAATCAAACATAATTATACAAAAATAAGAACATTTAATCGATTTAAAGATCAAACAAATAACAAAATACAAAGACATAGCTAACAGCAATTTAATGGTTAACAACGAAACTTTGTCTTCAGTGTTTAGAAATTGGATGACTATTATGTGCCGAGAATAGTTTTAATTTATTTTCTGCTGAGAGTTAACCGTTCAGCTTTGTATCGACTAAACTTTGTTGTAATTTAGTTACAAGAACTGTCCGGTTGAATTCGGATAGAGAAATCGGTTTCTCATCTCGGTTGTAGATATTTATTAATGCTGTGCCAGTGACTTCGTTCGCGTGGATGACGAAACTTATCAATGAATGACGAACTTATTTCTATTGATTGTAGCGTGATGAAAAGTATACTATAACCTGCCCAGGAGTATGAAGAATAATTGTACCAAGTTTCGTTAAAATCCGTCGAGTAGTTTTTGTTTCTATGAGGCACATACAGACAGACAGACAGACAGACGGACAAAAATTTTACTGATTGCATTTTTGGCATCAGTATCGATCACTAATCACCCCCTGATAGTTATTTTGAAAATATATTTCATGTACAGAATTGACCTCTCTACAGATTTATTATAAGTATAAATAATAAATAATAAAATAATTTATTTCCAGAAAAATATTACAAAGTTTGTCGTTATTATTAGCTAGTAGAAAACAATGGTACAAATATATAATAGCATCCGCTGCCGAACTAGGATAGGACCTGTATTTCAGCAAACGGCGCCACTCCCCGTAGCATCAGAATTTAAACTAGCTTATTACATACTATTTTACACAAAATCATCAAACTAGAAATAAAGTATAATTAGAATAAGTATAGATTTAGTGTTCCTGTTATATAACAATGATAATACCGGCTTGTAAATGGCCCCCTGCTGGGCAAAATGCTCTTCTCATGTAGAGAAGGACGGAGCATTGATCACCACGCTTCCTCACTTCCGGGTTCGTTATTTGGGAATCCCGGTTTCCTTACGATGATTTCTTTCACTGATAGTCAATATTGAAATGAGATATAATGTTTCAGAACGACTTAATACGTTTATAGTTACAGCAAAAACAAAAATGACTAAAATTCTGTTTGAAAACGAAAAATTAAGAATAATATAAGAATAAATCTATTCAAATATTTCAACAAATCTAAAATACAGTAATTCCAAATCGAGGGTCTTTGTTAACTAATCGTCAATTTATTCGAGTTTCTGAAAAGGGATCTAGGTCTCAACGAAGTAATCTAATTGTGATGTTAGATCGAATCTGATGACCTACAATTTAGACTTCCAGACGGTTTTGAACGATATTAAATTAATTATTTGTCAGCTGAAATTAGAACTTGAATGCGTATTCCTTGATTTGATTAAAGAGTAGGTCAGGTTTTATGAAATTGGTGTTATAAACTGAAATAGGGATTTGTTTTATTGTTTAGGAGGGTCTAAACAAGGTGGATAGATAGATTTAGCGCTTAGACGTAGTTGCCGACACAGTAGTAGGTACTTGTTTTTCGCGAAAATAGAAAATGAGAGAAAATGATTTATTGTGTAATGCAAAATTGCTTATTGCCTGGTTCTAGGGCATTTTTACTCAAACGTTTGTTCCGTGTGTACAGCAAAATGAAAAGTGATATGTTATTGACATAGGATTAACAGATTACACATTAATTAAATAACAGCAGCTTACGTTTGTTGATCTATGGTTTTTACACCAATTCCGGAATTCAGATTGCATAAATGCCAGAAGCCTTGATAGCGACCGCGCATGCAATTATCCATTGTTCCTTATATAGAGTCCACACAACAGTGACGCTTTGACATTGATAACACCTTTATGTCAATGCAATAAGGGTGGTTTTCGTACCATTACGAGCGATCGACTACTAATTCATATCAAGAAATCTGGAAACAGAATGATTAATTTTATTGTTTAAAGACACTGGACGCGATAAAAATGAAAAAATCTTCAGACAAATGTGAATAATGTAAGATTATATTTGAATGCAAATCAATTGCGGTGAGCATACTAATTTGTAGAAAGCAAATAGTTTATAGTCGTGATGCGTAGTGCTACAAACTGCGTAGCAGTCGTAGCTGTGGCGTTATTAGACTTGCTACGACGTAGTAGTACTTATAACTAGTGAAAGTTTGCCTTTGTTTTTCTTATTTTACCTACTGTAAAAAAACATATATTTTGTAAGGTTTGTATTCGAATTTAAATTATGACATTGTTGATATAGCTGAGTTATTTATTTTATAAATAAATGTTAATCTGTAGAACGCATTGAAATATTATGTCACGTAAAATGTTAGATGAATTTATTTTTATATCAAAAAATATAAAACCCACTCGTTTAAAGATCAATTGTTGCGAAAATTCGTTAAACATCCAACCGCAATTTCCTTAACACTTCCTCGAAAAATTATTAAAGAAAATTCTTTTAAAAATGTTGGGAATTCCGTCACCGAGTACAAAGGCTGTGGTATTTTTATATACCATTTCCACATACAATTATCGTCGTTTCAAAGTGGAGAGTCTCAAGGCTCGTATGGCGTTGAGTGCCATCAGCTCAATAGAAATGTCATCACGTAGTACGCGATAAAGCCTCCTACCCGTATATTCCCATACGGGTATAAACGGGTATTATTGGTTTCCACTCAATTTATGTCGCTGTTGAGTGGAAATTAAAGAACATTGGTGTCATTTGAGTGTTATGATATGTATCTGATTTTCTTAAGCGATTAATAAATGTTATGGCTGTATAAGAAGTCGTTATAAAAAATATTTTGAAAAAAAAAAACTATATGAATAATTATGTTGTATGCAAAACAATAATATGTAAGGATGACACATTTTTTTATTATATGCATATCAGACATATAAAAAAAAATTGTAAGCTATTTACAATCTTACCATTATTTAAAGGAGTACAACAATAGTACAATATGCTAAATTGTTTGAGTTATATTTAATTGTCAAAGAGGTTTTCTACTTGTTTTCCCATGTATTATATGAAATTATAATAATAAACTATCTCAAAATATTTCTACAAAATCTTTTCTTATTACCCTCAATGCAATTCAGACATCTCTTTTTTTGAAATGCTAAGCAAATTTTAAAGCGAAGATTAAATATCTTAAAGTACATAAATTAAATTGTACAATGTCATTCAATTTGTCTAAAATTATTCTATTGTGTTATAATCTCGAGGATTTATTTGTTTTATTTGGAATAACTTGTTTGTAATGGAACATTATAGTTGTAGACAGTGTAGACAGTTTACTTTTAATTTATAAAAATAAAGCAAGTTATTTATATTTATATTTTTATTTATTTTCAGTGTAATTTCTTTTGTTCATTTCTGCTGCATCTTTAAAATGTAAATAAATCGATTCGTACCATGGTGCTAAAAGCATGTTCTAAATGTAAAGATGCTAGTACCCTGTCTGAAGGATTGCAATGTATAAAAATATGTTCTTAAACTATACCTAATCTCCGATGATGCCAAAAACACATACATTACAAAACCATTTCCGAATGAATCTTACCTCACTCTTAGCATATGGCAATAACATTTCCGAATAAATCTACAAAACTATAGACTGTGTCAATGATCCATTTCGTATCATTCTCAACGCACGCACAAACCCCCCTCCCCCCCTTATATCTTTAAACACGTAAATGGTATACAAACAGAATTTTCATATGTAACAGTTACTTTGAGAGTTAGTTAAGAGGCACAGCTTTTCAAACGGGACGAGGAAAAAGAGAAAAAAGGGGGAATGTAAGTTTTCCTTTGCCTGGATAACGATCATACCTAGAATGTAAAAGAAACTGAAGATTGTAACTCACTATATTTTTAAGATAAAATGTGGAGAAAATGTTTTTGGTTTCGTACCTACAAATATTTAATTGTATAGGAATCTGAAATCTGAATCTGAAAATTACTGATATGGGTAGAATAATTAGATTTGTTAGTCTAAAATTAGTAAAATTATCAAAATTTTAAATGAAAAACGACGACAGCTCTAAGATTGCCGAATTCCAATGACAAAAGTAGGGGAAATTGCAAAGTTTCAGGTGTAAAATTTTAGCCCAGCTGTTGTTATTTCACTGTATCGATTATACCTTAAACACTTCTTTTGTGGGAATATTTTTCATCTTTCATGCAAAATGTTTTTGCAAATAAAGGCTCTCATTTTCATCTTATTCTACAAAAAATTGGTTAACAAGATCACCAAAAATATTTTCAACATAACTAAACATTACCTCGACGTCAAGACTTGATCTATCCTTGCTACCTTTCCATTTCACATCAGTAATTTATTCTCTAGTATATTCCCGACTCGATACCTATATACAAAATTGATAGGTATTTCTGAACCTAATACGTCTATCCGGCCGTAAGAGATACCAAATATTGACGCAAGTAGAAGCATAAATCATTGATATGAAAACTTTCTGTAGATGCCGCTGTTAGAGTGTGAGTAACAATAAATATGGGTGGGGTTCTTGTTTGCCTTATGTAGGCTGTTACATGGTATTACGTTTTAGTATATTGCTGCTACTTATTTTCTTACATATTTTTTTGGAGTTTACATTGTATAAGAGAAAGATGACAGTGAGGATAAGTAAATAAATAAATAATAAAAATAAATGCGGACAACATCACACACTTACATTGCTCTGAACCCAAAGTAAGTAGCTAAAGTACTTGTATTATGGAATTCAGAATCAACGAAGGTACTACAAACACCCAGACCCGAGACAAAGTAGTAAAGTTTGTTTCTACATTGACCCGTCCGGGGATCGAACCCGGGACCTCAGAGCTAGCGACACCTTGAAACCGGTGCGTACGCCACTCGACCACGGAGGTCGTCATACATAAGTAACGCTTTGGAATGTAAATGAGGGTAGTTCTTCGGGGTAAATCCTAAGGCCTAAAATGGTTATATATTGCGGTGCCATACCGCTGTATGGTGTCATAGGTGATCGATCATAGACGGGGATGTATAGCAAGTCACATCGTCGTTACCGTCGCAAAAGCTTTAAGTTAGCTTCAATTGGTTAATAGAAATCCTTACTCTAGAAGTGTCCTTGTTTACACCTTTAGTTGTAAACTTATGCAAAGACGACTTGTCATTATGTATTAAAACCTTACTTTACATCACTTTATGTGACTACTGGGTATTAAACCATTCTCCACAACAATCTTGCAAATCCTCACAACAATTTAAAAACACACATAACATAACATACCATCACGCCTGTATCCCCGAAGGGTTAGGCAGAGGTGTACCAATGTACACCCACAGTTCGCCGGTATGTTTAGGTCCCATGTAATAGGGGGCGAGCCTATTGCCACTAACCGGGCACAAATCCAAACTCCGACCTGCTACTGAGAATTTCATAGAAAAACCCAATAACACCTTGGTCGACTTGGGAATCGAACCCAAGACCTCTAGCGTAGCAGTCGCGCTTAGCACCACTAGGCCAACGAGGCAGTCACAAACATCAAGTTTATGTGACTAGTGGTTATTAAACCATTCTCCACAACAATCTTGCAAATCCTCACAACAATTTAAAAACACACACTCATACTCAGAAACCAATTTCGTGGAATAGGAAAAAAATATCAACGGCTACCAAAAAAGTGTATAGACCGTTGAATTTTTACCTAAACCCAATAGGTAGTTTCATTTAGAAAAGTTTGCGGTATTCAGCAGTTTTCGAATTGAATTTGATAAGGGGTAAATTTTTGTACGAAAGTAATTTTCGTTGGCCAAAGTTCTGTATTACCTGGCTTTGGATAGAGGCGATCAAGCGAACGATACGAGAAAAAGTATTTCGCTTACGAACTTTTAAATGCCTATCTGGAGATTCTGTAATTATTTGAAGTAGTATTTGAACGAGTTGAAGTTACATAAACCGTTAAACAATTTATTTTCGCGTCAAGTAATCGCTTACATATATTTTTGTAGATAAAAAAATACCTAGACCTTCCATCGACATAATAATATATATTATCGTATGTCTATAATATCATTATTACAATTTCTCTTAATACATCAATACTTATTTTAGGAACAATCTATATTCCAATATAATAACCTATTAATAAACGTGTTTTTGAGAGTGTAATTGATATCAACAAAACATTCTTTATATCCAGGCGTATTGAGAATCTATGTTGTTTTAAGCTTCGGAAATCTCACTCACCCAAATATTCTAAAATTATACCCGTGTCCCAGTTATAAATCACAACATTTAAACTTACTTCATCGCTTTTTTAAGGATTCATCGCCCTGGAAGAAATTAATGGACAATTTTCTCGTGATTTCTGACAAAATTCATGGAAATTCGGGTTGGCATGAACTCATTGAAAACATCTGGTTTTAAGATCTTGTTGATACTTTGTTGACCTTGATTGCCGCTTAATACCCTCGTCATAATATTTACTTAAAGGAAAAACAAAATGTAAATCTATATTTTGATAATCATTCGGGGCTTTGGTCTTTTTAAAAGAGACCTCCTTATTTTAAACATCAGGTCACCCGCTAACTATTTGTCGATTATGCTATGTTACAAATACACATATAACTACGATAGTCAAATCCTTCAAATCGTTAACATAGCAAATCCAAGATAACATAGAATGGTTAAACTTGTGAAAAGAAACATCTTTGCTAATAAAAAACATGAGCAATATTGCTTGTGTAACAAAAATGGCATATTCTTTTCCTAACGAATTATCGGTATTATTCGTATTTATCGGTGTCTATAATTTCCAACGAATTTATAGACACCGATAAATACGGCATTATAAATCGTGTCAGACACAAGACGCAAGCAATACTCTCTCGCACAGTATGCACAATTGTGATTTACAGCGAGTTCACACCTACAGAACCCAACAATAGTTGCTGAGAAACATCTTACTGCTACAACAAATGGGTTCGGACATTTGAATCTTGTGATTTACAGCGTTTTTGAAAGGATTTGCACGTACCTACAACTCAGAATAGTGTTTTTTTTTGTTATTTTGAGTACTTTTCAAATAGGGTAATTTTCAATGTAATCTTGACGTACCACTACCGTACCATAACAATGATAATTTGAATAAGATATTCTTCAGTACAATCGTAGAGCTGTTTTACATAAGAAAACAGTGCTTAAAACTGATGGCTAACTTCTATGTTCAATTTATAAGCTTGAACACTGATCTGAATCTTAAAACCTGTTATCTTATTCAAGTACATTGTATCAACACAGCCTTTTTAAGAATCTTACTAAACATCCGAGAATCTTCATACCAAAACCGGCATAAAATACTTTCGAATCAAGTAAGTCTACCAAAGAGTTTTTATAGAACGTTCCATTCCATTTCGCTGCAGGATATATGAGCCCGCCTGATTCCTCGCCGGAGACTGATAAGTCGGGAACGTGACGCGGAATAAATCATGGACAACACCGTGATCCGAATAACATCTACAAAATATACCAGAATTTATTTAACTTACATATCGAAGTGTTGCATGTTTACTTTTGTGCTCCCTTGGGGTGTAAGATGCCGAGCGGCTGCAACTGAGCACCTTGTTGAGGATATACATAATAAACCTTCCTACACTAAATGTGAAGCAAATTGTATGTTACACCTGATTGAGGTAGAGCCAAGTTGAATAAGTTTGGGTATTTTTTGTTAGAGTTGAAATTCAAATTAGAATTTATATTCGGTTTTGAATTTGATTAATTTATAAGCAAATCCATAAAAAGCTGTAGTACTGGTGATAGATGTAAAATACCTTGATGTTGCTTTTCAAATGAACATCAGATAAACTCATATTATGTTTATTTAAGTTTTAAATAATATTAATATGTGTTACCAAAACATCAGCGTCATAAATATTAAAGTTCTTATAAAGCCATAATCCGTGGTCGTTATTTACAGATCATGACAGTGCCATTTTTTTATAGTTTGCAACGACACCGAGTTGCGAAAATAATATATTACCCGCCTGCTACCGTTGACTCTTAGACCGTCCGCAGAATGATAAGTAGTTGAAGGAGTATGGTAGAATATGAGCCAAGTTCAAGCAATTGTTATTGTTAGAAAATTGTACAAGTACTAATAAATAGCTGTTCTTTGTTTTTTAGACAAGTACTTATTTGGTCTTAATATGTTGTACCTATATATACCAATTCTGTTTTTTAAATTATATTGTTTTTTTTTTGTCAATTAATCATTTAGGTAGTATAGGTACTTTCTGATGATATTTTCTGATAATATATTTATACATTTTCGGATTGCGTTATTGCCTGTACACTATTTTGAACATTACATTATCTTTCTCTAATTTCCTCAAAAAAGAACGCAAAAACTACTAGTACTATACAAATACTACAGTACCTACTCATACAAATAAAACGTCACCATTTGTCAAAGACACAAATTTACATGCTATTTATAAACAAGTGGGGAAGCAGTTGAATTTATTCATAGTTCCACGTAAGTAATACGTCGACGGCCGGTGGAAATTAAGTGTCGCTCTCCACCGACTCTATTATGTTGTAAGGATCAAGGAAATTGGATTGTCAACGTCGCAACACAGGTTTTTTAACTTGGCGAACAAGCTGTAAATAATGTATTGTGATGAACGTTCGTAGTAAATAGTTAAGACAGTCCTCAATAAGGTTGTTGATATGAGTATGTTTGGTCATAGCTTTGTGTGACGATTTTTATAAAAAAATGCATTTTTTTTCTGCTATTTTATCTTCTGGTCTTGATTGCAACATCTTGCTTTGTACCTTTTAGATATTGTGAAGTATTCAAAATGTTTGCTGGTTAAATTAACTTTACGATGAATGCTATTGACGCTTCGTAATCATCACAAGTATTTTTACCATTTACTTCGTGTTATTTCAACGTAAGTAGGTAAGCACCAATCAACAGCAATCAAGCAAAATTGTAATTCCATTAAAGATTATTACAAAATTCCTCCTTGAAAACATTTTTCATAACATTAATTACTATTCTAATAAGGAATTATTAATTCAAATATTCATTAATGCTGAATCTTTGTTCGTATTACGCCAGAGTGTACGACAGATGTTCAGAATTTAATTTAATATAAGAATCGTTTCACTTTCTTTTAATATAACATCTTGAAGGCCGCTAGGGATCTCATTTCAGAAGGAGATTCGATGTAAATTCAATTTAATATCTGACTTCCTAGTTCCCTGGAACAACTCACGAATTGAATATTATTTCGGCTTTTAAAAGCAATAAACAATTTATCGTTGGTTGTACTCAATGCGGTACAGTCAATGACAAAACGCATAAGCGAAACAAGAAAAGTCTTCCTTGCACTGACATAACGACAAAACACAACCAGCTAAAACTCCATACATTAATAGGTACTTGCGATCACAAATACAGTGTCACCAATCCAAACAGGTTCCTTTCTTTTAACGTCACTGTTCACGACTGTACCGTTTGTTTGTTAGACTCAGATCAAATTTTTGTTTGGCCTTTCAATCAGATTATGATTGAAAGGCCGAAAGATGGCGTTTTGTTACATGATTGCTAAAGCGTTAAGATAATAATAATATAATATTGTATTTTTGCTATTTTAGTTGTAATTTTATGCTAGAATTATACTTTGTTTAAGCGTTATGTGATTGTAGGAGATTAAATAAAATAAAAGTCAGGACTTTCTTAGAAAAATATTTTTTTTATTTATTTGTTGTTTTAAATATGTTTTTGTTTGTTTTAAGACTACTCTACAAATTTACGGTTTTACTTACCTTACGGATGTGACAAAATGTCAACTAAATGACCTCTTCAAAGTGCGAGTATTCAAAATCCAGGAAACAAATATAATATTCTAAATGTGACAAGCTTACCAACTCGATATTTTCCACCCAAACTCATCCGACATAATGGAACGTTCAACAGCAGTGTTAAAAAACACCGGAATCCAACTAAACGGTAAGTTTTCAAAAGACAAATCCCCAGTTCAAAAGTTGAGGGGAGTTCTTGTCAGGGGCAGGTAAGTTCTTAAGGCGGCGTACTATGTCTGTAAGATGAAATTTTTAAATGAGGTATGAAAATGGGCGCTATTTATGCTGTTTTGTAATAAATGTTTTATGGATTCATTTACAAATTATTGTCAAAAGGAACTGATTTCAATGAAATTTATATGGCCCACCTTTTGTCCTTATTACCAGGTCTAGAGACAAACGAAACTATGAAAAAAAAAAAAATCCTTCTACAAGTGTGGGGACATATATTATAATCAAATTGAGGTTTCATGCTAGGGAACCTCCTGGTTTAGAAAATATATGGCATGGGATATATTCCCCACATTACAATAGTTTGGCAACAAACTAAAGGTATTGTACTTCCTAGCACGACCATGAACGCATTCACTATAACTTTAGATGGTTATAAAAACCTTTTATTTTATAATGTTTGTCGTGCTGGGACTGCACTACTGCTGGGAAGGATTCTTCCCAGCACGACCTGCATATCTATGATAATTGAGAGGTATAAAACTTCTAATTAGTGGTATAAAATAGTATAAAATAAAAGGTTTTTATTACCATCTAAAGTTATAGTGAATGCGTTCATGGTCGCGCTAGGAAGTACAACACAACTAAAGGAAGTAATGTTTTGAAATGTTACTTATAGTCGGCAAAATTTCTCAAAGCAATAAATAATAAATTCAAATCTCAAATAATTACATTTATCACAAAATTTACACTAAGTTCTTATTAAAAACTTCATTCTTTGTTTAACTTAGTTCTATGCGTATCTATCGACTGTGTACATATACTTTTATGGGGGCGAATAGAACATTTTAACGTTTTTATTAAATCTAGAGTGATTGGTGGGGATTTCAGAAATGGTTATAGATGAGATTGGTAGTTATTGTTATTACATACACAACGCATATTGGTTTGCGGTGTTTGCGGCATTGCTTTATCTAATTGTATTTTCCATAATTTCGCTTTTATTTCTGGGTTCCTTTTATTTTTATTAATTTCGCATTTTTCCATGTTCAGAAATAAATATATGCGGACAACATCACATACTTTGCTCTGAACCAAAGTAAATTGCTTATGCACTTGTGTTACGGTATTCAGAAACAAGCGATGTAGAAAAATTGGTTTCTACATTGACCCGTCCGGGGATCGAACCCGGGACCTCAGAGCTAGCGACACCTTGAAACGGGTGCGAAAGCCACGCGACCACGGAGGTCGTCGATATACCGTGTGATGATTATTATAAGACATTGTTGGCGTCAATACCAAAGGTCTCCTCATTGGACGGGTACAAGCTTATATTTTCCACATGACCAAATACTTAACATACCTTTCTCAACCCTTGTCATATTTTCCTTGAAACCAAAGATCCAAAATAATGACTAAGTAAGTACCTTTCTACTGTACATAAAATATGTTCAAGTTGGTTAATAATTAGAGGGCCTAAAACTAACACATTTACATAATTTTATTGATTTGTATATGTATATTTTTTGAAGGTCGGTTTATTTAATACACAAAATGTAAAAAAAACTGTATTCTTACATATCAGATTGGTACCTGGCTAAATTGATGCTTAATTTTACTAAAGTAAGTCGTGTCAAATAAAAAATATGATTGTTGAAAATAATTCTCTCCTCTATATTTCGCACATAAAAAATAAATAAAACACAAAACTAACATGACAATACACCTACATTTTCATCATCATGTTACACATTTCGCCACCCACATTGAATACATAAAAATGCGAGAACTTCGTATACCACAGTTTTATTTCAGCTTACGTAAATGAACAAATAAAGGAGAAAACAATGAACAAATGAATAACAAAACTTCGTAATTGTTGAGTTTGGAACAGTCACCTATAAACTTTGCCTCCAATATGAAGGTACAAAAATAATAAAGGATATTTTAACGTTTTCTTTCTAACACAAAATTACATTGAGTTGATGAAAATTCTTTCCTGCGTATTAGGTGAAGGCTTATTTCGTACACTCGTAGAGTATAATATTAAGAATCTGAATATAAGTTTCAAAAACATTTTTATTTTCATGTGTATTGATTAACTAATTACTGGCCTGTACCACAAGTGAAACAAAAAAACATAATGATTTCAAATTTTAACTTGAAAAAAGAATTAAAAAAAGTCATCATCTCCCGAGCCTTTTCCCAACTATATTGGGGTCGGCTACCAGTCTTACCGGATTCAGCTGAATACCGTATTTTACATGGAGCTACTGCCTATCTGACCTCCACAACCCATTTTACTGGGAAACACAGTATCCCATAGTAAGACTGGTTGTCAGAATTGACTTAACGACTGCCAAAGATCTATGTATGACAGCCGGGACCTACTGTTTAACGTGCTTTCCGAAACACGGAGGGGTTTCGGTATGTTATAAATGGTAACCCATCCACGGACCCACCGCGGCGAGCGCGGCTTAACCTGTATTATCGGTCGAACCGCACGGCTTACACTTAGCCACGAGCCCCTCAAAAAAAGTAAGAATTAAAAAAAGTACAAAAGAAAATATGTCTAATGACCAGAAAACCCATTACATTTTCATTTCAGATATGTATTGTGACATAATATATCTGGTATATGTACCTTCGGAATGTAAAATAACACAACCGAATCCTAAACTAAAAGTTATTATACTATACATCACAGGAATGGAAATATATTTGCACTCTAATCCGTTTCGTGCCAGTACATACTGTAAACGAAAATTGAAAATGCTTAGTTTTATTTCAGAATAACGCAATTTGTAAGTTCCAAGGACAAGCTAAATACAGGTGTAGCGCTTGCTTGGGCTGTGTGCACATGGCTTGCTGTTTTTAATTACGATTTTTAATAGACTATTTTTAGTTTAAACTAGCTGTGCCTGCGACTTCGTTCGCGTGGATGTCGAAACTTATCAATGAGTTTTTAATCGCAAAATTAAGTTTGTTTTTTTATTGTTTATACTTTTCTGGGATGAAAACTACCCAGGATAATAAAGAATAATTATACCAAGTTTCATCATAATCGAACCGGTAGTTTTTGCGTGATACCTGAACAGACAGACAGACAAAATTTTTTTTTTCGCACTTTTGGGTTTTGTGTCGGTGTCGGTCTAGTAACACCCCCCGCCGTTTATTTTTTTGATATTTTCAATGTACAGAATTTTCACTTTTACAGATTTTTTATAATTATAGATAAGGTCGCACTTTCAGTTGCAACTTTTTAAGAACTTTCCCAATTAGGTAACTTTGCTTTTAATTTTATTCGATTCATAAATTTTTTCTTATAAATTTAAAAATTTGTTTTTCTATTTTGATCACCCTGAAAATTAACCAGACCTGAAAAAAAGAGTTATTTATAAAATCTTCATCTATCTTATGTGTCAAGAAAAGATCTGGCACATAGACCGACGTATTGTTAACAGAACATATGAGAAAGGATCATAAACTTTAGATTTATACTATAGACCGCTAGTATCGCTAGTTTTCCTTCGTGCCAAGCGAGAGCACTTTTTGTCGGTATCTAGTACATTCGTGTACTGATTGAAAGTTATTTTTCGCGCAATGACAGACTTATATGCGAAAATATCGATGGTTTCGACATTGTTAGGATAATATTAGGGTTTAAGATAGATTTTTAAAAACGGCGCGCTCCGTCTTGATACAAAATTTACGATAAAACTAGTTCATACTAGTGCTCACGGTTCATACACTGATAGGCTCACTCTTTAGTTTCTTATCTATACTCTAAGGAAAGGATATTCAATTTTCATTCAGATGACACTATAAATCTGTCACACCAGGTCTTACGAACACGCACGGCTCGCAGATGTTTGCTCAATACCTATCGAGTTCGAAGCTCGCTCGTTCAACAAACAAACATATTTTTAAGATTTAACCCTCCGTCATTTACAGCGATATTCAAGAGCTGTGTACACAAGTTTATGAAAAAGGGTTAGAATCGAGGATTTTGATCACGTAGAGTCTAAGCGTTACTGGTAACTGTAGAGCTTAATGGGAGCTTGGGCGAAAAAATTTTGATATTACATTAGTTCGGTGTTCGGCGATTTCGTGATTGTTAAAGAGTTATGCTTCGGAGGTTTTTGGGGACAAGTCTTTTTCGTACTTGTTATACAGTTTTGTAGAATGTAGAGCATAGAGTTTTTGTTGCAAAGAACGTGGGACAAAATAACTTATTCCAACATCCAAACTTGTTCAATAAAATTTGTCTCAAAATCAAATGATTTTCTAACTTCACGAATGATCAACTTACATCAACTTACTTGGGCTTATAAAAAAATCTATAGTTTTAAAGGAAGTTGCAAAGAAATATCAACATAACATCAAATTAAATTCGATAAAATATGCACACGGCATGCAACATAGAAAACAAAAGGTCACCCATGCATAGTAATAATATATCGTGTCAGGATCAGCTTACATAGTACGAGTATATTGTACAGTCACACATGAATACTATAATCAGCGCGCTGTCTATCCGTATCACATGTATAAATCCCAGTTATATTACCTGGAACTTTGACTGTTTATTAGTTTGGTTGTTTGTTACACTGTGCAACAGTTATGTATTTTAAATGAGCAGTATTTGGCCTGTAACAGTTTTGTGTGTATGTATGCGTAGTGTTAGGTGAACGGCAGAAAAATTATACATATATAAAGACAATTGCGAAATAGTTTTTTTTGTGACTTAAAGCCGTGATAATAGATAGAGTTTGCTCAACAGTGGGCAAAAAGCCATTTCATAAATTGAGTTTTTTTTGGTAGCCCGTATCAAAAATGTATGCTCACAATAAACAAAAAACATAGGTACTTGCTATTAGTCAAAAACATTTTAGACTAATACAAAAACACGCTGGACTAGCACTAAAAGTAATGTCAATACAAAATGGAGATTTAAATAAATAGAAGTGGGGCCACACGGCGGTCGTTCGTGTGCCAGCATTGGAGCAAAAAAATATAATATTTTTCGGCAACGTTATTGAATGTATAGATCTAGTGTTACCAAATATTCTGGGTTTGTGAACTGTCCTGGAAGTAAAATCATGAACTTTTTATTTACAGAAGAGGTACTGGTTTAGTTCTGCGGTCAGAAATGTAACTTTTGAGTGTAGTGTGCTTCGTAGCTAGTATGTTTCGTAGACATTTTAGGGGTGCCAAATTAGCCCATTCAATCGATTTCCGCTTTCTCAGTTTTTTCTTCTTCGAATGACATTTTCATGCTGAATTTTGACTTTCGTCCTCTTAAATATTATTAATAATCATCAATGTTAAAGTGATGCCTTAGGTAGTTCGAGGAAAGAACATTTTTTACAATTTCTCGGTAACGACTAACGCAACGTCTTCTAAGAACTAAGTACAATTTTACATTTTTACTTTTTACATTAAGTTCTTTCTGTTAGACAAGTTACTTACCTGTTTAAATAATGGTATTTCTTATTGTTTTTTTACATGGTTTATTAACATACAGTATATTATGACTCAAAAATATTTTTTACTTACGTGTACCTACGTAACAATACGTCAGCATACTTTCTGATTCACTACCTTTTGATAACTAAAAGTATGCCTCTCATAAGGAAAACTGTATCAAACTAGGCTAAACAAATAATACCCAATTCCGGAATTCAGCTTTGTCCATTTGGCAACAGTAGCCGAACTTTATCGCCCTTTTGACAGACGTAACTTATTGGAACAATTGAAATCTATGAAATATTGAAAACTAGTTCCTATTGTTACTATAAGCGGCTCTTGTTTGGTGGCAAATGGAAATTTTATGTACAACAAAAACATTTCCACCAAAATATATGAAGGTAATTTGTTTGGTTTGGGTTTGATTTTGCTTTTTTTCTATATCAGACAATTCTGGAAGTGCACCTGCCAGCGCATCCTCTTAAAATAAATCGATAAATGCTAATGTATTGATTATTTACTGCTAATGTTATTGATATGTATTTTATCAATTTTACTAAACAATCCCATTTTTTGAAATTGTTAACTGACTGTATAAAACACGATTTAATCAAAAAACCATTAAATATAAACGTTTACAACCCATAATGAAATGTGTGATAAAATAAATTTGTTTTTAATTTCATCTATACATAACCAATGTGAAATAAAAACAGATTACTTTATTTTTTGTGGTTTTCCGAGCTGTTAATTCAATTTTCTTCATTTCATCTATTCATAACCAACTTCTATAAATAAAATTTCATTACTTTATTTTTTGTAGATTTCTGAGCTGTTAATTCAATTTTCTTTACGAAGTATCTTTCCACTCAAAATACTTCTAGTTAAAATAACCTTCACCTTTAAAAATCTTTCTTCTACCTCAAAAACGTCATAAATGGGGGCACGAAGCCAGCAAGCCAAGTCACATATTCTTAATAATCTCATCTTTCATACATTGTGGTCGCAAGGTAGGCGACCAGGCTATTAGCGAAATATAAAAGGTGGTCCCGATTCTAGAGTGGTGTTTTAGAAAGCGGCCATGGCTCGTTACCCAAAGTATAGCAGCCATTCTGTAAGAGCAAAGTGCATCTGGTTGTTTTCTACTTCCAGTTTTGTGCATATTTAAGGTGAGTTTAAAGTTTTTATGGCCGGTTTGGTTTAAATAATGTGCTGGAAGATTTGAAATAAGGTTTTGTTAGACTATTTTTTATATATTAAATGGTTGTTTTGTTGCATTTTCGTTCTATGTTAGAAAGAGTACGTGATAAAGATCGTGTTTAAGTAGTTGACTTTTGGGTAATGTAATGTACCTAAACCAATACTACACAAAGTTTTATAGATAAGTTCTAATGAATGTTAAATCATGACTCGACACTGGACACCATTATGTTTACTATGAATAATATAATGATGAGTATTTTTCAAATAAAAGTCACTAAGATTTTTAACTACTGTATTATATACTAGCTGTGCTCCGCGGTTTCACCCGCGTGAATATAATATATTGGACAATCCAGACTCAATCTCTATAAATTATAGCCTATGTGTTATTCCGATGTATAAGCTACATTATCGTAAAGTTTCATTAAAATCCATTCAGTAGTTTTTGCGTGAAAGAGTAACAAACATCCAAACAAACTTTCACATTTATAATATTAGTAAGGATATGTAAAGTAAATGTTGTTTGAATACCTATCAAAAATCGTACACAACTACTAAATATCAGATTACAACGGCTCCACGTAATATTGACCTCGAAAAACATTTGGACCAGCTTACTTCGGATTAGGTCCAATTTCAAACAATATTGAAATAAAAAAACGTAAGTGAAGGGTCACCTTACGATACCCGAGGGAAAGACAAAAGCCCTATTGGGAATATGTATGCTTCATTTAACGTTATATTTCGTAGATTGAACCTATATAAGTCGAATTGGGGTTTAAAATGACGTTTGATCTGAAAGTAACTGCGCAGTCTTTTATTTTAAAGACGTCGCTTTTTGAAATAGTTAAGTTAGGTACTTTTTATTTACAATTCAATACTTAAGTCTAATATACAACAAAAACTTAAAACTATACAAATAAATAAAACGTGCCCAGAAGGCTGGCAGCATTGCGACGTTGAATGGCTATGCCGATTCTCTGTGCAAGGAACAAACCAGCTCTCTGATCACGAGTAGAGTCTACCAATCGTTTTAACAGTTCTTTAAAAAGATTTAGTGCACTCGGACCCCATGACCCGAGCGTTTCAACCCCAAACGGCTCGAAAATATAATTAAGAGTATATAAAATATAGTTAAGTTAAGAGTATTGGTTTTAAATGTACTTATTGATAAGTTTGTAATAATATTTTACTGTTTCAATCAATATTATATTAAGCATTCAACTACAAATATTCATAAGAATGATTTTCTTTATCTTGAGATCTTGAGACCCTTGTGACTATTGCTACGGCTGAAAAGATAACTGGTTTTCCTTGTCCTTAATTAATTAGTCATCTCATCAACATTTGTTTAAATATTACCGAGGTGTACTTTAAAAGCTACAATATATATATATAAGTTAAATTCTTCCTATGGTTTGAACATCACTGACATACTTAAATTGACACCGGGTCAACAACACTGACACCGTCTATTAACGCTGCACGGAATTGGTTATTAACCGGATCGAAGGTTTACAATGTAAACAAATGCATTATCGTCAGCATTACTACCTGAGACAGTTCGCATGTCTTTCAGACAAACACACCCTTTAGTACTGTAGCAGTTGCAAGAAAACAAGAAAATATTTGTCCAGACTGGAAAATGCGAATTGTGTTTACATTTACCGCTTTGTAAATAGCACTGTCGCAATGCAGTATACTTTTTCATATCCGACTAAGAGCTTTTTACATTAACCGATACGATATCGGTATCGGATATTGATACCATACCGGGGGCCAGTAAAATATGTGAATCATGTACCTGATTTTTCACAGTATTCAAAACGATATCGATGGCGAGATTTTTTGTTTTATAACATCTAAACACACAAATTACCTTACAGGCTCAACCCAATGCGATATTGAAGCACACTTAAAAAAAAGTAAAGGATCCAGGGATTTTGCCATAGCAAATTATATAGGTATCTGTTCTCCATATGAACATATTGTACCCGAATTTCACAGTATCCGATACGATATCGGATATCGGATTCCTAAGTTCACATTTTACTTGCCCAAATATCGTATCAGTGCTTATACTGATATCGTATCGGATAATGTGAAAATGCTCTAACGTAACATAATTTAGGAATAAGGAGTTAATAAGAAACAAGTTTATTACAAGTTCCGGTGTAAATGTTTGGAACTCATTTCGCAATTTGTTAGTTATTGTGTGAACGTTGAAGTTTATAAACTATGATATTTTGTCTGGGTTAATGTTTTAGTTTATTTACGTTTAGCGTGGATGCTTTGGACGTAAAATGTAATGTTTAGACATTTTAGCTTCTAAATACACTTGGTAAGTTAGAATTAGTTTTTTGGTAAATAAACTTAGTACTTACCTAGTTTTGTTTTATTCATAGACTTAACTCAAACTATTAAATAGTTTACTTCTGTTAGTTTCATGTCAATTAAATACGATTAAACATTTTGTGATTTATAAGATAGTCCTGTCAGGCTTGTAGTATTTAATTACGATTAGAATTAAAAGTCATTTTGTTCTCGAAACTTCTTATTGTGATAGACTATGGTCACTTTCTGTACTGTACTTAAGGCCCGTTGCATTCCATGTAACCGATAATATATGTATAGTGTACAACAAACATAAAAAAATATGATATTTTTTATGTATGTTGCACCGTACACCATTTTCAATTAACGTTATAATTAGCGTTTTATTAACAAAATGTTCAACGGCCTTCCTCCTTGAGTAATATACACCTATACGTGAATATGACTTTCGAAATCATAACAAAAATACATCTTTTCGGATTTTCTCGTTTCATTGTTTTCACGTATTTATACGTTAGTTTCATGAGTAATTCTTCATGTTTGCACCTCTAACTGTGGAGCAATAAAACTTACCCAGCGTGTAACGAAAACTTATTCGATTTATAGATTGCAATTGCGCGCTAGCTAAACTTCCTTTATTTTTAGTTAAGGTGATATATTTTTGGTGGCTTATGTTTTTGACCCCATTTTGCCATCGAAAACTGTTACTCCGATAATATATAAAAATATCAGATCAATATTTACTGTTTAAATAATTGTTATTTGTTTTCTGTTTATTCCAATCAGTATAATATAGTCCCTTTTTATGTATACATATTCTATAATTATATCATTTACGATTAAAAACCAACATTTAAATCAAAATGACCAATTTTTAATATTGGTATTAAATGTAAAAAAATAAAAAAGGAGGTAATTTCATGAATTGAAAGAACGCTTTAATTATTTTGTCGTTATTTATTGCATTTCAAATATCAAGACATATACACACAACAGCCTAAATTCACCAATTTAATTAAATAAATAATAATAATAAATAATAATAATAATAAATGCGGACAACATCACATACATTGCTCTGAACCCAAAGTAAGTAGCTAAAGCACTTGTGTTATGGAATTCAGAAACAACGAAGGTACCACAAACACCCAGACCCGGGACAATGTAGAAAAGTTGGTTTCTACATTGACCCGTCCGGGGATCGAACCCGGGACCTCAGAGCTAGCGACACCTTGAAACCGGTGCGTGCGCCACTCGACCACGGAGGTCGTCTAAATTACCATACACTATACTATTCGCAACACTTAATTTCAACAACCCAACTGAGATTATAAGCAGCTGATCCATTCTATATTTTGCTTTAATTCCCAGTTCTGAAAACAACACTGGCTGGGATAATATTTATTTTTCTCCAATCCCGGGAGCCCACTGTTTTATTCCACCTCCATCGTGTTTTAAATTACTCGTGTGATTGTCTGATAATTTGTGGATTGTTGTTTTAAATGTTAAATGAAAGTAGCTTTACAGTATCGGTTTTGATACGGTTTGGTTTTATGTGAAGATTAGAGTAATTGAATGAAAAACATTGAGGAATTGATTGGTTTTTCAGTGTTATAGATCAAACAAGCGAGGTGACCGTTGAGAACCCCCACTGACACAATTGCTTTAGCTACTCACCTTAAGTGAGCTATGTGTGCATTGTTATTAAACATAAATGAGCGTTATGCTGTATAATACTTCTGTCCGTAAATAATATGATAAAATCGATTGATTTTAAGTACATTATCTGCAGAAATATTAAATTGTTTTCCTTTCTGCCACTCCATGCAAGATAGGACACGGAAAAAGTCGCTTTAATTTAAAGATTTATTACAGCCAATATTCAACTCCCAATGTAAAACAACCGATACTAAAGGCAATACGCTCTAAATGAATTACTTGTATTTAAATAGAAATTTCAATTTCAGTTCTTATCTCACCCCGCAATCTGGTTCGAAAGATCTCCAGAAATATCATTAGCAATAAAGCTAGCTTTGAAATATACAGACATATAATAAACATCAGTTGCCGACATCTGTTACTCGGGTCCGCTATCCTTAATTAAAATTAAAATAGAAATACGAGCTATACGCGACCTCAATATTTAATTAATTTTAATATTGCCCTTTAAACACCGTTTTTGGTTTAATCTTGTGTTCTAAGAATTTTGGGTGGAGCTTTAGCTCTATTTTATGATTAAAACGTTATTTTGTTTCTTATACTCAATCTGTCGTGTTTACATACGCCTGAGTCGTCACTGGCTCGTATTACATTTATTATTTCTCGTGTATATAAGATACCTACTGCTTTTACACGCTGTCGCTCTGTCGATACGAAAATATCACGTTCCTTTTGCAAAATACATAGTAATCTAAAGGGAAATTCTATCGAACGTTGCCTATGCACACATCGCTTACGTTGTATAGAGCCTAGAATATATGAGATGTATGTACTTACATTGTATGAACTTTGCTTCGTGCGTCTTTTTCACCGGTGCTTGTGGGGCTTATACATAAATACATACCTAAAACAAAACTTAACTTTAGTAATTGTTAAGAGTTTAAAAATTTAGGTGAATTTCACCTTAATCTATATCTATATTCTATATTCTATACATATAATAAAATGGTAGGAAAGTCAAAACTGTACATTGAATATTTTTTCAAAAGAATACTTGGGGTATGATCTACAATCGATACCGAAGCCAAAAATATAGTTTTTAGAATTTTTGTCTGTTTGTCTGTTTGTCTGTATGTATGTCCGGGATAATCTCAAAAAGTACTGCATGGATTTACTTCAAATTTGGCACGAATATTATTTAGAAGTCGGGTCAACATATAGGCTACATATTATCACGCTATCACTTATGGGGAACGAGCAGTGAACCTTTATTTTTTCAACGCATTCTGTAACAACGTGTAATCTAACGACGCATATTTGAATGTTGTTCTTATGTTGACCATGTTATAAGCTAGCTTTACACTATAAAAATCACGCAATATAAGTAACTTAGGCCGATAACCATAATTAAATGAATATAGGTAGTATCAAGACATTTTTAAAGCAGCGCCATCTATGCGATTTCAAAAACATCCAGTCGAATTACATTGTGTAAGCCCTTTTTGGATATAAATAATTTAAATTTGATCATGTTGGCGAGGTTAATAGTGGTTTTTAAAATTCATAGATGGAGTTGTGCATTTTCTTCTATACATATACCTACATATACAATACAGTTTTCGGAAAATCGTAGACGGTTGTTAGCTATGTTTAAGCATGCTATTACATTTAGCTGATAAGGGGTGGAGCTTTAAATTTCCAAAATCATTTTCTCATCTGCACACGTAAATTGGTTTTATTGACATACTAGCTGTGCCCCGCGGTTTCACCCGCGTGAATGACAATTCATACACTATGTTTATAAATTGTAGCCTATGTGTTAATCCGATGTATAAGCTACATTATTGTAAAGTTTCATTAAAATCCATTCAGTGGTTTTTGCGTGAAAGAGTAACAAACATCCAAACAAACTTTCACATTTATAATATTAGTAAGGATAAACAAGGGGTAACTAGGCAGACTCAGGCAGCCATAGCGATCAAATAACTTCATTTTGATTGAACTACACATACTTTTCGGAAACTAGCTGTCGTAGTAAACAGATTGGTGGTTGAACGAATAGATTTTAATGTTACTGCTGCAAGTTCAAATCCAGTTGTCAATGTTTGTGTATTTTTTTGCGTCCATTTTCTTATATAAGTTTGAATGTTTTGTTACTCAAGTTCAAATCTCAGTAGAGCTAACCCTTTTTGTGTTTAAGTAACAAAATAATTGTAACAAAATGCTAAAAAAGGGACGCCATTTTTATCATTTTGTTAAAATTATCTATTTATTTATTTATTTAATAATGTATTACACACACAGAAGTTTAAAGGAAAATAATTACATATTTATAAATGATGTACAATTATTTTGTGTTTGTATTCACTATTTTCCCATAGGTAAGTTAGTTGCTCATTGCTGATCAAGGATATCTTATACTGTAAATTAATAATAGATTTATATCTATGGCCAGGACATTAACGCTCAGTTACTTCTCACTTGACAACATAAGATTCCTCATAGATAACTTTAAAGATGGTTAAAAACTTTAATCCACTTTTTAAATTATTTTTCCAACGTAATGTGCAATTTTTTCTGTTGGTCGCCTATAGTATTCCATGGACAAGATTTTTTTTGTATTTGTTGTTTATTATTGTTTTTACCCAAAAATATGTTTTAAAACACAATCTTTAGTGTGTGCGAACTCTTAAATACTCATTATAAGATAGCTGGTTACTCATGTACCTACGTTTTGATACGTGCAAGATTTTTTGTTTATTTGTTTAAATTTCATAAAGTTTTTGTATCCAATTACCGAAAGGTTGGCTCAAAACCTTAAGTAAAATAAACTTTCTATCGAATTCTCTACATTTTAAAATATATACGTAGGTACGGTATTTGAGCCCCTCACCTTACGCTGGGCAGAATAAAGTGACTTTATTGTAAGGGATATAGCGTCCGTCTTTGATAAGGGTAAAATGAGATTGTCCTTGGTCAGCTATTACTTATTTTTCTAAACAGTTAAAAATAATTTTAAACGCAGTTTTGGTAATTCTGCCCCTGCGCCTCTCAATACATACGTCAACTTTTTGTAACTACCTCCTCTTTCAGTCTCATAGGTCTCAGGTATTCCTTATTAACATGAAGTCACTGCCTATCTGACATCCCCTCTCAATTATAATGCGTAGTTCAGTATTTCTTGATATGGAATTTCGAATTTCGGAGTTTTGAACCAAAATCTCGCGCCCTGCAGTCTTCCTAGGGACTACTGTATTAATGAGAACTATGGCATAAGAAACATAATTGTAACAAAAGAAGAAAAAAACAAAATATGTCAGCATAATCGTCAAACTTAACCTACAAAGTCACAAAGCCGAACCTATTTGTCGAGTGCAAATCAAACCCTCGACTTAGTATAAAACCGACATATGCCCAGAAAGCCATTGCTTGGTTAGGTTCGACTTTATGACAGAGATCAATAGGTTAGGTTAGGTTAGATATTGTGACCTTGGAACAGAGCGAGCGAAGCGAGCGACGTCATATGTTATTCAAAATTAGTCTTTATTAACAATTACGTTCTATTTATAGATGATGACGTCAACGTTGCTAGGCGTTTAATAACCAGTTGAGTTACTCATTGTGTTATACCTAAAACCAACATTTACCAGCTGACAGCGGTAAAACCTAGCATTTACTAAATTCGAATGGTAGGAGCCCGAAAAAATCGTCCTATCTTCAGAAATACTTACTTTTACCAACTCATGTCGGTAAATGCTAAGCCTTACGCGTAAATCGTAAGGTTTACCTTAGTTCAAGCTTTTACAGTAACATATATATCGAATAGTGGACTACATAGGAACATGAATCCAGCAAAACAATGTGTTGGAGTTTTGAAAATGTGTTTTATACATTTTTAAATATTCATAAAGTGTTCTTCACCCTGAATGCGATTTATTTGTGCCATACGGAAAGTTACTCGCAGTAGGCAGTTCGTGTTGGTGGCCTTCTATTTAACAGTCAAAATATTTATGCATAAAGATGAATGATATAAGCGAACAACGTCGCGGGTACAGCTAGTGATAAATAAATCAGGAGGTTTAATATTGTTACTTAAAATTGAAAGATGTTCGAATAATTAGCCATAGGTTTTTCTCCATACTATTTTCGGGAATTAAGTAATCTTCCAAGTTTGCAAGACATGTGAAGCATGCACGAATACGTGCCGTGCGTTGAGACGTATTCACAGATTTAGCGAGACAACCGCTGTAAGAGACGATTAAGGGTTTATTGCAGATGAATAAGCAGCGTGCAGGTGAGGACGTTAATAGACTTGGATGGATGCAGCTGGTGTTAACACACGACTTACATTTGAATGATCGTCAACATAAGTGTTATTATTTTTGTGTAGATTGCACCATTGTAATGAACATGGGTGGCATGAAACAGGAGAGAGGGTTTTTAATGACGAGAAGCCTTTGGACAGCAACCTAACGAAGGTGATATTTGTTTAAAAACAAGGTTTTTAAAAATCTAATCATATATCTCTAAATATTGTTTTTTTTTTATCAACAACGCCTTAATAAATACACAAATAGTGTAAAGATAAGGCACAGCGTATGCCTATTCAAGTTAGTCTACTAAAATACGAATCTAATAGTCTAAACAATATTTAAGCCAACAACAAAAATAAAACCAACGTAGATATAAATAGAGCTGTCTTAAGCGATATAAAAATAAAAATAACAAAGCAAGAAGATTTCTAGTTAAATCAATTATCAGTAATAATAATAATAATATTCCGGGACAACTCACACACGGTTATCTGATCCCAAGCTAAGCAGAGCTTGTGTTATGGTAACCAGACAACTGATAAACATATATATTTCTAAATACATACATATTATAGATAAATTACACCCAGACTTACACCAGTATTCACAGTACAAGGAAAAAGGTATCTAAAATTCTTTCTGTAGAGTCCTCAAAAAGAATTTACGTTTGTCTCAAACCGTATGTCTTTTTCCAATTTATTGTGCTCATTAAACGCGAAAGGAACTGTACTGAGTCTTATGGCATCGAAGTTACTCCATTTTAATGAGGACTTTGTAACTGGAGGCAAGGTGAGGGGTTTTGTTTCCTTTGTCATAGTTTGCTAATTAACACTGCCGTCCGATGCCGTAGATTAGAGTTTTATTGATGTGACTATAACGAGGTGATTACATTTTGAGCACTATATGACTAGTTGCGATAGTTTTAAACTGTTGACTTTGTGTTGTAGATTGGTTCCTCCTCAAAACCATTGATTTCACTTAATATTGCAGATGTTAATTTACTTGCATGTATAAGAAGCAACATTTTGGGTAAAATATATACAAAGTGGTGATGACAATACGACAATAAATGAAAACACGGACAGTACTAGTTCATAAGAATAATCCTAAACGGTAAAAAAAAAGTAGCATCAAAAAAAAAAAATCCATCAAACTAAATCGCATAAAATTGGAAACGCAGGAGAACACCATTTGTAAAACCGCGGTTGCTACAGGACCGCGCCGCCGCCGCCGCGCCGCTGCTCAGCTGTTGCCGCTCTTATCGCAGGTCAGTGACACGATATTTTACAAATGGTGTTCTCCTGCGTTTCCAATTTTATGCGATTTAGTTTGTTCGAAATTTTTATTTTTGATGCTACGGTTTTTTTTACCGTTTAGGATTATTCTTATGAACTAGTACTGTCCGTGTTTTCATTTATTGTCGTATTTTCATCACCACTTTGTATAATAATTATGTTAAAAAAAAAAAAAAACAAAACTTAAAATATTATGGTTCTACAAAAATGACCTGAATGTCTCGGTTTAAAGTTACATACATGGGTATTGGTTAAAAAAGCTTGCGGGCTAGCATAATTATAAAACTGTTACTAATATCACTCAACTTGGTACGTGCTTAAAAATAAAGAAACCTAAATAAATACTGCAAAGCTTATAAATTTATTAAGGTTTAGGAAAAACAACGAATATACAGTACATTCGTTGTTTTTGCTGCTGAGGTTTCACAATTATAAAGCAAAATTCTTACGTGTGTATGTACGAAATACTTCTGAGAACAACGGGGTGCATTACGACGTGGTTTGTAAATGCAGAACGCTTTTGAATGTTAAATTAGCAATTTAATTTCGTCTTTATAGCAAAAAGATCATAAACTTTTTTGACGGGCCTGTTGGTCTAGTGGTAAGTGACCCTGACTGCTATAGCGGAGGTCGTGAGTTCGATTTCCACCCAGAACAAATATTTGTGTGATGAGCACGATCATTTGTTCCGTGTCTGGGTGTAATATATCTATAATATGTATGTATTTAGAAATATATCAGTATGTTTATCAGTTGTCTGGTTACCATAACACAAGCTCTGCTTAGCTTGGGATCAGATAACCGTGTGTGAGTTGTCCCGGAATATTATTATTATTATATTATTATTATTTTATATGTAAGGAAATTGGAATAACTTACCTTTTAAAAGCGTGCACGTTGCTATTGTGATTGACGCGTAGTACTTCCTTTGTTCTGCAAAATAAAAGGAGCATCGTTAATTTAAATTAATATAAAATAAACTAAGGGCTGTCTTCATAACCATTTTGGTCTTACATACGGTTTTCTAACCCGTTTCTGTAAAAACATTCGAAAAGAAAATAAAACAGCTATTTGGGAGTAACTACTGCTAACTTTGCCATCAGTTAAGTATCTAAAACATTGATGATATTTTTTAAAAGACACTCCAAACAGATCACATAAGTAAGAAACAACCTTGCTATCATTTCAGATCAAATTACAGTCACAAGTCCTTCATATATCATTTATGTTACACTCATGCGATAAATTGATAAAAATAAAGAAAGTAACGACCAGAAAATATAATGAGTTTACGGTACAGTTCTCTCCTGAAGTATAGGCTTCTATTTACTGAAATGTAATAGAATAAACACATCATTGATATTTAATAGACCAGAGAAATTATCCGTCGTAAAAATGATCAGCCGTTGTCCTCAAAATCAAGTCGTTCGTGAAATATTGAACCATTAATTTATTTTGTCGTAGAAATCTTTGAGATGTTGAAATTAATTAAAGTATTTTTATTATTATTTTTCCTTGCACAGAGAATCGGCATAGCCATTCAACGTGGCAATGCAGCCAGCCTTCTGGGCACGTTTCCCGCCATTAACAAGGATGACGATGAGTTTTTTGACGCGTGTTAGTTTTATTTATTTATATAAGATTTAATTTTAGTCTTTGTTTGTTCTTGTATTAGATTTAAGTATTGAATTGTAAATAAAAGATCACTAACTAAAGAAAAAAAAAAAAAAGAATGTGTTGTTTTCTGTAATTTTTCGTAAAAAATATATTTCTTGGGTGAGTAAAACTTTTTGTGAAAACATTAAAGAGACAATCTTATTTTTAGAGTCTCTCTTTTTAGAGTCGAGTATAATTATTACAATCACTTTTGTCCTTGGTTTTATAAAAATGTATTTAACCTACTTTCCAGGTCGTTTTTAGATCTTTGTTTAGCCAACTGCAGGATACCTAATCTTTAGATTTCCTTAAAGGATATAAAATACCAAGTGAATTAAAGTATGAGGTACGACATTTTTAGCAAGAACACGTAAAATAATTTCGGGTAAATAGGTTTGTTAACAGATAAGACAATTGTAAATATGGCTATAAATTCAATAAACAAAGGAGTTACCTAAAATATAAACTCCAAAGAAGCTATTGAAGTCAGTCCTTTACTTAAATACCAAACGCTTGAACAAAGCTTCAGAACATCGAATCGCATTGTTCTTAACGATCGCACCTCAAGGCTGGCCATTCCGAAAATTTTATGACGTCATATATCACACACGTTCGGCCAACCGCACTCATCATGGCGTTAATTATCTAGCTAATTATCTCCCAGATATTTTGTCCCTCAAATTCTGTGAGGTCTTATCACCCAACACTAATTACGAACTTGTTTAAAACTTCACTTTCACTTCCAATGAGGGCGAGTGTCTGCTTTGTTTAGTATTAAACTTTGTACCAACTTCGAGTTTGAAGGTGATATTAAAGAGACGAAGAGTATTGGCCACTTCAGTGTTATTTAAATTTTAATCATTTAGACAACAAGAAGTGTTTCGTCAAAGCTGATTTGAGAATTTCGAATGATAGCGTATTTGTTTTGATGGCTTTTATTTGAATTACTCCTTTGATAAATTAGGTATCTGACACCACGGTTTGATCTAGGAGTTTATTAATTGGATGTTGACCCTATTTATTAATGCAACCAAGTAGATTTGATACTGATAATTCTATTCTGAATGCAAATACCTATATTTTTGCATCATCGTACATCACACGCCAAATGGAAACACATATTTCAAATATAAACCCTTTTCATTAGATAATAGTTTACAAACTTGACGTATGCATACGAGACGTCAGGATATAAAACTTAGAATCTACCAAAATAAATGATACAAAAAAAAAATACTACTTTGAAACATAGGAAAATAATGCCTATTGCATCTATTCATCTCACATTTCCAATCCGAACTGATTACAATACCCTTTTGTCTGTCCAAAATCACTCCACATTTTAAAACACAAAATAACTCCCATTGAAAATAAATCCCAGCATTGCAGATATTATATAAAGATATCTAACAATCGGGAAAGATGGAAAAGCAAATATTTATTAAATGACGGTTAGTTCCAGCAATCTGTGAAGGATTTCATCTCGTTACAGAGTACGGTTGCGAGCCAACACTTGTTACCTGCATGAGGGAAAAATGACGCGCTTCGATTTATAGCATCTCATTTCTAGTGCCATAGATTGTAGTTCGAGTTATTGTTATTGGTGCAATGATATCTATATAATATCTATTCATATCAAAAAAAATCTCCGGTCGCGTCGGTCTGTTTGGCAGTTTTAAGTCAAAAATGCATAAACGGATTTTTATATGGTTTTCACCAATGGATAGAGTGATTCAAGAGGAAGGTTTGTATGTATAATTCATTATTGTTTCGTCCACGTGGCAGTTACATAAGAGATTGAAGTTTGATAAGTCAGACATAATTAATTATAAATCGTTTTCTAATAAAATAAGCATCTACTCTGGTTATGTACAAACTGCATTAGAGATAAACGGGCCACAATATAATTATACTTTTTAAGTCCCACACAAAGATACAAACAGAACATAAATCTAAAAATAAAAATAAAGTACCTTTTTCAGACAAAGCAGTCACCAACTTAATCATAATAAAACACCGCCGTCATTATTTCACACAAAATAAATTTTAATGCTAAAATAATATGTCAGAAAAGAAGTATTTTACTAAGAAGTTGCTTTAAAAATGAGAATATTTTGAAGACAATTTTTCTACAAGCAGCTTTATTTTTTGACAAGACGCTTGGTTTCTAGGTAAAAAGACTTGAGTAATTCATGTAACAGATGTGAATTCACTTAAGCTTTTATTAAATATTTTTCGGTATAACGTTCATACCTTCTTTTGTTTTTAGTCCGAAAATGATGCATTTTTGAAAAGCGTTCTGTTTTATAGATGCTGTAAAATGAAAATCCTTCACAAGATGAAAACTAAGTAACAAATATGTAACTAAGTATAGTTTCGTTTCATAATAATATTTTGAAACCCAACCAAAAAAAGGGCAATAATCTACTACTCTCACAGAAATTTTATAATACCTAAAATAATAACATTTTACAACAAAACATCTCGTCTAATTTCAAATTAAATAAGACTGAAAAATGAGAGGATCAAAAGTCAGAGCATTTGAACTTTTAAACTCAGGTCTATTTTTGCCTAAATTAACATGTCTTTGTCTTTGAAGGTCAAGGCTCTACTGTGTCTGCGTTTGGGCGAATATTCGTAAGGATGCGAATGTTTGTATTTAGGTTAGTTTCTGCCTGCGATTTGAAGAACATTTGTCAGCATGCTAATGGAAGAACGAATGAAAACAATGGTGTCTATGAAGATATGTTGACTTTGTAAATAGTTCGATTGATAGTGATATTGTATTCTACAATTTTGTATTGTAATTGTAGAATAATATGACATTATTGTGCAGATTTATTTTTTGCGAAATAAAGTTAAAAAAAAAAACATTTATTTTTAAAGTTTAATTTTCTTTGTCTTCTGTATGTACGAGTAGTGCCATGCTAACTTTAATAGATGCCACCTCTGTGCAAAGAAAAAACTACATCTAGTTAAAACTTTGTAATTTTTTGTTTAAATATTAATTAGCATTTGCAAGAATAAGAACTTGTAAAGAAATATTAATTAGTTTTATTTTACGTGGACTCTTAGCGCTTTTCATACGTGTATCGACGCGTTATTTAAGTTTCTGTAAAGTTCCTAATTAATGCGCATAAACTCATTTCTTTTTGAGAATATTAGAATAGAATAGAATAGAATATACTTTATTGCACAACTTTAAAATCCTGAAGTTTGGCATATATTTTGGAATAAGAGTTTTTTTATATTTTAAAGATGTTTTTTTTTACATGCACACTTATAACTATTATAAAAGGTAACAACATAATTCAATGCCAATGTAAAGAAATGAAAATTTAATTAAATAATGTAGTTTTAATTTTATCTACTCAAAGAGTTTCGGAATCAACAGTATTTTAGCAAGTTGTAAAGTTTAAAGCAAACTTAAACATAAACATAACATACCATCACGCCTGTATCCCCGAAGGGTTAGGCAGAGGTGTACCAATGTACACCCACAGTTCGCCGGTATGTTTAGGTCCCATGTAATAGGGGGCGAGCCTATTGCCACTAACCGGGCACAAATCCAAACTCCGACCTGCTACTGAGAATTTCATAGAAAAACCCAATAGCACCTTGGTCGACTTGGGAATCGAACCCAAGACCTCTAGCGTAGCAGTCGCGCTTAGCGCCACTAGGCCAACGAGGCAGTTAAAGCAAACTTACAGAACACATATTAATAAAATATCTACATAAAATATCACAGGATACTGCTGTCCTTAAAAAATACTGACAACGTGTAAAAATTGCTAATAAAATCATCTTATCCTCGTACTTCCATCAATTTGTAGAAAACGCCACGAAACACGTTCTTACACTTGATACTCGACAAAATTACGGAGCCGCCACTTCACCAAACAAACTGATACGTAAAATTAAATTTTCATCTTTGCAAAGGATGGTGTCGGATCTAAAATGAAAATCTCCCATATTAACTTCTGTGCCTGTACTATGATCTCCTAAAGAGTAACTGTCGCTGTCGTGGAAGCGAGACGCCGCTATATGCAGTGTAGAGCGCCATCTCGCTTTCACAATGGTAGAAGTACTGCTTAAAGAGGTCACAGTAAGGGGGCAGGTAAACAGCCCTTCATTGCGGGACCTCGGATATTGTTCCTTATTATTGAATGTCGTAAATCAAAACACGTGAGGTCTCTTTAGTAATTGAATTTCGGTTAGGGTCGTGATTATGTCGTGTTTTGGTTTCATTTTTGGGATTTGGTTTTGTAGGGTTACTTATAGCCTTGTTTTTGTCTCTATTTCTAATAAAATTCATTGTTGTTTTCATGAGAACAAAATTTGTAATCGTTGAATTTATTATAATTATAATGGGTTTCATTTTCCCTGATTCCCGTCGTTTACACAACTTTTTCATTCGACAAAAGTAAATGTCAAAAATATAAAATTATGCTTACGTTATAATTTATTTTGATTCACAACTAATAGGTCCTTTCTATTGACTGAGTATTTTCCACATCTTAAAAGTATGATTTTCCAAATGCATTTCCAAAATGCTCTCTGTATAAAAGTTCCCAAGTTAAATGCCATATGCTCATTGATCTCCAAAACTTGCAGCACTATCTAAGAGTTTGTTCTTTGAAAACAGATTTGACATCACACTAAATATCTGTTTGATTCTTCTAACGACCGGATTGTTTGCCATCTTGTCACTTACAAGATGGCAAACGATCCGGAAAACAATATCTTTAGTGTATATTTTAACAACCGCCTCGTTGGCCTAGAGGTTCTAAGCGCGACTGCTACGCTAGAGGTCTTGGGTTCGATTCCCAAGTCGACCAAGGTGTTATTGGGTTTTTCTATGAAATTCTCAGTAGCAGGTCGGAGTTTGGATTTGTGCCCGGTTAGTGGCAATAGGCTCGCCCCCTATTACATGGCACCTAAACATACCGGCGAACTGTGGGTGTACATTGGTACACCTCTGCCTAACCCTTCGGCGATACAGGCGTGATGGTATGTTATGTTATATTTTAACACTAGTAGGTACAATCTGGTACATACTGACTACAAAAAGAGGTAGGTAAAAGCTTGTAAATTGTTAGGTATATTTAAACCCTTGATATTTTAGTCATGACAGAAGTTCAGAGGAAACCATGGACTACATTTTGGTACAAACAGTAACAGTACGAATATTGATGCCAAAGTAGTATATTGTTCGAAAATTTAAGCTTAACAGTTATAGTACGTACAGAACTAAACCTAATAATTATAAGCCTATTAAAAGTCCTACTTACCTGTCTAGCTTCAAAAGGTAGAGACGACAAAAATATCCTACGGTAATTTAACCAGAAAAATGCATTTCCATCTGCAAATATACCTTCATTTCTCTGAACTAGAACATATTTTAGTATTCCATCCGACCGCTTTAAAAAGAATTATAGTTCCACAAAACGCAGCAAAGACTTACTCGTAACACGTATATTATGTATTTTTAAGCACTGCACCAAAATATAACCGTCTAAGCATAAGAGGAAACTTTGTTTCTTAACCTACATAACCTACATTCCATTCGCAAACATTGCTGCCGAAATTGGTTTGAGGTTTATTTTCTCAATTAAAACCTCTCTTCAGAAATATCTTATAAGGCTCGCCTCTTATTCAATTTGCTTTTATTGTCCAAAAGAAGACTGCAAACCGTGGGTTAACGGTCCCAAAGCGAGGAGGTTCAAGTATAAACGGGAATTTCTCAGCATGGAATTAATATAGTGAACAAGACTGCCAATTTTGGACGGAATTAGCCTTTTTTCGGTTCGACTGTTTTAATTTTAATCTCGACTCTATTTGATTTGTTTGAAAATTTAGATCGGCGATGTTTATGATAATGTTACACGGGCTATTGGCGAGTCGAAATTTTCGTAACTTAATTTTCAAGGGACTTAGGTAACTAAATTTTCGGCCGGCCTTCAGTTTGAAGGTTACTGAAGTTTACAAAATGCTACGTCAGTATAAATAGGTTTGATTACTTTGCCGTAAATCTTATTATTAATATCATAAAACATTATCAAGTATATTTTATTGCAAAACCACTGAGCCATTAACTAAAAAAATTGTTACTTAAAAATAAGTGTGTTTTTGTTTAATGGAACCTACAAGTTGATTGATGATACTTATTACGCTGCGTGTGATACGACCTCTAATATTTTTATTTTATTGTTAATTTTAGAATGAAAGTAATTGTACTTTGATAAAGGTTTACATTAAAATAAATAAATATTTGAATATGCTACGAATAATTAGATACAGTTCATGGTTTATACAAAAAAAAAAACGTTACTCCGAAATTTCCTTATGCAATGATCGAAGCCAATGTTATTGGTTTGATGATTATGATTATGTTGAATATTACCTACTCCCAATACAATAATAAGCTAAAACATATTGAAATAGACAAAACAAAACTGAAAATAGATCGACTAAGTGTAATGAATTTAGGAAAACAACACCGTTATCTCATTTTGTCTAAAAGAATAAATAATTTCACCGAAAAAACCTAGCCAAAATCCGCTTCATCGAATCCAATTTAAGAAAGTATTCGTTTAAGATAGTTTTCTTTTCGAACAATCCCAAATATTCCTTTAGTTTGAACCCTAAAACAGCAGACGGAGTTCATTACTTAAACGGCTTAAATTCGTTGAAAGTTGCTTCATACACGAGGCGACACAAATCTCCGATACCCGACAACTTTAGTCTTCAGTGACGCGTGTCTATGTATGAATCTCTATGAGATTGTATGGCGGTAGTTGCTTAAAGACTAAAATCGGCGGGTATTGGAGACTTGCGTCGCCTCGTGTATAAACAGCATTAGTTAAATGCAAGTAGATACTAGCAAGTGCTGACGTAGAAAATGTTTAGTACTGGCTGATAGTTCGAATACTTTACGAGTCAAAATTCAAAAATAAATTCTATATTTTTTTTTAATTGATTGTTCTGATCGAATTCGTTCATTTGTTTTATTTCAAATGTATTATGCTCACTGAATTTACAGTATTTTTGGGATATGTTTAAATAAATACGTGGATGAACTTTGAACTTACGAATCTATCTTCATATGTTCAAGTAGACGCGATCAATGACAGTGAATGAGGCTCTTGGATCAAAATTGATTTCGGGCCCTTTTCAATTTAAAACTAGTCCTGAAATTTTATTTACCTGATATCTTACTATTGGATTGCCTAGTTTATACGTGCATTACAGTAACGTGACAAAGATCTTTAATTCTAAACCTGTTGAATTTTGGTTTGAATTTGAATGAAATAAAGTGATACTTTTAGGTTGCATGAAAATAATTTTCGTCACAATCACCATTATTAAAAACTTTTTACTCTCTTTTTTATCTTTTATGAAACTGAAAAAATATTTTCATCTTTCACAAAATTGTAGTAACATGTAAAACATTATGTCATCTCAAACAAAATATTATTATAGTGATTTAATATAATCTTTCATGAAAAATGAGTAAAAAAAAGACATTTGCAAAACAATATAGGTAACACTAGTTACATAATCCCCCACTTATACATGCATACATCAGTATATTGCAACTGCATCCCCAAAATTGGGCCACCCTATAAGGTCAGTAGGAATCGCTGCCGACTTGGCATACATTCAAGAATTAGTTCAGATCATCGTTATATACGTTTGCTTTTTGTTCGTCCGTCCAGCTTCCAGGTTCTTACCGAGGATTTATGGATAAAAGCCTTTGTTTTACTCGTCGGGAAAGTGTCTCTACTACAGTAATTAAGGTTGGATAATGTTCCAGAGGTATACCTTTGGAAATTGGTTTGACTTAACAGCCAGTGTGTGAGAGATTTATAAAAATTACTAGCTTTTGCCCGCGACTTCGTTCGCGTGGAATAGTGACTTCCGGCAGATTTTTGGTTTTACCCACATAGTTCCCGATCTCGCGGGATCTCTTCAAAAATGAAATGTGGAAGATATTCTAGGGAACTCTTCAAAAATCAACATAATGTAACGAAACCATAGCGCGATCTATTTCGATCCCAACGCCATCTATCGAGCATAGTGACAACTCGGATTATTTATCTATACTCCGTTCGGGCATTTTCTTTGTACTAAAAGTTTTATTATATTGATATTATTTTTTTCATACCTTTTTACTATTTATTTACTTTTTTCCGATGAATTAAAACAATAACATGAACCGAACTCGTGTAACGATCGACACCATTGCGCGATCACCAACTCGACATAATAATATTTACTAATAGAATTATCCATACTCCGTTAGAGCATTTTCTTTGTACTAAAAGTTTTATTATATTATATTTTCATACCTTTTTACTATTTATTTACATTTTTCGATGAATTTTCAGTACTGAATTGATGCCGACGCTTGACCAATAGATGGCGCTGTATGTCCGGAATAAATTTTATTTTTTATTTTATTTTTGTAATAAAAACTATCCTATGTCCTTTCTCAAGTTCCAAACTATGTCTGTACCAAATTTCACACAAATCGGTTCAGTAGTTTAGGCGTGAAGCAAAGACAGACAGACAGACAGACAGACAGACAGAGTTACTTTCGCATTTATAATATTAGTTAGGATTAGGATTTTTAGATAAATAAATCTTAAAATAAATAATGTAGTTCTGCGATCAGGCCAAGGATGTCAAGTAAGATGTTTCAGGAGAAAAACATATATACTAATTAAAAGATATTTTAGTGATTTTCAGGGAAGAGAAAAACCCATTCGTCATGCGCATGTCAGCACTACGTTTACTTAGACCAATATAATAATTATTACGTAACTAGAATAACCAACATTACCTAATATTTCGACTAAAATTTTCCATGTAAGAGAGCGAAAATTCAACACAATATGTTAACATCAAAACTGAATAAGCAATAATAACAATATTATGTTTAATGATGCGTAAGTGACAGCAAACAAACAAATAAATATTGACGGGAGAGTAAAATGTTCCGCGTCATCAGTTCATTTCATTGTCATTTACACATGTTAAGCCGTACCGATGGTTTCAACAAGCAATGTACGTGAAAACATGACGAATAACCTTTTACGTAGGTATGTAGGTACTTGAACGAGGAATATGAGGGTAAAAAGTTTTGCGAGAACCAGTGAATGTGTAATTGGATATCATATGAAAGGCTTTTCCTATTGTAGTAGGTAGAAGCTTGAAATCTTGAGAGTTTTATGATATTTATTTTAGATTTTTCCTTATAGAAATTTACTAGAATATGAATGTTTGTAGATATTTTATTACAGAAAATGTTGATACTTTGTAAAACCTCTTTGAATCGTAACTTTATTTATTTTTGCGAAGCTTCCTAGGATAAATATACTTTCTTTTTAAAATCTAATTAAATAATAATATTTTTTTATTCACTTCATGTCTTTAGCACAGCACACTTTAGCACAAATGTCGTGGTGGCCTAGTGGTTCAATGAACGGATTTGTATGCACAAGGTTGCAGGTTCGAACCCAGGCAAGTACCAATGTGGCTTTTTCAAAGTTGTATGTACTTTCTTAATTGTTCTAAGACACTTCTGACAAACGGTGAAGGAATACATCGTGAGGAAACCTGGATTCCAAAATTTGGGATCTGAAATCGCCAATCCGCAGAGAGCAAGCGTGGTGATCAATGCTCGTGCCTTCTCTTTATGGGAAGAGGCCTGTGCCCAGCAGTGGGACGTTTTAAGGCCGGATTATTAATCACTTCATAATGGTTATATTATTATGTAACTTGCCAATCACACATCCCTTTACCTAACAAAAAGCCAACAAACTAAACCTATTGTGAACTAAATAATTTGCCAAATATTTCACCTTAATGCTAAAACGCTAAAAGTTTAAAACGACTTTGGTGCCGACGATACCTTTATAAATATCCAATTATGGAGGTATGATATTAGCCGAGAGGCCACTTACCGGCTAAAATAGGCATTCAAAGTCGTCCGTTCTGTTTGATTTAAGTCGAGTTTTGCTTTCTCATGCTCTAACATTTTTAGAAGCAGATTAGCATGAGTTTTTAAAGTTTATTAGATGCGGAATAAAGAGCCGCTGTTGTGGCCGTTGAGCTATCCTCATTTATTCTGATTTTTGCTTAGATTTCAGTGACCGGTTTGGGACATTTTTTACCTAAGTGTATACCTTTGAAAGGATTGAAGAAAACTACATAATATTATCGTAGACATTTCACTTTTCCCGAAATATCGCAACAAAGTACATACATACAAACACAGATTTATTCCGTATTGCATGTTGATGCATGTAAAAAATACTTGTTTATGTGATACATACCCTTTATATAATACATACTGCCTTATATAATACATACCTTCTATGTACTACATACTGCTTGTCTACCCTTATGATAAAAATTACCTCCTCCTCCTCTAGAAACAAAGATTCGTTTTCACCTCTGATTCTTTCTATGTCATATTTGAGTATGAGCAAGTAAAATGAACAACCTTAGTCCAGTTTAGTATAACGCATGTAGGCGACTCCATTCCAAAGGCAACTCCCACGCAAGTCATGCATAGTTCAACAAACATCAAACTCACTGTGTACCAGTTTGTATAATCAGACGAAGTGTGAGCACTTACAAATACATACATATTTTATTATTTAGTAATGTATTTGTATGTTAAGAGTTAAAGTTGCTTAGTTACCTACTGAATAGACCCGTGTTTGGATGCAACCTTGATATTAGAGGAATAAAACTGTGATTTATTTAAGAGGAAAGGGGAGCGGAGAGACTTTTGAAAATTTGGTTTTTGAAGAAAGTATTGCTGTCGCTTTATTCCCCCCCGCCCTCAAATTCGTGCGATAAGGACAACTGCAGCTCAGACCGAAAAACTGACGAAAAATAGAGGTTTGGATCTCGTCTATTTTCTCCCCCAATTCTTAACCAATTTTAAAGATATTTCATATACTGTATAAGAAAAGAATAATCTGTCCCTCTATTTTTTCCTTTTTTCAATAATCGTTGCCAAATTTGAAAAAAAAAACGCCTCTGAAAACTGTGGTCAAAATCGGCACTTTTTAGAAGGTTCTAGTTTCTTTAAATATAACTTATTTTAAAAAAGGAAAAAATAGGGGCATTGATCTAGTTCATATTTATATTACTGCAAAAAATCATAGCCCTAAATTCAGAAACCAGCGAGAAAACAAACGAGAACGTTTGTATGGAGAAAAGTCCACTCGCCTTTCCTCTTAATGTCGTCTATATTTTCTTAAATGAATGAGCCAAACTTATTCTAGACAAAAAGTCATTTTACGACAAGTCCATACATGCGACATTGAGAGGTGGTAGGGCCACCGACCACAGCTACCGGTTGCCTGCTACACACTTTTTATATAAAGTACGCCTTAATAAGTATATAATCATAAGAAAGGATAGTAATTATAATTTAAATTAAAGGAAAATCATCACTTTTTAATAAAGTTGTAGGGTATTTAATTATTATTTTACCTTGACCCATTTAGGACCCGTTTTATAATTGACCAGTGATCCCTGTTGTCTAAGAAGTCCCAGCACTCGACTGCACTTGAATATGATTGGCCAACGTCGCGTATCAATCATCTTTCGGAACTATTTCACTGAGTGTCTCTTGAATGGATCATTCCGGATGAATGGGCGCCGACGTCGGTTCGTTGATAACATTATATCGGAAGACGATATATATAAACCGTCATTTATAACAAATTTCTCATGCTCGACAAATTATTGCGAAATATTTTCCTGTTGACAAACTTCATTATGGTTTAATGGTTTAAGACATTTATTTTCTCAAAAGACACATAAATCACTTACAGAGAAAATTATATTTATAGAATACAGTATGGCCGATTGGCGTAGTTAACTACGTACTAAGTTTATACAAACTTAAATCTTATTAACATTTATTAAGTAAAATCACAAAAATGTTGGGTATTCTTAAAAAACTACAACCATTCATACTAAGTCATATTTTGTTCGTTGCCAGTGCGCCGAAACAATAGATGTTTACTAAGGCCGCTCACATAGTGGATAAAATGAAACTGATTTTGAAGTTCGTTAAGGAAGATGTGTATATTATCAATTATGATTTTTTTTTATCTCATTTTTATGATCACAAGTAGCTTATGATTCATTTATTTTTTATATTCATAAATAACTCATTTTTTTTTTTTTTTTTTTTTTTTTTATAAATATGTTATTTAAACTATATAGGTATATAGTATTTTTTATATAGGTATATATATCCATGTATTTTTGCTAGTCGCATGAACTGATTATATATATTTTGTTGTTTAGTAAGTTTAATAAAATAAAAGCATAGCAAGTATAAATGGATATAACTCTTAATTTAATAATGAAAAATCCTTCATAATGTGGTTTTTTAACATTTTTTTAAACATTAACATTGATTTTGCCTCCTTAATGTCTTTGGGTAATTTGTTATAGTTTTGGGCCCCCTCTACTAGAATGCTCTTTTTTCCTATATTTGTCCTATGTGTTTTTAGGCAGAGATTATAAGCCTGTCTAGTCATGCGCTTATGATGATCTATTTTCTTTGTAAACGTTATCTGAGAGTTAATATCTTTAGTTATAATTTTCCTTATAAAAATACTGGTGTTATATATGTAAGTTTGGGTTAAATTCATTAGTTTAGTTTCTTTATAGATTTTGATAGTTGATGTTAGGTAGTCGTATTGGAATAATCTTTTAATAATTTTGTTTTGTGTTATTTGCAATTTCTTTAGGTTGGTTTTAGCTGCTGATCCCCATATTTCAATTAAATAATCTAGATGAGACTTGACCAAGGAGTTGTATATGGTATACCGGACATGTCTTGGCAGACACCGTACTACACCTCGTAAGGCGCCTGTTAATGAGCTGATTTTATTTTTTATTTTTTCAATGTGTGGCTTGTGAGTATTTTTTTGGTTGTCATGTAGATTTCCTGTATACAAAAGTTGCAGTTTTGGTTTAAAAACAACAAAAGATTCCTCTATATTATATATAGCTGTGCCTGCGACTTCGTTCGCGTGGATGACGAAACTTATCAATGAGTTTTTAACCGCAAAATTAAGTTTGTTTTTTATTGTTTATACTTTTCCGGGACAAAAACTACCCAGTGTGGTGCCCAGGATAATAAAGAATAATTTTACCAAGTTTCGTCGTAATCAAACCGGTAGTTTTTGCGTGATACCTGAATAAACAGACAGACAGACAGACAAAAAAAATTTTATTCATACTTTTGGGTTCGGTGTCGGTCTAGTAACACACCCCGCCATTAATTTTTTTGATATTTTCAATGTACAGAATTTTCACTTCTACAGATTTATTATAAGTATAGATTTTGCTGACCGAACTGCTGTTGTTTTTTGTGTAAAAAAAAAATCTTTTATTTTTCTCTCAAAATACTTTTGCAAAAAGATTGTACCTTTAATATATTCTTGTTTAACTTGTCACTACAAAGTTCAAAAACAAATTTATTCCACCGTAAAAATCAACTCTGTATACACAAGAGCGTTGCATCAATCAATTACATAAATATAGTCATCGTTTGGCGCGCTGCGAAAATCCTATTTGCATGGTAATAGTACGGGCAAACCCTTAATAATGTTTAACCGATGTACCGGTATCTGTTCGCCAGAATCTAGCAACGATAAAATAGCTCTCATGAATATTAAAAAGTTTAAAAGTGAGGTACAGTCGATAGCTAAATGGTTTCTCACTTAAACCGGTCTGAATGGAGTCTGACTGAACTAGGTGATAGAGACGGCTAATGACACTAATGCTCGCCACCCTGTTAGATCGTTGTACTCGGTTGTACTACAAGGGAAATTAGCTTGTGAAAGTACAATCACCAACTGTCGCCTCACTTTAGGTGTTAATTTCACGCTTGTATGTCTACAAGTAGAAACGTAATAATCACGAAAATTTACGAGTGTATCTACATATACGTCAGCTTTAAATTTGTTAATAATGTAACTATACTTAGTTTATAGACATACTCATTTTATATACAGTACTAAAAAAATCTGGCAAAACATGTTTGTGAAACAGCAATCTCTAGGCTGTCCCCTAGGGCAATAGAGGGATGATAATATTCTCATCTACTCCATTTTACTGGCACCCTTTTTCATAGCTCAGCTTAAAAAATAAAAACAAATACCGCGGGAAAATGTAGAGATGTGATAATAATGGATTGTCATGACAGTCTGGGGTAAATGACCTCAAAGATAATGTTTAGCATTTTTATTAAAGTCTAAGTACACGTTTTGACTTGCGAATTAAGATAGTGCAGTGAAGCTTTTTATATAAAATATACGACGAATAAATCTTTTCTTTAAAAGAAATGTAAGTTAACTTAAATGATGAAAGCAGTATGTTTTGCTCATTAGTGTCTCCAAAAACTTAGATAAAAATTAAAAATTGTTTAAAAATAAAGTTTTGTCACAGTACCTTTTTGTATAATTATATAAAACTGTCTAAGACATACTTTGGACTTATTTGAAACGACCGCGACGTGAAATAAACTGCTCGTAACATAGTCTATGTTACGTCATTGTGCATATACCACCCATAGATAAATAAATAAAGAGATTTATCGTTTTATTTCTATGTAATGATAAAACTTATAGTTTTCTCTTAATAACGACTCCTAATAAATAGCACATACTTAAATACCAAATTTTTGTGAGAGTAATTTTCCGTCAAATTTGAAATTGATAGTAATTTGCTGTTAATAAAATGGCAATACCCAATTCCATATGAACGACATAATTAAAATGTAATTCTACATAATTGGTACAACTAGTATCAAATTAATCCATTTCAATGTCTATATCGTTCAAACTACAACACAATACATAGATCTACATATACGTCACAGCATAATAGTGATTCATGAACCTAATTTGACCGCTACCAACATATTATTACGATACTAATTCCCACCTAATGATAGGCACATTCAATAAGCTTATGTGTGAATGACATCAATCGGTGATTACGTAGACATGAATTGAAATTCAATATTGGTACAGGGTGTGGCATACTATGTTAGGGCTGTTGTGGACTCTTTACACTTCAACGAATCATACGACATACCTTACTGGAGCCGGAATAACTTGCCGGGTCGTATTGAAGCTCCATGCATGGCACACGACAGTGCTGATTAGTAAAAGAGCAATGTAACGAACGCTATGTTCGATAATCTTACTTTTAATACAAAAATGTATCGTTTATTCCTTGCCAAGTTGCTTTTACGTTTATAGAATGTTGTAGTGGGGAGAGTCCTGAACAAGACCTCTGAATTTTGCACGGTTATGATACGCTGTTGAATTAATATTCTTAGGGTAGGTAGGTAGTAGTTTCTTTTGGTACCTGAAACAATCATAGTACCTATGTAACATAGTCGGCAGTCTCCTTAAGTCTAAGCCTAGCTAAGTAATGTCTTCATGAAACTAGTTGATATTTCCCCCGATTTCTGGAATGATAGGAACTTGGGTAGTAAAGGGTAGATTTCTGGCAGTCACGTCTGACTATGGGCTACGTAGCTTGCAAAGTAACAAGTTTGTAATACTTAGTAAACTTGAAGAATTGGGTCAGTGAGTAGTTTGGTTGTGTTAATAAAAAGGTATTTTAATGAAGATTGTTTTATAATTTATTATTAGCTTTACTCAACACTTTACAGGTGCTATTTTAAGTATCGAGAACATTAGATAGAATTCCTATTCATGATTAAAACTAGGTTTTAATGAGATTATTGCATCTATTTTATTTACTGAACAACTTAGAAACCTAATACTTACTTATGATTGTACAACTATAAACCATGAATTTAAAAACTCAATGTTTCATAAGATGTACGCATACAAAACAAAAACAAATTTGGAATAGATAATATACCTGTGTATGTTTGTCAAATAAAATCTTATCACCTAGTTTCTTGTAATGAAATGTAATAACTAACATAGCAACAAAAATAAATGAAAATTGTCGTGACCTAATTAACATTGGTTATACGTACTAACCTTATAACTGCAGATAAATTAATTTAGCTGTACGTGTGCAGACATTTTTTGTAGCTCAATTCAGTAACCCCGGTCACTTAAACATTTGTACCTTTTACGAATGTTTGCCTTCACATTCGTGCAAACATTTGTCAACACAGGCAACCGCAAACTCAGTTTATGCGACTGCTTGAAAAAGCTAAGACAACCGAAACTTCGCACCATCATTCACGAATGTGTAGGTTCGCGCGAATGTGTGTGAATAACAAAAACTTCATCAGTATTAGCATCACGTTTCCAATAACTTGACACTGTGTGTTATTCGGTTCATAAATTCTACCGGCCGTAAGTAATAGACTTGCCTGTGTCAGGCTCGTCGACGGCATACATTATGTCTGCCGTGATACACTCTCCCTCATACATAACTATACCACAAAAATACACAAATACATTATCGTTTTTTCAAACCTTTATTCCCACGTCCTAAAGTTTAAAATTGCATTCCTCAGATTTTTGCTAACTTGGTAATTTGCAGTTACATGAATGGTACTTAGTGACATAATGAATATAATCTAAGTAGGTATATATGGACCGCAGAAGTAATTTATGTGTTGTTTTATTAAATAAGTTTGGTGATTGTCTAAATTGCTGCTCTTTGTAAAAGTTTTTTAATTAAGTAAGTGATTTCCGTGTAAAGTTCTAAGTTTCTGTGAAGCACAGTTTGATGGTGAGATTGTGATTGGAAAACTGTAAAAAACTACTAGTACTAGTAGTGTGTATGTTGTAGTTGCTCAATACCAGGTAAATACACTCGAGAGCAATGAATCCGGGTCACTTAAAGAATGTTAAAAATCTCGGAAACTAAAAATGATAGGTTAATGTAATAAATTGTATTTAATAGACAATGTAATACTCCTTAAATGAAAGTAAAAAAAATATGAGTCACCATACATTTTATTAACACAAAATTACATAAAGAAAAAAACTGCTGATCTCTCCTTAAAACAAAAATAGGAAACATGAAATTTTTGAACTTTATTACGATTTTCTTGAATTTTAATACTTCGTATTGCCTCCTCGTGCTTTCATTACTGCGTTTACGCGGTTTGGCATGCTGTACACCAAGTTCCTTATACGATTTTGGGGAATATTCTCCTATTCCTCTGTGAGAGCAATTTTGAGCTCACGAAGCGTGATTGGGGGAGGGTTTCGTTGTTTTACGCATCTGCCTAGCTCGTCCCAAGCATGCTCGATCGGGTTGATATCCGGGCTGCGCGCTGGCCACTCCATACGAGTAATGTTCATCTCTTGAAGGTAGTCATTCACAATCCTACCTGTATGAGGTCGGGCATTGTCATGCATAAATATAGCATCCTCACCTAAATTGACCATAAATGGACCAACGTGATCATTGAGGATTTCTTCCACATATCTTTCGCTAGTTAAAGAGCCGTTTTCTATGATCACCAGCTCTGTGCGACTTTCAGAAGAAATTCCGGCCTACACAAGTACAGACTCACCACCGTAGGCTACTTTTTCTTCGATGCATGCTTGCTTGAATCTTTCCCCTGGTCTTCGATACACTCTGTGTCTTCCATCGTGCTTGTAGAGCATAAATTTTGATTCGTCGGAGAACATAACTTTTGACCAATCTTCAATACTCCAATTTACGTGGCTCTGGGCATATCTTAGTCTTGAAATACGATGCCCACGCTCCAGTTTAGGGCCGTTTGCAGGTCTAAGGGGTTTTAAGTTAGATTCAGCAAGCCGACGGCTTACTGTCCATGCACTTGGGTTACTTCCTCCGAGGCGTCGAAACTGATTTGTGAGTTCAGTTCCTGTGAGAAAGCGATTTCGAAGCATGGTGTTCACCAAGTATCGGTCTTCTCGTGCTGTGGTACACCTGGTTCTGCCCGTTCCTGGTCTGCGTAGGTTAGAACCAGTTTCTTCGTAACGTCGGAGAACTCTTTGTACTGTTGACAGCGACACACCGACAGTCCTGGCTGTATCGCGCTGACTCCGGCCGGTTTCCAGCATTGTAAGTATTCTGGTGCATTCTTCAGGCGTAAGCGCCATAATTTCAGCTTGAATAATGAATATAGAGCACTATCAACATGGTTTATGTACCCACATAAATGACAGATTACAAACAAAAGCAAAACCAAATGCTGTAATTTCGTAGTTCCATCTTCGAAAGTGGCCCTTTTTCAAATTTGATTTTTTTATGATATAACTTTACAATAACTAAGAAGTTTTAATACCTTCATTTAAGGAGTATTACATTGTCTATTAAATACAATTTATTGCATTAACCTAGCATTTTTAGTTTCCGAGATTTTTAGGATTCTTTAAGTGACCCGGATTCATTGCTCTCGAGTGTATTTTCTACAGATTCTTTCTGTTCTGACAGATCAATAATTAATTATTCTCACGAAAAAAAAAATAAGGTAAAATTTTAATAAAAGTTTGATTATCGGTTCACAGATGTTTTGGAATTATTTTATTTGTATCTTGATTTGAATTTGCGTTACATAAATTATAATATAAAACTAATATTATTCGACAGGCAGGCCACAAACAAAATGTCGAATTAATTCCTCCTAAATATAATATTAATGAAATTCCAACAATAATAAAAGACAATTGGAATATTTTATTAAATCAATGAAAGTAATTTAGATTTTTGCCGTTACATTGAATATAATTCCTTTTGTTAAAATCTGACGGTTTACCGCGTTTTGCCTAAGTAATTTTAATTTGTTAGACGCTTGCTAATTAACGCAAATCAGGTTACCTAAAAGAAGCTTGGCAATGGGCCGAGAAAACAGAGTAATTGAAATTATTTTATCAACTCTTCCTTTCAAACTAGAATATAATTAGTATACCCGAGCCAAATAGGCCGAACAAACGCCGTTTGTAAAAGAAAGGTTTCATTATGTTATATATTGATTTAAATATTATACTTGAGTAATTTCCATTTTTTTTCAATAGTTTTCTCCAATGTTCTGAAGACCAGCCCATCTTAACGAAAAATCGAAAACCTTTCTAAACACCTGATACAGACAGAATCTAACAACCACGAACGACTATACTTACACTATAAATATGTATAAGATACAAAAACATATCAGTCTAAACAGTAGTTCCGAAGGCAATCAAGCACTTTGTCACCGCACAAACTGATTAGATCATCTTAGTATTGATTACCGAATCATCGCAAAATTGATAGGATCACACAGGCCCTGTGTTTGACACAATGGTGTGTCAACCACAAATACATACATTAACAAGATATTGATTAGTATATAGTCAGTTTACACGATGTATATTCAAAGGTATGTTCCAGGCAAACATAGGTAGTACACTCATGTGGAACGAAGAAAATAAAGTCCTTCATAAATTGTTGGTTAATAACAACGTAAGGAAAGAACACAACTGTATTTATCACAGTTCTCATGGGGTATGAAAATATTCGGTAACCTTTTAGTACAAAAATAAATATTATTAAGAGAGAAAGGATAAAAAAATCTTGAATGTGCAACACAATCAAGCAACTGAACCTATTTGTATATCTAGATATTCATAGCTGGACATAAGCCTCTCCATAGTTTCGTCATAATACGCGACGCTTCCCACGCATACTGCCGACCCAGGTTTATCAGCAGCAACATGGTACAGCACAAAATCGCGGTCATACCGCTAACAGATCAACAAAAACATAAAGCGTTTTCAAAAGCACTTACCTAAAGAAAACGGTTACTTTCAAACCTAGATTTTACCTGGAAGGACTGAATACACATATTTTGCTTCGCCATTGAAACACTAGACTTTGAGCCCGACAAAAATACCCAATGTTGAGCGCAGGGCCCTTTAATAATGTCACAATGTCAAAGCCTTTGATAACGCTTTTCAGTTCGACACAAAGCAACCGCAGAATTTACGGAGGTATGAATTTTAAACTACTTTTTTTTTCACTCAGATTTTGTGTTTACTTTTTAAATTGTAATTATTTTTTGGTTCCTTTTTTGTGATTGGTTGTTCATTTCGTTTTGTGGTTTGGTCGTTTGAATGACGGACAGATGTTATTACAACTGACGTGTTATGAGCTTGGGACTGTAAACGTGTCTGGCTCATGTTATTCTCGTTTACTTTACCTACGACATCTGATCACGTTCTTTAATGGAGTTTTACTACATACAAAAATTTTAAGCATCTACTAATTAGGTATCTATTTTTGACATACGTTTCAAAAACGGTTATTTGTAAACACTTATTTAATTATAGTACAAACAATAATAATTAAAAATGTTGAATGTTTTTAATATTATTTTTTATAAGAAACATACCATACCATCACGCCTGTATCCCCGAAGGGTTAGGCAGAGGTGTACCAATGTACACCCACAGTTCGCCGGTATGTTTAGGTCCCATGTAATAGGGGGCGAGCCTATTGCCACTAACCGGGCACAAATCCAAACTCCGACCACCTTGGTCGACTTGGGAATCGAACCCAAGACCTCTAGCGTAGCAGTCGCGCTTAGAACCACTAGGCCAACGAGGCAATGTTTATAAGAAAGATAAGATTATTATCTAAATTAAACCACGAGGTACATAAATCCAGTTTTTAATAAGACAAACCCATAGAATGAAAAAAAGGAACGTCACGAAAAGTAAACCGCTATTAAATTAATAACAGTATCTTAGAAAATTTTAATAGTCTGCCTTAATTCTGGTATTGTGTCGCAGTCTCTTTGACATTCCTGATTATATTTAAGGAAAACATCATTGTGATTCTGGTTAGAATTTATTAGAGCCGCGACAGACTGTGTTAAGTTTATTAAATGAATCATTTTGAATGCCTCAAATACTTTTGTTTGAATTCAGTTGCTCGATTTATTATGTTCGTCTTTGTTGAGAAATGTGATTGTATTCAGTTTGATATTTTGTGTATTATTCATTTATTTAATTCTTAAAAATTCAGTCAGAAGAAGAAGGCGTATTTGAACTTTTCGGCACGTCAAATTCTCGTTTACTAAAGCCGATCAATCTTGTCGAAACTGGTACTGTATAATAATTAAAACACATTTAATTTAAATATGTGTTTTGTTCCTAATAATATTGATCCAAATATACCTACACTTAACATTAAGTTCTAAATATCTCTAACAATATATTTGAAGATACAAGCGCCATCTGTGAATGCTACTTTGGACCACTGTGGCACGATTAAAGCGACCTAATTGCTAATGACCTTTAACTAATATCTTCTCTAATTCTTCCACGAAAATGTCGATCACAATTTTCCCCACCAACAATCTGCTGGCGCGGGTAATAAACCTGTTTTCGTTCAGTGACAAAAATAGCAACATTGTGGGGAAAACATGATCAAGATAACTTTATTGCTGTTTCGATTTAAGGACAAATAAATATCACGTAAGCTTTTAGGAAATATAATTAAAAAGGTAAGTAGGTAGAAAAAGACAGCGCAGAACAAATTGCGAAGACTACACCTATGTCAGACTCTATAACACCTATATTTATATTCAAACAAACAGCTTTCCGACTGCTACGCAACGCAAAAAACACGCGCAACCAATTAAACGACAAACAGGACACAAAAACAAACAAAACAACAGAACATCGATATACATACAACTAACTCACCGGATCAGTTGGAAATAAAATTAGTGTTTTTACCCGTCCAAAACCGAAGCGACCTCAATCGCAATTCGACGCATGTAAGGGGTGAGTAAAAACGGCGAACGTCAACATAGGGACAGAGGCACAGTAATTAGATTCCGTCGCGCTATGTTGGAGCGGGTAAAACTGATAAAAGTCGCACGAACGAGCGATATATAGGCGTATGTTTAGGCGCACATGAAGCGTGGAACAATGTTGTTAGCGTGTACAATGTTTAATGAATCGCTGATCGCCTGTAAAATTGAGTTGGTGTCGTTTTGTTGTGATCTGATATAAGTAATCTGGTGTTCCGGGTTTTGACGGACTTTACAGCTACGTAAATAATTTATCTAATATTTTTTAAGTTTTCTCGAAACATTTCTTTTTTTTAGTTTAATGACAAAGTTGTCAGCAATCCATCGTGTATTGTATAGCTTGATCAAAGTTTAAATAACCTAAAAATCATGTTTGTATTTTTTTGCCAAAGGCAAGTACATAATAACCCAAAAATGTGCCAAAACACTTCTACCATTACCAACATCAGGATGTCACAAGATTAATAAGTAACACCCAATAAGGAAGCCGACCAAACAACAACACTTTAGCCGAAACCCAGGATGTATCAACAACTGACGAATCAACGAACTGACCTCCTTAGAGTCCCGGACTCATTCGCCCGTTGTTTACACGAAAGCGAGGCTGTTATCAGAATAAGTCGGTATAAATCAACTGTAATCTTGTTTGTCAGTGTTGATCGAACTGTTTTTGCATGTATATCGTATATAGGTATCGTAAACGGAAGCCTGTCTCGTATTGAAGACGTTTTGATGGTCGACTGAAGAGAAAATTCGTTTCCCGTGTTTTGTTGTACACCTGTTGTGTTTTGTGATGTAGATAACAGTTTTGGGATTCTTTTTTCTGTTAACAGATTTTTATTCAGTGCTTTGTTTAAATTTGTTACAGGTCAAATGCATTTTGATTCAACTAAGGTTTTCTGCATGATTTGAATTTGATTCTGTGTCATTATATTTACCGGGTGAATATCCATAAGCTATTTTCAAAAAGGTTTCTCAAGTTTATATCATTATGACGATTTTTTTAATATCATACTAAATTGGTTAAGGTTATATATAGCAAGATAAATATTAATTCAAACAAAATTGCAATATATTTATTTCTTTCGCCATCACATCCAAATCTTTATTTAATTCTTAATTAATTCTTTATTGTACACACTTAAACATTTTAAAGATATACATTAATAAAAGTTGATGTACAGAGGCGAGCTTAACTCAACATTGAGTTTTCTTCCAGCAAACCTTTGAGTGAAAGTGAAATAATTTAAACAAGTTGTGAGGCAGACAGAAGTGTACAACAAACTAATAGACATACACACAAATAATACATATAGTACGTATATAATATGATATATATTAAATATAGACATACATAGACTACATAACTCAAATAGAAAGGAAATGTTCTTTTATCTTTCTCCTAAAAACGTTCAGCGAAGGGCTATTACGCAAGGAATGTGGAAGTGAGTTCCAGAGGCGCACAGCACGAATAGTAAACGATTCGTCGTAACGACTAGAGGAGTGAAGAGGGGTGCGAAGGAGAAGAGAAGAAGAAGTACGACAAGGTTTGCCTCTGGGGACCAAAAATTCAAAACGTTCCCGCAGGTAGCCTGGATATTTAGGATTGTGCAAAACTGAGAAGAGAAGACAGAGAATGTGAGAATCTCGACGTTGCCGAATAGGCAACCACTTCACTCTAGCCCGGAATTCCGACACGTGGTCGTACTTCCGCAGACCAAAAATGAAGCGGATGCACAAATTCTGCAGACGTTCGAGTTTATTTAGAAGTTCCTCCGTTGCATCTAAATAACATACATCGGCATAGTCCAGAAGAGGTAGAAGAAGGGATTGGGCAAGAGTGATTTTAGTCTGAAAGGGCAGGAACTTCTGGAGGCGCTTTAGGGAGTGAAACGAGCAAAAGACCCTCCTACTTACCTCAGAGACATGTGTATCCCATGACAGATGGCAATCCATGTATACACCCAGATTTTTGGCTATTTTGGAGTATGCTATAGGAGCCGAATTGTAAATTATAGGTGGAAGAGATTGATGATCCAATAGGCTGTAAAAATATCTGCCACCAATAATGAGAGCTTGAGATTTTGTAGGATTTACTAAAAGACCAAAAGATTTAGCCCACTGATGGATATTACTAAGATCATTATTGGTGGCGGCAATAGCATTGGATATACTGTCAAAGCTACAGTGGCGGTACAACTGCAAGTCGTCTGCGTAGAGGTGGTACTGAGAAGAAAGAACTGAAGTTATAGAATTGATAAATATAGAAAAAAGAAGGGGAGAAAGGACACCACCCTGGGGAACGCCCGCCGTAAGTTTGCACCACTCAGAGGAGACCTCATTGGCACGAACAGACTGCGAGCGACCCCGAAGATAAGAGTCAAACCAAGCCGTTGCGGAAGGAGAGACATTGAGGGAAGAGAGGATCCCTAAGAGTATGTCAAAATCAACTGAATTGAAAGCACTGCTGAAATCCAAAAGTACCAGGACTGTAAGGAACTTCCTCTCCATGGCCAGTCGTATGTCGTCAGTAATTTTGACAAGGGCAGTAACAGTACTATGGCCAGGGCGAAATCCAGACTGATACGGACTCAGCAGGCTGTTAGAGGAAAGGTAATTAGACAGCTGATCTTGAACAAAGCCCTCAAGGACCTTGGATAGAACAGGGAGAATGGAAATAGGACGATACTGTGATACGGATGTTGGATTGGGGACTTTAGGAAGTGGTAGGATATTGGCCTTTTTCCAGACGGAAGGAAAGGAACTTGTAGTCAGGGAGAAATTAATGATGTGGGTGATAACTGGTACTATATATTCTAGGATGGGAAGGAACATTTGGAGTTGAAGGCCGTCATCGCCTACCGCTTTAGTGGAAATGGAAAGAATTGATTTTTCAACATCTCTCTCCACAACGGCTTTAAATGTGAACGAGGTACATTTTGGCAAAGGAAGATTAGAAAGCTGTGCAAGTGTAGAAGATTTAGAAGTGATACCCAAGGTAACGGGTGCTTTGGAAAAGTGAGCATTTAAAGTGTTAAGGTCCAAATTAATGGCCTCTTCACTAGTGGCTTTACCGATACCGAGGGATTTTAGAAATTGCCATACCTGTGAAGTATTAATGTTTAGAGTGGACTGATGTATGTGGTGCCTTTTTGCATCTCTACACATGCGACTGCAGCGATTACGCAACCTTTTATACTTCGCCCAGTTGTCATCCGTAGGATCCTCTCTAAAATGCCTTTTCGCCCTGTCTCTTTTCGCCATAGCATTTTTGATGCCATCGGATAGCCATGGAGCAGGAAGATGCCTCACTCTAACTTTTTTAAGAGGAGCGTGCGTTTCGTACAGTTGTAAAATACAGTTGTTGAAATGAGACACCTTACCATCCATGGTACCGCAGTTGTAAAGAGGCGACCAGTCAATTTTGCTCGCATCAAAACCCAAACGCTCCAGATCAATGTTCTTGAAACTGCGTAGAAGAAGGAATTTAGGTTTGGGTTTAGGAGGACGAATTTTGTATGACAGGTATATCAGGTCATGATATGAGAAAGAAGCAGATAATTGCCCATGAGCAGCTACTTTGCCAGAGTCAGAAACAAGTATGAGATCAAGCAGAGAAGGAGTAGAGTGAGGTGAATGATGGGTAGCATTAAGCTGAAGGATGTTCATATTGACAGAAGAGACAAGAGCGCGGAGCTTACGACTACGCACATCGTCCTTGAGCAGACACGTGTTAAAGTCTCCGAGGATTATAGTGTCATCATATAACGGTGTAAGCAGCTCAAGCTTTTTTTCAAAATATGGAAAATAAGCTTATTTCATAGCTAAGTTATACCTAGTTTTTGATTTATATTGTATGTTCTACCTAGCTAACAAAATATCATCACAGCTATTTGCACTTCACTCTAGTACCGTAGTAAAACAGGAATAGTGCGTAACATTTGATTCTGACAATTCAGCGAACTCCCGAATATTTTTACGATACTAGTTCAGCCTTATTGTTGTTTTCCTAATCGTATTTGCAGTTGTAGTTCGAGTTTGAGCTGTTTAGTTCATTCGATTGTTGAGAAAGACTTTTTGACTGGTCTGTTGGTCTAGTGGTTAGTGACCCTGACTGCTATACCGGAGGTCGTGGGTTCGATTTCCACCCAGGACAAGTCTTTGTGTGTTGAGCATGATCATTTGTTATGTTTCTGGGAGTAAATTAACTAAAGTGTATATGTATTTAGAAATACCTATATAAGTATATTTATCGGTTATCTGGTTAGTATAAGCTCTGCTTAGCTTGCGATCAGATAACCGTGTTTTTCCTACGCTATCATTAAATTTTGAATATAATGTGAACATAACTCAGTGCTAGATCTAAATATACTACTCTATTGATGCCATATGTGTTCTTAAAATGAGCTTTAAAACCTACAAAGTTCCTTACAAAACGGTAATCCACTAAATTAATTATTACAAATTGCATGATTTTTATTTCTCTTCAAACAATGATTCGCTAAGTAACTTTCATAAATGTCTATACATTTTCTTTCTTGACAATATAAATTAGTTTTGTGTGGCTGAGCAGATTTATAATTGTCCCGAAAATTATTCATCCCTCTTTTCCTTAATGCATTGTGGGATGGTGAATAATTAGTGGACCACTTTTTCCACTTTTAATTGCTTACGCGAAATTACCTGACGCTCTTACTAATTGGGATTTACGGCACTGTTTTATTATTCTGATTTATATATTTTTAGTGTCGATTAAATTTAAAACTTTAATTACGATAATTACATACATACAAACATACAATCACGCCTGTATCCCCGAAGGGTTAGGCAGAGGTGTACCAATGTATACCCACATTTCGCCGGTATGTTTAGGTCCCATGAACCCAAGACCTCTAGCGTAGCAGTCGCGCTTAACACCACTAGGCCCACGAGGCTGTTTTATTACGATAAATGAGTGAAAATGTTATAATATTCACTTAATTAACTTTCCGATATTTTGTCTAGGTATTTATCGATAATCGGATACCAGTGGTTATTATTTAACTGCTTATAAATATCGTTGTTATTTTTTTTTATTGAACTTATTCTGCACTTGAGTTTTTGTAAGCTTTTTCTCGGCAGTAAGACGATTTCCAAGCCAATGCAGCTATCATACTAAAATCTAACAAAGATATAAATGTTCTTGTTATATTTATATTCAACAATAAAATACTTAGATGACATCCAAAGCATTCCCTAACTTTAATAACAAAGATAACAACTAAATATATTGCAACGTAATCAGTATAATTCATTCGTAAAATCAACAGTAAGCACGATCTTTTCTCTTAAACTTTGCCTTAGAAATTTCCCCTACCAAGGTATAAATTAGATTCTTTATCAGTTTGTGGGGAAAGTTTAGTATCTGAAGGTTTGTTTTACTGTGAAGGCGACTACGTAAATTGAAAAATAAGAGTTGCAAGCTCTCTAAATAACAAATAGGAGTGGAAGGTACAGTCGCTGGTATAAGTCTGAAGTGTCTATAACTTCCAGTGTAGCAGCCATTGTGTTGTTCATAAAGTAGATGATTGAACTGATTGCTTAATTCTTTGCATTTTGTAAAAGCATGATTTAATTATTAAAGTTAATTTTGTAGCCTTGTCCGTATACTAATCTATAAATCTACAATTTTCATACGACATAATTTGAAACAAAACTTAGGAATAAGTATCTTAAACTTATTTATTTTATGTATTAAAGCAACGTATCTCTCCTCTGTGATTAATCAGGCCATAAAAAATGAACCAAGTTTTATGCATTTTCTTCTATATTTTTATGTCTTAAACATTTCACTCTGATTTAAAATATAAGGCTTCAATTAAACAACGCATTTCTTACTCTGAAATGAGGACATTCCGACCGACTGATCAATTTATCGATAAAACAATAGGACATTTGAAAGGTGAATGACAGGGTAAATTGTCAGTGGATTATTTTCAGTCAATTTTTCCTCGTCTCGGTGTTATTAGGGGTTGTAGGCAGTGTCGTGAATGACAGGACATGACCTACTTCTGTAACGAACGGAATCGGCAGATGAATATCAGAATCTGATCTCTTGATCTACCCTCGACACTGAAATAGCGGGAGTAAAAGTAAGAATATTAAATTGTACTTATTACGCGACTGGTATATATTGTGTTTGACGTAGTATTTAGTTCAAGACTTCGCAAGTACTATACTTATATCTATTTTATAATGCCCTAGGTGACTTTAACTTAATTATTATTAATATGTTTCGTAACATAAAATTCAGATGCAGTTATAAAGTCACAAAACGCTACTTGGAAATTGAGAAACTACACTTTAATTTCGCTTTTGATTTTTTTAAATCACAGATTCTAATCATAATTAGATATACCTATCTTAAATTTTCAGGTTTGACGCATTAAATAATTGTATTATAGTATGCAAAGACCTTCTATTTGCGGATCGTATTACTATCAATATCATGTGTCGAACTAAATATCGCTAAATAGGTTATCTATATTACACCACCTTGTTTTGTTCTTAATTGCTGAGAAATAGAAATACATCTGTACACAAAAAAACCTTTTTTTGTTCACCTTTAAATTTTGTAGCACCATGGAATTGTTATGATCCGATACGAAAAAAATACTTCAGATATCAAAATGGTGGCAGTTAAACGGCGATAGGCATATGTTTTTAAATAAAAATAAATATGTTCCCGGTATGTGACAATCGATGGATACGACGTGTTTTTCTGTTAGGGTATTTTTAAATTGTAACTTTACAGTTTCGAATTTTGACGAATAAATTGTTGTGTGAATACATAACATAAAGCTTCGTTATTATAAAATAAATAATTAAATTACTTACGTGGTTTTTAGTTTTTGGAACTACTTCTTTCTTTTGTTTCAAGTAGTTTCTTAAAATACCTGTGACAAAAAATATAATACATATTTACATTTCAAAAAAAAACAGAAGCAGAATTATTAATTATATATACCTAATTGTTATTGTTATCTTACCCAAAACATTTAAGGTAGACTTTGTAAGAAATAACGGGTTAAGTATACGAAAAATAAGTGGATATAGAAATTCAACGCTTGTTTTCTACAGAAAACAAGGCACCGGTAGTCATAGTCACAATATTATCTTTTACGTGGCATTTCCTTACAAACTGAAAATTTTCCTTCATTCAATTTAACATCTAGATCAGATTTCACAAACACGAGTCTATCTCATCTTAATTAAATCCCATCAAATCTTCTTCGCCCTTTCTTGCCTAAATACAATTCTTGTAACAATTTGGATTTTAACAATGGAGCCTGTTTTAGTTGGACAACTTTTTTAATAAGTTGTGTAAGGAATACTGGTATTAATCCTTTATTTATACGGCTATAGTTTGAAAATGTATTGTAGAATTCAATTTTGTAAGACATTCTTCCCGTATTTAAAGAGGCTTTAGCCAAATAGTGGATCATTACAGGCAGGTACCTATTTGCATAAAATTTATACCAATGTATTAAGTAGGTGCACAGTTTTCTAAAGTAAATAAAGGAATAGATATATATCTGAAGCTTTTTGTGTACTTGGAAATACCTGAACAATTTGTACATACCTATGTAGCGTGATATTCAGGCTTGTAAACAACGATACGGTACGTATTGATTTCTCACACTGAATAACTACTAAATCCAGACATATACTATACACGACAGTAGGGGGAAGATATTCAGTAGAGGTATAGTTATGGATAGATGCCGCTTAATCCAGATCAGAATTGTGATGAACAATAACGGTAAATATAATTCGAAAGTCTGGACAACACTGCATGCCTCAATTTTAGAAAAATACTAGCTGTACCATGCGTTGCAATGCAATTTTTTCTACCTAGCACCAGCCTACTACCTACCTGCCTACTACCTACCTACTACCACTTAGGGGTATGAAAAATAGATAGTAGCCGATTCTCAGACCTACTGAATAATTATGCATATAAAATTTCATAAAAATCGGTCAAGCCGTTTCGGAGGAGTATGGTAACTAACATTGTGACACGAGAATTTTATATATAAGATAAAACAGCAAAGTTTTTTAGACACAGGCATCACAAAAACTCTAAAATGATCTATAAAATCAATATTATTTCACTATGTATTAATTACGGTTCTTTATGTTTGGTACGATAAGCATATTGGTTTAAATTCGCAAACACCTACAAACATTGTCCAAGTCCAGTACCATTTACTAAACCGACCAAAATAAAGTGGCCCGGTTTATGGGATTCTATTTCCTCCTAATAAGTATAGGTGTGAAAAACGTGTACACTGTAAGCCAATAGATTTAGCCCACACATAAAAGGTCCACAATTTATTTTACCACATTGAATCTCCCGGTCTTGGATGCCAGAACAAATATTTTGCACTTAACCGCACGGAATTGTGGAGGATGCACAAAGGCGACTTTCGTTTGTTCACTATAAAGGTTCTGTGTGTGTGTGTCTGTTTGTGCAACGGTATTGAATGTGACAATGATGTTTATTGGACGCGTTCCCGCTCGCTTTGTATAAAGTATTCTTTTTTTTGTAAAATTGTGTTTGGAATTGTGTAGGTTAGTTAAACTGTAGTTGCAATTTTAATTTGTTAGGGAAATTCAAAGTTGTACTTGAAATTCTCAATTTGAAGATGAAGAAACACGACCTTAATTCAATTAATTTTTTTATTGTTAGAAATTAAAATAGGGTTCTCTTGTATCGAATTTATTGTTTTAATAACAGCGCCATGTGTAATCGAGGGTTGAAAACGAGGAAACTAAACATTAGACAAAGCACAAAGTACATTGAAAAGAAAACTTGGGACAAACGCAATCCAATTTCATTGTTTGTGTATTGACAAACAACTGTATCTACTTTGTAGAAGTTTAACAAAGGAGATGAGGTGCCGGGCACTCAGGTGTAGTTCAAGACTAGTCCGTAGGAGATTGAAGAGGAAGTATATAAGTTGAAGGTGACAAGAAAGTTAATTTTAAGTATATAAAATCCCTTACTTAGAATCATAAATATAAATATATTTTTTTCGTCCAAAATCATATTTTTAGAATATTATGACGTATTTTTTGCTGCTTCATTAAATTGTGCTCGATTTGTAATTAAATTTATTTTTGAACCGTAGTTTTATCCAAAACGAAAATTAAATCTTAGCTACGCCAATCGTTTAGTCATCGTCAATCGTCAGGTAAATTGTACCCAGTGGTGAAAAACAGAGAAATTTGTCGTTCCGTCTCAAATAACTGTTTGTGTAATTAATTCTAAAGTGAGCCACTAATTGTTCATAGATTAGCAACGGAATCAGAGAGCCAATTAACGAAAGTAGGTATTAGATTTCGTTCGCTTTATTTCCGTAATTTACCAGTAAATTTTCTTCGCTCCGGTTCGAATTAAAGCAATTTTCAAGGTGTACGTGGGTTTGGAGTGAACTACTGAGAGAATATGAATTTCAATTACCTCTAAAGAGAAACAGGTGAGCATCGTTAAATGATAAGTGTTTATCAAATTTGAAAAATTGAAATATAAACCACTCTTTTAATACTTAAATCTAATACAAGAACAAACAAAGACTAAAATTAAATCTGATATAGATAAATAAAACTAACACGCGTCAAAAAACTCATCGTCATCCTTGTCAATGGCGGGAAACGTGTCCAGAAGGCTGGCAGCATTGCCACGTTGAATGGCTATGCCGATTCTCTGTGCAAGGAACAAACCAGCTCTCTGATCACGAGTAGAGTCTACCAAACGTAACGTAACATAAACCACTCTTACTTTTTTGGTTAACAAGTAAAAGACATTTTGATATTAAACAACACGAGAAAAACCTCTGTACATCGACTTTTATTAATGTATATCTTTTGAATGTTTATGTGTACAATAAAGAATTATTATTATGAAGAAAAAATTTTAAGCTTAATAAAAAATCCTTAAAATATTATGCTTGCTTGACTTCCCATGATTCCGTTATATCTAGCAACAGTCTCCAATGTATCAGTTAGATTAAGAATTGTCACACAGCACACATCAATCAAATCAAAAATTGGACTAAAACCTTGAACAGACGAAAGATTCTTCGGTATTTGGGTCGTCGACTCAAATCGTCCAAAAATAAGTTGAAGTCGGAATGAATTTGAGTTACTAAACAAGGGGAAGGTTCATTCAGCCATTATCAAAGAAAAAGAAAGTCGTTTTGCTAATTCCTTCCACAGGAATGACATTCCAAACTCTGTTGTACTTACTTTGATGTTATTTATGAGAACTCGTAATGATCTACATGAATTTTATAAAGTTTCTGTTTTTTGAAGAGTCTTTGTGCCTACTTAATAATCGTTAAGTAAAATATGAAATGAAGGTACAACAAAATATTGAAATATGTTATTGTATGTATTTCTGTAAATAAGCTTATCGGCTCAGGACAGCCGACATCGGTAATATTCATCGTGCACGTGGGCGAGGTCTTCAGGAGATGAAATTTAGTAAAGAAACATCGAAATAAATCCATAGTACACTTTTAATCGATCGTTAAAACACTTTGCAATAAGGGTCTAATCAAAACTATCAATGATGGCATCGAATTTAGACGATTCGTCGTAAATGTGGTGCGCGGACCGTCCTTCCTTTTTAAGTGGCGTCCATCTTCCGCCGCGCTGTCAACCACTCGACGCTCCGTCAGAATGACTGTTGTCACTCTAATTCGACCTTCATTGAGCGGCGCCTTCAAGCTTATGTTTTGTACAACTGAACAACACTGTGGGCAGGTTTTTAAGATACAGTCTGTACAAAATACTGTACGCCCACTTATAATTTTTTTGTTAAGCAAAACATACACAAAAAACATCATAACAATATAATTAACTACTCTCTTGGAAGTATTTTTTTTGTTGAGTTTTATTTGTTCATACAGCAGACCTAGTCAATCTCCAATGATTTGCAACAAATAATAGTCAAACTAACATCAAAACAAAAGTACTATAAAACCACACATGATCAGACCGCGAGATGAAAACACATTCTAGATTAAGAGCCCCTCAAGGACTGAGGTACAGTATAAACACTTCGCTATAATAAACACTTGATTACTTAGCTTGAAGCGCTCTCTGTATACATTATGTGCACATAAAGTACCAAGTTCCGTCAATGATAAAGGTGAACTTTAAGGTTAGGTAACTATTAATATAATAATAATGGTTTTGAAGAAGTTTGTTACTTTTTGGCGTAAAAACTGCTGAATGGATTTTGATGAAACTCTCTGGTTTGTAAACTTTAAGTAAACCGTGAATAGCATCGCGCAGTTTGACTGGTATAAATAACTTTGTAGACTCGTCTACATACTTTACTTAAAACATTATTTTATAACAAAGCACTCAATGCATTTGCTAAATGTATTCAACTCATATATTTACAATGTACACCCATTTCATAATATCACATTCAAACCAAGAAAACCGAAAACAAAATCTGAATAAAAAGCAAAACTTCACAAAAGGGTAGAACCAACCGTCACAGTTTCGCTAAAATCTTCAGTGCGAAACATATTTTCAGATAACCTTTCATCTTTTATAAATGGTTTAAAACAGTAATACGCTATATTATTCGTTGATAGAAATGTGAATACTCGTATACTAAGTATATTGTATCCTTTTGAACTAGGGCCTTTCTCTCTTAACAATGGTTTCTGTGAACCGAAGTAGTGTGTGCATGGATGCTGTTTGCGTGGGACATTCCTGGTTCGACAATGGCTGAACAAAATCGAGGCTTTGTGACTCCGTCTTTTGTTTTGTTGGAATTCGGAATTGAGGTCGTTTTGTTGCATAATTTGTGAGTTTTAGTGTATATGAATTAAGAGGGAAACATAGTTTTGAGGTTTAAAATAAGACTTGGTATGTTATTAATAAATGATGTTGCCAAACAAAACATATGGCTCTTGGGAGTTATAAAATATTTTTGAAAGTCAATTTAAGATAATATTTATGAAATATTAGTTAAAACTTAAAAAAGAATAAACAAGATGACAACAATATACTATGTATAACCAAATTGCGTATTTGGTTCAAAAAAATACCTATTCGCATGTCAATTGCTATGAATGCGTTGAATAAAATTATTATTTGTACATTCCACATTTATTTTTTTATAAAAATTGCTTATAAATATAAAACAGAAACACTGTCACCCTACAATAATTACCTGATCGCATATTAAGGTATAAGTTAACAAAGGCGAAGAATTTATTATAATTTGTAATGAGTGCGATACGATTAAAAGTAAAATTCTCTTGCTCTGAAACAATAGCCAGATAACTTTGAATTAAAACATTGTTTACTGTGTCTACAGAATTGTGGCATGTGTTTGCATTGTTTTAATTTCAATGTGTATTTATATAACTATTAAGATTTATTATTAAATGATGAGAGCTTCAACATACATCCACTTTTATATTTGCTTATAAGAAAAATAAAAATAGTAGCCGAAATTATGAATATAATTGGATTACCTACCTACTAAACATGTTTTTGGATATAAGCTAAAAACTTCAAACACAACCGCATCAAAATCAATCTATTCATTTGAGCTACAGACACACAAATACACAGACGCACAAATTCACACGTGAGTTATATATATTATAACACCTCTTTTTTCAGATGTATAAAGTATCGGTGTGCGATACAACAAGCGTTACCTACATTTATCTGTCGATCTAAGAGATTATATATTTTACTTGCTCCCTTTATATGCTATCGTTGTCCGATATTGATATCGTATCGGATAGTATGAAAACGCTCTTACAGTCCCATTCGATGTTTACTATGTCGGAAAGTTTTGCAATTTTATTTATCTAGACGAAAATCACCAGTAATCTAAGTATTAGAAACAAAAGCACCATTAATTTGTATTGGCATTTTTCCAAGGTGTAAAGGTCATTAATTTCGCCGTCCAACTGTAGGCGGACGTACTAAATTAATAAAGTTAATGGCACAGGTGCTGAATTTCTCACTGAATTCCCGAAGTTTAACATAAACAGAACTATGATGAGAAGTTTGTTTCTCCGCAGTAGCGACGATAAATAGTGGGCGACATTTTGATTTACGAATGGATTTTGTTTCGTCAATATTGGTATCGATTTTAACGAACCACCTAAGTAAAAATCACTTATGTTTAAAAATCATGAAACGTGAATGTGACATAATTCACCTGCATGTCACGTGTATGTCATATTGACGTCTGAAACTAGAAATTTTCTTCTGAAATTCCTCAATGGATGGTGTTTCGGATAAGTTATTAGTAGTAATTTATTAGTTTTATGTTATATATATGTATAGTATTTTTAATTTGTATTGTAGTATAGTATTGTATATATTTATATGGGCCTTGATGCCTGAAATAAATGAATTAATTAATTTAATTAATAAATTAAATAAGCAGGCTGTTCTAGGAAACACTAAAAGTAATAAAAAATTGATGAATCTAAGAAAAGGCTAAAGATAAGTGCTAGAGAAAAGGAATTTTCTCAATACCTACGACCCGTGGGAAAACTACTAGCTCTATATTATGAAAACATAATAAATTCCGAAAACGTTTTAGCGAACCTTTTTGTTTATTATCATAAAATATTCAAACTAAATCTAATCACGTTTTACTCAAAAACAACGCGTTAATAACTTAGTTGCTACAACAATTGAATTTGCGATATCATATTACGGATTTATGAGTACCCGCATAAATTAAAATTCTAGAGGATAATACAAAGCCCAGAATGAGAAACCCTATCGTCGGATTAAATAAGGCCCCTTGTGTAGCTGTGAAAGGCCTCGAAACTTGTGTGGGAGTTATTGATAATATTAATTGGGTTTCTTTCGTAGTACTCAGTTAATTCATTTTAACAGATATACAACAACATTGATTATAATAAGAATTATAAGTTTATTTTTTTTCTTTTATTTTTAAATCCATTTTACATTCACAAATTAAATATATACAAGTTTATTTAATATTTATTCAATTTACAAATCATATGTGTTCATTTGTATGAGTCTAACAAATAAATTCACCGATATCAAGTTGCTTTTAGATTGGATATGTCATACAAGCTTATGTTACGTAACATCAGAATTTTTTGTGTCAGCTAAACAGTAACAAATATGTCAAAAGGATATGCTGATTAATAATAAATAAATGCGGACAACATCACATACATTGCTCTGAACCCAAAGTAAGTAGCTGAAGCACTTGTGTTATGGAATTCAGAAACAACGAAGGTACCACAAACACCCAGACCCGGGACAATGTGGAAAGGTTGGTTTCTACATTGACCCGTCCGGGGATCGAACCCGGGACCTCAGAGCTAGCGACACCTTGAAACCGGTGCGTACGCCACTCGACCACGGAGGTCGTCATTAAATGAAATCCATGGATTTCCTGAAATTAATAATAATTCTATGTATTTCAACCAATGAAGCATTTCTCATCATCATCTGCCTAGTCTTTTCCCAACTATGTTGGGGTCGGTTTCCAGTCTTACCGGATTAAGCTAAATACCGTATTTTACGGTATTGAACTGAAACCAATGAAGCATTTCTATGATCAGCAAAAGATTTTTTAACTTTGTATATAAGTATTTATTAATGAAAAACCACAACGCTTATACAATTTTTAGCCTGCTGAAGGACATCGTCATTCTGAAGGCAAGTTTAGCGGATGTGCTGAAGAAGTTAGATGCATCCCAAAACACCATCGCCGATTTGCGAAACGAAGTCGTAGAGTTGCGCAAAATCGTAGCGAAAACTGGGTCACCACCAAGTGCATCTAACGTCAACATGCGTCGCGGTGCATGCCTCGATATATCGGGGTCAAGTTTCGCGTCCGCCGTGTTGAAATCGCCGTCGCCGACAAATGCTGAGTGCGCAGAAAACACTCCTTGCGCGCCCCGCGATCCCGCTGCCGCACGCGCCGCTTGTGTCACTGACCCGCTGCACGTGCCTGCAACTCAAGCGAAATCGCATCGACGGGATTTCGCAAGCGTAGTAGCAAGACCACCTGCTGCTCCCGCTAAGAAGTCTGTGCCTGAAGTGGCTCCGAAGAGTACCGTCGATGATGGTTTCGTCTTGGTCCAGAGGAGGAAGCGCCGTCATCGGACAGTCAAGAACCGCTGCGGCACGGCCCCTGTGGAGCCTAGTGTGAAGATACGTGCAGCGAAACCAAATACTCCGGTGTACATCTCTCGCCTACACTACACCACCAAGGCGGAGGACATCGCTGAGTACGTCGCCAAAAGATCAAATACATGCCGAGAGTGCAGCTACTGGAGTCGCGCCGCAACGTCAATTTCAATGCGTTTGTGGTGCGAGTACCTTCATGTTACCTGCACCTAGTGATGGTAGAAGACTTTTGGCCGGCTGGCGTGGTGTCCCGTCGCTTCCGCGGACAGATACCACATGAACGTACATAAGGAAGTGTTTACTAACATAGTTTTAAGTCTATATGTATTAACACAAAATGTATTTATAAAATATGTATGTTAGTTTGTAAGGTATATATCTATGGGCCTTAGTCGCCTGACAATAAAGATTATTATTATTATTATTATTATACAATTTTTAGTTCCAATATCTTTTGATAATGAAAACTAACGAAATTGTGCTACGAAGTTTGCAAACTAGTGCCCCAACGAAATTGTATTTTAAAACTTGGCAACTGTAAATGTAGGATTTTAAAGGTCATAATATTCTTCCTAATAAATTCAGTTACTGTATAGCTTAAGGCATATCTAGAAACTTTTAGTCTAGAACCTTGACCAACTTAGGCTTCAAGGTCACACAAACCACGAATGTCAAACTAGATTTAGATTTTAGGTTCGATAGGGTTAGACTTAGCAATCATCTGGTCTAGTGTGACTTGGCTTAGTGGAACTTTATGTACCTTTGTATTTGGAAACTATGCCTTTAGGTACCGAGAGTCAAACAAAAGGTTCCTAAGAAATGCTAAACTTATATGATTTAGTGGAGTGCTTTGCTGGAAGACAAGCTGTATAAGGCCCTAACTGCCTTTAGATCAATTAACATAAACTTGAATAATGGTTACCTTAGCCGACCCGTGACCATAATACGTTTAAAATATGTTTAAAAAACGTAGTGTGTGTGCGTCAACTGTGCGTTGACACAAGTTTAAGAAACTATACAAATTATTCTATACCTTAGAAAGCACTTCTACCTGAGTCCTATGCCTGATCTTAGATCGTCACTGTCCACGTCATGCGTAAAGAAACAACGTACTTACTTGTGTATTTAAACATTTCCTTTGCAGATTTCCGCTGAGATCTTCAGTAGGATATAATTACTTTTAATATTAAATAGATAAAAAAAACCCTAATATCCAATATCGAGGCAGCAGCAAATATTTCGATCCTATTTATTTTTCTGGTGCAGGTAATTTAACCAAGTTGCATTCACCGAAAGACAGTGAGAAAGTAACATTAAAATATTCACTTCATTGTGCTCGATGTTCCATAAAAGGCTTTATTTGGATATTCACGGACCGACCAATCTGGGATAAAACTTGTTGTGAATATTAAAATATGGAATTACGATGTTTCTTGACAAAAATATTGAGTAACTATAAGTTTATTAAATAAAATATTTTATTTATATATTTTGTACCACATCAATTTACTACATTCAGTTCATGTAAAAAAGATAAAGCCAAAGATTCTTACCATTCAAAGGTTGTCTAGAAAATATCGCTATTAACGATATTAACACTGTTGTTCATTACTTTAACATTGTAACTCTAATGGTGTACAATAAAAAATATTCTATTATATTCTGAAGCCAATCAAACACTGAAAAAATTGCAAAAAAAAACTATACTGTGCAGGTAATACAACATTAAATCATTTTAACATTGACGGGCCTGTTGGTCTAGTGGTTAGTGACCCTGACTGCTATACCGGAGGTCGTGGGTTCGATTCCCACCCACAACCGTATAAACAATAAAAAACAAACTTAATTTTGCGGTTAAAAACTCATTGATAAGTTTCGTCATCCACGCGAACGAAGTCGCAGGCACAGCTAGTCTATAATATGTATGTATTTAGAAATATATAAGTATGTTTATCAGTTGTCTGGTTACCATAACACAAGCTCTGCTTACCTTGGGATCAGATAACCGTGTGTGAGTTGTCCCACAATATTAAAAAAAAAAAAAATTAAACATGTTTTTCTGACATTTAAAAATCGTTACCAAAGTCGCGTCGTGAATGGCGCCCTTTACACCAAGTATAAGCTCAATGCATTTAGCGAAGTAAATATCGCGAGCTGTGAACACAATTCCGCTACAGCTGAGCAACGGTAGCGATGTTACCCATTATTCTTCTTCTTACTTAATTCTAGAGGACATTATCATCAGACAGTTCCGACGTCTTTCTTAAGGTTTGGATAAAAAATATTAAGACGGTAACGACATGATTTACTTCGGTTGTGTGTTTTGAAGACCGTGTTAGGTTTACTTGGCTAACTAAATATTTTAATTACCCATTGTGTTACTTGGAAATAATGAAAATAAACTGTATATCATACACATTTCTTTTTATTATGGTAAATTGGGAAGTCATTTGAAGGATTGGCAACGGAACACATTTTACAATAATACTATGAAAATTTAATAAAATGCTTGTATTAAGTTCTTCCTAGCCTACCTAAAACCACATAAAATGAGAGAGAGATTCACTCATAATATAGTAATGACTAAATAAATATTCATACTATATACTGGAACACATCTTTTGCAAAAAAAACGCCTGTTTGCAAACCAAACTATACATCGCTATTCCAGTCTACCGTTAGACCTGTCGGACAGCAAATAGCCATAGCGAATGACGTCAAACTCTAACAAACATGGTCCATTCCGTAAAGGGCCGGACACCACCAAAGCGAAGACGAGCAGAGCGGAGCGGAGAAGTTTTTAACCAATAGGAATGCGTTATTCAGGCCCGGCTACACAGCGAAGTTTAAATAAGGAATTTCTATTGGTTGTTTAAATTCTCTGCTCCGCTTGCTCGTCTCAGCTTTGGTGAAGTCCGGCCCTTAAGGGTCTTCGATTCAACATTGGACGCCGTGTCTGAAATAACGTAACACAAAAAGGTTAAATTTGTTTAGGCTAGACTGTTGGTTTAGTTTTAGTTGTGCTACGTAAACTGTTGGCATGAGAACTGGACATGATTAATTCAGTTACAGACGTGGATAGCTTTGTTTTAACTCTTTGCTTTTAGAAGATACGTATATGAAAATATACTATGTATGTATAGTATTGTATAGTTATGTACCTATTTAAATATTGGTATTGTTTTTTATGAAAGATTCGATTTTTTATTGAAATATGTTTGACTAATCTTTATTTTAGTTAAATTATCAAATAGGATGTTATAGTTGTTTTGTCTTCATTAAGATCATAAAATAAAAGAGATCAATTAGTGAATGATTTCGTTATTCCAGTTTGCCAAGCTATCTTATTCTTGTAAGAATTGGAAGAAACATCGGTGAACGTAATTCCTGCAAACATTCACAACCAAACTAAAACAGTTTCTTGACTAACTTTCCCTATTCCCAGAGCATAAAACTAAATTCCGCGTATAAATATGGAAAATTTTAAATTTATATGTATAAAATTCAAAATGGAGCAAAAATACTCTGGAATTTTTAATATTACACGGTAACTAAGTTGACTTCGTATCATGAAGTTACGTAACAACTGTAGCGGTAAGGTTATTATTTTTTAAAGTTATTTTGAAGGTATCCCGTTGTTTTTAACGAGATAACTTCCGTTCCTTCACTTATGCGTTCAGTCGGCATAACATCAATAACTTTGTTACAGGGATCTTACAAGTTCTTTTCTTTAGAGGTACTGTCTCACGTTGTGTAGGTACTTCTTTGTTCAGTTTCATATTGTTGTCATGTAACTCACTTTCAAGGTCTGTTAAAAGTCATAATAATTGCAAAGTAATCAAGATGGCAATCTGTTAAACTATTTGTTAAAACGTGTAGTTTAACCAACTAGACTACTCAAAAAGAAAAGTAAATAGGAAAAGGACCGACACTAAAAGATGTATTTATTACTAGCTGTGCCTGCAACTTCGTTCGCGTGGATGACGAAGCTTATCAATGAGTCTTTAACCATTAGGGTTGCACACGCGACGGAAGCTTAAAAAATTGAGTAACTTCTCCCGTTTTCCCAACATTTCCCTTCACTGCTCTTCTCCTATTGATTGTAGCGTTATGAAAAGTATACTATAACCTGCCCAGGAGTATGAAGAATAATTGTACCAAGTTTCGTTAAAATCCGTCGAGTAGTTTTTGTTTCTATAAGGAACATACAGACAGACAGACAGACAAAAATTTTACTGATTGCATTTTTAGCATCAGTATCGATCACTAATCACCCCCTGATAGTTATTTTGAAAATATATTTCATGTACAGAATTGACCTTTCTACAGATTTATTATAAGTTAAACAAATTAGGTATTGACTAATTTTAGTATCAGGCAGGCAGGCCTCCCACCAGGTGGACCGACGATATCGTCAAAGTTGCGGGCACCCGGTGGATGCAATTGGCGAGTTGTCGTTCATGGTGGCGTTCTTGGGGGGAGGCCTTTGTTCAGCAGTGGACTCCTTCCGGCTGATGATGATGATGAATTATAGTATCAGCTTGAATATCAAAAAAATATGTAATTACTTCAGTCTCTAAACTAATGAATCATACAACCAATATACTGCCAGCTACAAAGAAAATCCTTACAGGAAACCAAAGAACCCAATAACAATTTGTCCAAGAAGACTAATGAGGCAGTTGCTAATTAAAATCTTGTAAAATATAAGAACAGATAAAAAAGAATATTCTCTTGTCTCAAGGGTCGCAGTAATTCAATCGACTCTGTCAGAGTTTTCTTTAGAATTTAAAAATTCAACTCGTCACCATCGTTACAAGAATTTGCATAATTTTCAGAACGATCCTTTGAGTTTGGTCTGCAAGTGTTTTCATTATGCTCGTGTTAAACTTCCTTTTAAGAATACTCATTATTCTTTTGTTTTCAGTTCTTTGTGTAAGCTAATTCATTTAAAGTAATTGTTTTTCTGGTGTTTTTACTCAGAAACTAGCTGTTTTTAGAGACTTTGTTCGTGGTTTTAGTTTCGTAGGTATTCCATGTTTTCTGTGAAAACTGTGTTTTCACGAATCAGGTTATGACGTAAGATTTTACAATGTGACAAGTAGTTCCATAGATAAACAAAACAAACGTATGCGCTTTACTATATTTTAAGTAAAGATCCGTATTAAAGGTATGGCAAAGTATTAAAAGTAAATCCCGATGTATTCAAACCACTGCAAATTTTAAATCACAACTCAGAAAATGCCGAATATGAAATAAAAATTTAAAATTTCATGGAACTTACAAAGACTATCCAATAAAAGGCGAGACATCGAAATTGCTAAAGCCAAACTTGTATACAACATTCTAGTTGCATAAACTCGAAATTCCGAATAACATTCAAGTCTTCAGCTAAACTATTTCAATACTGAAGCCTTATATTTCCAATATCCTTGCAGGAACGAGAATTGAGGGTTGTTCCTTATAGCTCTATGGTGTAGCACCACAGCGTTTAGAAAGTTGGCTCTTGTATATCGCTGTGTTAAATTGACGATTGTGTGAGCATTTTCCTAGAAGCATGAGTTAAAATGCATTCAGGTGTCTATAGTTTCCATAAAATGAACTGTTGCTCATATCGCCTCAAAGCTGAAAAATACTTGACAAAGGGAAAACTGAGATATAACACATTGTTTCCCAGAAAAACTAATTACCATCTTAAAACCTTATTCTTTGGTATCGTTATTTTTTTTTACCTTAATTTTTAGCCCTTGTTCAGTAATGTATGTAGTTCTCCTTAAGTTATCAATTAAAAAAAAATCGTAGAAGTCATAACACAAAATCTGTTTATAGTTAGGTATGATTAATATTGTATGTAATGCACTTTTAATCCTTTTGTAGGTGCTAGTTCTAAGTAGAACGAACCAATATAAATATAAAGCACAACACACAGTCTATTTGCAGATATTGAGCGACAAAGAAGTTTGAAACGTTGCGACAACAAAGAGATGTCAAATGCAGAACACTCTAATGCTGCAAAAAAATACTCTTTGGGGTTAGTCCGATAAAATCTGCAAAGGAAATTGAATTTTGTTGCATTAATTTAAAGTTAATATTCGAATACGAGCAGTGAATTTAGGTAGCTCGAGTTTGAGTGGTGACGGCGTTAAAACGCTTTCCAATACAGCTGTAGACTGTAATTTGTAATTTCCTCTGTGCAATAATTCTGATCGGCCTTTGAGCTAAAGTTATTTCTCATATTTAGTTGCATGAAGTTTGACATTTGAGATTCATGTCGTACAAATTTAACGAGTTGGGTCGGATGCTCGACAAAGCGGGATCGCATTTTCCGAACGGAGCGCGGAGCTAGGTCAAAGCACAAGGTCATCGTCCAAGGTCAGCTGAAGGAAAGTATTATGTATGTATTACAGATAGCCAGAATCTCATATTCATATACGAAGCAGATTGGCAAAGTGCTTTGTCATTTTCTTGTTGTCGTGACATATAAGTGTGGGACTCATTTTATGTAAAACATTTTTTGCCGTAAATTACATAGTGTAATTATTTTCTTAACCGATGTTTACGTTTATATTCACTGGATGTAGTTTATATCACCTAGTTTAGATTATTAATCAACTGCCTCGTTGGCCTAGTGGTTCTAAGCGCGACTGCTACGCTAGAGGTCTTGGGTTCGATTCCCAAGTCGACCAAGGTGTTATTGGGTTTTTCTATGAAATTCTCAGTAGCAGGTCGGAGTTTGGATTTGTGCCCGGTTAGTGGCAATAGGCTCGCCCCCTATTACATGGGACCTAAATATACCGGCGAACTGTGGGTGTACATTGGTACACCTCTGCCTAACCCTTCGGTGATACAGGCGTGATGGTATGTTATGTTAATACACTGAATTTTCGAAAAGCGAGCAGCTTTTAATCAAACGTAAATATAATGTGTCCAAAATTTCGGTGCACCGAATTCGTACGGAGACTCTACTCCGTAAATGAAAACTGGGAATAGGACCCTCCATACGTACTCCAAAATATGGCGTTTTATTTATTCCCGGAAACATGTGGAAAATCGGTAGGTATTGGCAAATTCAATCGTGATTTATGCGAGCTAAAAATATGATTTGTGGTGTTTGCTTGGCTAGGATTAATCTGCGCTTAATTCAAACGATGTTAGTAACGTATTTGGAAATTAGTTTTGTAGACGCATTTCCGACTTCTAACTTGGTTCATTAATTAAATGCTTTGAATATTGAGGTTTTGATAGATCATAAAACAATAAATTGTATTATGCCCCAAAACCGCTATAATTACAAATCATATTTTATTTTGTACCGAAAACAGGAAACGGCCTGTTTTACTTCAAGTCAACCAGGCTAAAAATAGATGTAGGTAAATAATTTCATTGTTTTTTATATGCGTTATGTATGTAAAAACAATTCAACATATATATATATATATCCTGACCGATTTCGGCCACAGCGACTTGGTTCTACCTATTGAGAGCTTCGCTGATGTGCTCTCAAGTGACTGACATAGCCAATTTTTGCAGAGAATGTCCGTCCACAATCACTGCAAGTCAGCACTCCACCGACATAATTATAATGAATAGCCGCGGGTGGTCGGGCTTTTAGCTCATCTCTTTTAGCGTCGAGCTCTTCCTTACGCCTCTTCTCAAACTCGCACACTTTGTCCCTTACGGTACACCTCCATAGTGTCCGATCCGCTGCCATAGTCTCCCATTGTGACGGTTGTAGGTCACATCGTTTCATGTGGCGCTTCAGCACATCTTTGTACCGCAGGCGTTGGCCACCCTGCTTACGCTTACCATCCTGCAGTTCCGAGTAAAAGATGCGCTTTGCCACTCTAGCGTCAGACATCCGGGAGACATGACCGGCCCACCGCAGTTGTCGCCGCATCAGATAAGCCTCTATACCGCTAACATTAGCTCGTCTGAGAACTTCCGTATTACGAACACGGTCCGACCACTTGATGTTCAAAATGTTGCGTAGGCATTTGAGATGGAATCTATCTAATGTGCGAATATGCCCACGGTATAGACACCATGTCTCCGAGGCATACAATAGATTTGGCAGAACTATTGCCATATATACAGCTACTTACAATTCAACATACAAACATTGCAAACGGAACCACATAACAAACGCAGACAATACAAAGTTTATTCGCGTCCCAAACGGTATTAGCAGAAATCCCGGGGCTGGCGGAAAGTGTCGCGATCCTTAAACGTCGTCAGTCGTCGATCACCGCTTCGGGGCATTATTCACGGGAGAGATAAGTCCGAAACGTACCTGAGACTCGACTCCTTTGAATAGATACTGCTTTTAGGACAATATTATGTTATAGGCGGTAAGCGAGGATAAACTCTCAGCGTATAGTTAAAAAAATATTTTTTTTTTACCTTGGACTTATTTTTTCAGTTATAATTTACTTCTTTAAAAAACATAGCTACTACATAGTATTAACTTCTACTTTGCATTGGTCACATAGTTTTGGTGGATCGCAAAATACTGTAAAAAGCCTACGAAGGAGGTCAATCTAAAAGCCAAGTACCACTCAAATATGTTTTACGGTAGATGCGTCACAAGATAATATCCATCTACAAAAACAAACGTCCTTTTATTATTAGTAAAATTAATTAAATCTTTAAAGATATTCCCGATGCCAATAATCTTCTCTAATTAGATTTTCTATCTACAGGCTGTTTTCTATTTCAATCTGATTAAGCTTTGCACGTATAAGTAGCAGTAAGTGTACTAACAGAGCACCTGATTGGCAGTCGTAAAGTGCTTGCCGAAAGCGCAAAGGGCGCTCTACAGATATTTGTTCTAGCTTCGAGCGTTTGTGCATGTGAGATCCATGTCTGTACGTTTCTACGGTATAAGAGATAACTTTAATACAGGCTGGAGAATTATTATGTACTAAAAAAGTATTTTTGAGAAAGTAAATTAATCTCCATTTTTTTATTCAAGTTTTGTATTACCGTTACGTTTACACTTTGACATATTCTAGATTTAAAGATTTCTGTTACTCATTATAATATTATTATGTACTAAAAGTACTTGCAGTAAATACAAATAGTGCTTGCAGAAAGTTGAGTTTAAATGCACTGAGCCGTATCTCGTTAAAGAATTTACCGAATATCAACACCATGTTATTAATAAAGTACTAAAACAGACCATCTTTTTACTGACGTCAAACTTGCGCCCCTGAACCCAGCATAATTTTCACTCGCAACAAGAAACATGTTCATTCTACGCCAATTCTTTCTCGCTTTTAGGTCACAACTTACGTCAACAATAAGAAATATCTAAGGGTGAATCGGGAGCCGGCTGGGAGTTCACGATTGGAGTATAAATCTGGCTTACATCGCTATGCTATGTGTCATGGCCGTATTATAATTACATTCTGTCTACCGACTATCCGTATGACGGATTTTTATGCGTCACAAAGGGATTTTGGTGACATAATTGGCGCACTGAATTTCTGCTTTCTGGCGCATTCAATAAGTGAACGAGACTTTCATTTGTTTATTTCTTATTTCGTTTTGAATCGAGATCGAAGCATTAACCTTCTTTTATGTAAAGTTTTACGATTTGAATATGAACCAAAATATCTACTTGCATAAAACAGCTGTAATTACAGATTTGGTGAGATGTTCTTTTTCATTATTTTAAAATATGATAATATTTTGTTCGTTGTAGCAGTGTATTTTACCAGAGAAGGTGTTCAAGAAAAATCTTTAAAATATAAGGCTAGAGCATAATTTTATTCTTGACAAGTAAGAAGTATGCTAAATACATCTGATTAGCATATTTCTAAACGCAGTATAAACAGTAGGCGAGAAACTACTGGTTTATAAAATCTTAATTATAGATCCCTTGCTTAATTAAAAACAGGAATTTATTTTAAATGAATGTACCCTTATTAGGTACTGAGATATCAGATAATCTCATGCGGTAAAATAGGGAGTGCGTAGCGGGTCGTTAATTAGCTACGACAGCGTAGCCGGCTTAGCGGCGACATCGGCTACGACGTAGAAAATACGTAGCTCTTCATTTACAACGTTGAATAAAATTGGAATCAAAATAAATTTAAATTGAATAAGACGTATACCGGAGGGGTTTATGGTTAATAAACAATACATGCTTAACATTTTTTGCAAAAAATGCAAATACTTTAGGTTTTACATGCTACATTGTCACATTCAAACCGTTCGCGTTGTTGTTTAAAAATAAATGTGTCATCATAAATACCTGCAAAAGAAAACCTACACGTTACTCCAGGGTTAAAAATCTTAATATTTTAAGAAAAAAATGCCTTAGAATCGTACACATAATTTAAGTCCAAACCAGTCGTTATGCGTGTCAGTTCATTGCGTATTCGAAACAGGTCTTTGGTACAATTTACGCAAAGTTCGCGTTTACGTAACGTTCATACCAGACGACACCGATTCGTACGTCTGAAAAGATGAAACTACACTTTCATTTATTTTTGCACTCATATATCGATAAAATGAATAATACTAGCCTATGCATATTTTACCGCAGTGAAATGTAAGGAAATATCTTCGGAGTGGTAAGCGTAATAATATGATTATGCCAATAATAATTAAAATTCGATGTAGTAAGATTTTCAAATTTTATCAATTAAGTAAAAACCTCAGAAATCAAGACGATACATGGTCTTTAGATGTAGCAAGACTTTCAAATTTTCAATAAAATAAATACTAAAAAATCATAAGTTTTAATGCTTGATCTCAATAATTCCTTAGAAAATTAATAAGCAACGACAGTAATACTTTTCGTCTCAAATATATTTAAATACATACGAAGCATAAATAGTATTTCAAACATCAAAATATTTCAGCGAATAATAGTGAACATGAACTTGTAGCGAACATTTCAAAATGTAAATCAGCATTTGAAATACCAAGTGAGGTCACAATAAAGACTAACCGAAACGTAGGAAGGAAAATTAAAAATATTTTCGGTCTCACTAACGAGCAGTGTTTCAAGCCTATCTGCATTTTTGTACCGACGAAATTGGATTTACTTTTGTACGTGTTTTTTTCGAATCATCCCTTTTTGGGGGTTAACAGTGACAGATTTTTGACACCTCGGAGTTACGAGTTGGTTTTTGGTCTTTTAAATCTCGTTCATTGTCATATGACGGGCCTGTTGGTCTAGTGGTTAGTGACCCTGACTGCTATACCGGAGGTCGTGGGTTCGATTCCCACCCAGGACAAATGTTTGTGTGATGAGCACGATCATTTGTTCTGGTTGTCTGGGTGTAATTTATGTATAATTATGTATGTATTTAGAAATATATAAGTATGTTTATCAGTTGTCTGGTTACCATAACACAAGCTCTGCTTAGCTTGGGATCAGTTAACCGTGTGTGAGTTGTCCCGGAATATTATTATTGTGAGGTATAAAACTGTTGCTTTGCTTAGTTTAAAGACAGAATTTTAGTGATATTGGTTTTAGGTGTGATTTTTAAGCCTTTAGAGATGGTTTGATATGAAAGTGTACTTTTACTTATATTTTTAAAATATCTATACTACACATTGAATCTCATCCTACGTAAGGCAAAAAACTGTAACCTTTTTAAGGCTACGAACTCTGACCATGTAATTGAGTAGTGCAATCAGTTGACGGGTACATTGTGTTCATACGGTTTTACATAGGTTAGGCTCAGGAAAAGGGTAATTAGCGAAACATTTTTGTTGAAATAGAACATTGATTTGAGTCTAATAACAACCATTTATATAAATTTTGTTTAAGACCTATCATTGTTTAAGATCCGATTCAGTCTTCACTCTCTCTCACTATTCACATTTAAGCATCTCGAAATTAAGCTCTAAACTCAACCCTATAAACCCTTGAATGTTCTAGACCACAGTATCAACCATCGATTAGTTCCACGCATTTATAACAGTGTTCCAATCAAGATATTCCCCTGAGCCTCCGACAATAGGGAACGATATTTGTGGTCATGCGTTGCGGTGTACCGGCTCACAAATCAGCTCCCATTGTTGTACGTGTTAACCACTATTGCGTTACTGAAATTGGGTCTAGTTGAACGCTTATATCGGTGAAGTTTAGTGTTATTCAAAGTATTGTTGCGTACACAATGGTGTCAGTGTTTGAGATGTCGACGTGGTATTTAGGACACGTTTCTATTGTGCAAATAGAGTTTACTAGGTCAATATGTTTTACTTAGTACCTAACTGTCAATAAAGTTCTAAGTGTAGGTCTTTTCACACGCCCGTGGTAAAAATAGTCTATCACACACTCCAAGGCTACAAAAAGTAACTCTTTTAGTTCATCTTTTCGTTTTTCTGATGTTTTATAATATTCTGCTATGTGTGGAGATTAATACAAAAAATCTCAGATTATGAAAATCTAAAATCTGCACTTGAGTAAAAAATTGAGTATCGAAAACGAACCTGTATAACGCTACAAAAAACGCTGTCGGCGTGACTGAGTACTGATCCCCTAAAATCGAATCTCAATGCCATTGATCGACACGCTAAGAAAAGAACTAAGCCGACTTTGTCTTATGTGTATAAAGATACATTCTTAGTGTAATTAATTCTTACGTATGACCTGAATAGAGTATTTAAGACCATTATTCTAGGCCAAAGGTAGCGGGATTGATTGCCGTACATGATTATCGTCGTTTAGCTTCGAATAGACGTAGCTTAAGTAATTGCTTACGTACTAACAAATTACCTTCTATTGTTACGTGTGGTAACTGCAGTTGTGGCGGTTTCAAATGGTGTCTAGTTTACTGGTACCTATACTGTAGGTAGATTAATTCTGAACTAATCGAAATGATAAAAAATCACTAATCAAATAACGGTAGGGTCATTCTTTAGTATTTAACTTAGTGTAAGAAAAGTTTAAGGTACAGTCACTTAATAAAATAAAAAAATAAATCATGTTCTTCTAAACGCTATTTAATTTTATAAACTACATTTTCATATGAACTAACATCTTTTTATTTAATAAAACTTTTAAGAATTAAAATTTGAAAAAGATCAATCTGAATGTTTGTGAGGTGTTAGTGGATGTGTCAATATTTTAACTGAATATTGTCTAATTTATGTATATTACTTTCAAAATTAATCTTACTATTAATAAAAAAAAACTATATAGTATTTTAAAAGTAAATTGAATATTATCAAAGTTTATTTAATTTGATAACGATAAGACATGTCGTCTAAAACAGTAACTAGCTGTAGCACAAAAAAACAGTACAACAAAAACCTAACTTCAAAAACTTTTACACTGTAACACTGTATTTTATACATGTATTCATAGTTATCACCCTAAACCAAATGACTGGTTAAAAGCCACCGCAACTGTTCGACACAGAGTTATGGCCGCGGTGTCTGCAACTAATGATAATTTATTGGCTATAAACTTTTACACCAGGTATATTTGGAAGCTTGTATTATTATGATGTGTGGTGTTATGTGCTTGCCTTTTTATTGGTGTGTTATTGGTCGTCTTGTTTTTAGGGTGGAGTCTCAAGACACACTTTATTGTACGTCTGGTATATTGTGGACAGTCATTTATGAAGTGTCTTATAGGCATTGTCTACATAAATGATGGAGGGAAATGATTAAAATGAAAAATCGTTTATTGCTAGAAATTTTACATTATCAGTTATGCCCTAGCTTCTACACTAGGATTCCCTGTGTTGTAGGACCTAGGCTCTTCGATCCGTTCACAAAAACTTAATTCTAGAACTTAAAACCTAAACTAGAACAATCAACATAATTTGCGTGAGTGTGCGTGAGGTGTGTGTGTGCTGTTGTGTTTGTGTCTGTGTGTGTATGTTTGTATGCGTGTCTGCATCACCTACTCTAGAATTTTAATTAATTCTTCCGTTTGGTTATAACTCAGCATAAGGAGCCAGTGAGTCACTAATTTTTTGCATTTATTTTTGGTTGCTTTTATGATATTGTGTAGGTTGTTTATTTTCCCATATATGTATGAGGAGTGGACTGAGAAGAAAAATATCTCGATATCTAATAAAAAATAATTTAAGGAATAAGTCATTCTGTACGTATTAATGTGGATAAAATCACATACATTGCCCTAAATCTAAAGTAAATTAAATTTTCCACTCTACCACTTTAATTTAAAACACGAGGATTGTAATCGAAGATTTATTGTTATTTGAATTCGAATATACCTTATTAAAGTACGTAATATAATAATCTTATCCTTAGTACGCAAAGAGATAAATATTTAGTTTCAAATAATCATCTCCCCGTCAAATTTCTTAAATACTTTACAATTAAGAAATTAAAAACACAGTTGAAATATCATTTAAATTAAAAAGTTTCTAGATATTCATTTACAAGTAAAACATACAAATGTTCAAAATGAATACAATTAGCTAACGCTAAGTTATGCTTCACAAATAAAAGTCTGATTCTGATTCTGATTCTGATTCTAACGAATATAGAATTGTTTGCCTATATTTTTAATGACACGTTTGTTATTTGCCCTCCCACTATGAATTTTGTTTGTTTTAATGCTTGTTATCATTTTAATACACTTTTCATTTGAGAGAACTCTAAATAAAATTTGCTTATCTGATTGAAACGGGTACGTTTATCACTTAAAAAATAATATTAAATTTAACTAACTTTTTAAGCGTTTGTTGTTTATCTACCTGTCGTTCAACCTGCTAAAAATATGTTTTATATTTGTTTAGTTTATACAATGTTGTATTTAAATAACACTTCACAAGACGATTTATATGTACCTAACTTTATTGGGAACAGCCCATCAAAGGGGTACGGGAAGGTACTTTGTTTTCTTGTACTTTTTTTTTAAAGGTTATTTACTTGAAGTATCCGTAGTAAAATCTAATAATATCCTAGTAAAATTATACTATAAATTATTTTTGTTATTCTTTTATTTTGAGAATACATTAAATCATTTTATTGCATTTTTAAAGTTATCAAGAGCTAACAATCTCAGCCACCGATAACTTGATATTGAAACCCACACATAACGAACCCACGACTCAAAGAAATCCAGTTTCCTATTGAATTCTAATTAAATCTGGTATAAACGGGAACTGGGTCGTCTGCGTGCGATCCGGTCATCTCCGGAATGAACTAGATTACTCAAGTTTTATAGAAAATGTCGACACCTCCTGAGAGTTGAAGCATCCATTGAGAATGCATTGCTTTTTAATTAATTATTTCTTGTCCGGTCCTATTTGTTTTTTTTTTGGCTGAGTTTTGTGTCTTGTGTTGTGAGTTTCATTAATGAAAATGTAATGTGATGCATTCCAATAAATTTATTTATATTTTTCTTTTTGTATTTTGTGTTGTTTGTTATGTTACAAAATGAGTTTAAAATAAGCATGTACAGCATATCTACAGCGAAAATCATGTAAGTTTGGAGAAACAAGACAGTTATTTTTAACGTCAAAAATGCATCTCGCTGTATGCATGCACTATATGCATGAACTGAAAGATGCAGCTGAGTACCTAATAAACCCTATGCAATAAGTATTAATAACAATAAACAAACTGTAGCTAAATAAATTTATAAAAAAAATTATGCAGCTATAAATAAAACAAAACACTGCAGGTCAAATTGAAGCAGTTTCAAATTTAAACTACCCCTTTTGCCACACTGACGGATAAATTCTGTTTACATTTAACAAGTTCAACTCACTCAAATAGTTCTTTTAACTATAGAATATCGTTCACAATTTTTTAGGAGATTGTTTGAACAAACTTTTGGCCCAACTATTGGCGGAAGGTTTTGGACGAAAAGTTTGGACTAAAGGACTTCTGGGCCTTGTAAATAGGAGCTAGTTTTGTTGAACACATGAGAAAGTTTGGCCGTATCTCAGTGCTACTAGAATAAGCTACCGAGTGTACTATGGGGCAAGTAACTAGCGAGAGATGGAATGAAAACCTTGATAAATGTTATGTATTTTGAATGATAATCGTAATTGGCATACAATTTGACGGGCCTGTTGGTCTAGTGGTTAGTGACCCTGACTGCCATACCGGAGGTCGTGGGTTCGATTCCCGCCCAGGACAAATGTTGTGTGATGATCATTTGTTCTGGTGTCTGGGTGTAATTTATCTATAATAATTATGTATGTATTTAGAAATATATAAGTAAGTTTATCAGTTGTCTCTGCTTAGCTTGGGATCTGGGGCCCGAGTCTGCTATTTACACTCCGTGTCAGTGTGCTCATAGTTGGCTCGTCCGGCGGCGCTCGTGCCCTCTCGGGTGTACTCGGGCCGGTTCGGGTGCGTTCGGGCCGCCCGACGAGCCAACTATGAGCACACTGACACGGAGTGTAAATAGCAGACTCGGGCCCCAGATAACCGTGTGTGTCACAGGATATTAACAAAAAAATTAGCTCAATTAAAAAAGAAAGCTGAAAAACAGGACATTCGCATTGACAGCTAAGTAAAATAAACATATTCATTTAAATATATTAATTACCTTAAGCTTGTGGATGTATAAAAATTCCTTTATAAAACGCTTAATTTTATCAGGTAATTGAGTTTCAACAGGACCTTATTTAGTAGTATCTTAATATTAAGATAAGATACCATGTTGGGGAAAGTGTAAACCTACACGTGTTTTCACTGCATTCCTAAAATGTTTAAGGTAATTAATATTTGACACAGAATAATGTGGTTTTGAGCATAGAATTTCACACCTGGTATCATGTCTATTTACCTAAGGTACGAGAAAGGAAATAGTGTTACTATGCACAGAATATTATAATTATTATCATCCTTTAAAATTAGTCATTATAATTAATGTTCAACTATTTTGTATTTTGCACCGATGTGAGTTGTTATGTGTTCTCATTACCAAATAAACTACAAAGTATTTTTATGTAAGAAGTGGAAAAATTGAGTTTGTAATATGCAGTACAAGACATTCGATTTTTGACAAGCTTTGGCTAATCGTAAAGACTTACAAATTACTGATTCTTAGATGATTTTGATTGGTTAATAGAAATCTGAAATTAAATACACACTCTCAGACTTCTATGCAAAAGTTTACATTATTTTATGTATCATCAGTGGATAATAGTGTTGGTTGTGCAATCTATATATATAAAAATGAAAAGCTTTTCGTTAGTCTCGCTAAAACTCGAGAACGGCTGGACCGATTTGGCTAATTTTGCTATTGATTATTTGTGGAAGCCCAGGGAAGGTTTAAAAGGTGAATTAATATGAAAATGTTTAGAATTAAATAAAAAAAAAAGAAACAAATTGTTTTAAGTTTATTTTATACTAGCGGTCGCCCGCGGCTCCGCCCGCGTGGATGTCGGTTACCGCTGCAAAAAGCCTACCCAGGAAAGACACGGTCCCCTACTTTTTTTACCAAAATAAAATTTATCCTATGTTACTCGTGGATAATGTAGCTTTCGAATGGTAAAAGAATTTTTAAAATCGGTATAGTAGTTTTCGAGCCTATTCATTACAAACAAACAAAGTTTTACTCTTTATAATATTAGTGTAGACAAAAATTTAGGCCTTCATTTATCTATTACGAAGTCAGTACGATGTCTGCCGGGTCAGCTAGTAAGTAATATTATTTTAAGTTTACATAATACATATTGTGTATAACATGTCATTGTACTACTGTTTTTTATCCCTAATAAACAAACTAGAAACGACAAAGAGATTTACCTCATCTTCTCGTACAACATTACTCTCACCGATAACCAAATATCCATTTATCCATCACCAACATTTTGATGAAGCAATAAAATATGAATATATTCCGCATCGGAATGTTATAGAATTAACTATCTCGGTACTCGGAGCTCGTGTGGAATGCGACCCTTTTCCCTGAGGCACACCTTTACACATTCTTCAATTTGATACGTGACGTCATGTACTTCCTATCGTGTTGGCGATGTTAACTATCTTGGAAAGAGATGAATATAAAGGTAGGTTAATGATTGTTTGAAGTTGGGGTATCGTGGTTAGCTGATGCTACGTTAATTAACTAACCTTGGAGCATGGTGGAACTGGAAACATAATGATACAAAAAAAAGTAAATAGGACCTACGTACTAAGATAGTATTCGCATACGATGTAATAAGCTCTTTTTACATATTGAGATACTACTTTTCGTGAAATGATTTAATTAAATTAATTTGGTCGATGAGCTCATTACGGTGGCGTCACACGTCAACTTGCGGTATAATCTGAAACTGTTCGGGAATCTCTGCTAACCATCCCCTAGGAGTCTTTAAGGTTACATCCATAAAAACAAACCATATTTGTGTTACTAAAAACATCCGAATTGAGAACCTCCTCCTTTTTTTAAAGTCGGTTAAAAATACTAACGTATCAACATATGGGATGGCATTTTATATAGCACTTGAATTGGCCATCTTCATAATTTAAAAATCTTTCCCTCCAGGTTGCATCAAAAAATGTAGGCTTGTACATAAGTCACGAAATTTGAATATACTTTAAACCCCGCTTTCCGCTCAAAACACGCACCAAGTAATAACCATATTTTGAACATGTCGCAGTGCATCTGCTTGAGCTCATCTAACTTATTATATCCCGCTGTTGGCTACTGTATGCATCGTAAATTACACCAATAAAGAGCTCCTACATATCGTTACGGAACATATTATTATCATACTATCCCCAAATTACTTTCTTTTGTGCTCTACTTTTAGTTTTCTGAAGCCTTAAACTCTTGGAGCTTGAATTAAAATGATCCTAAGAGACAATGCCTTATTATCATTGATTTAGTCAAGGCATCAATGTCACAACCTATCCTGCACAGTATGCATTTATTAATTTTCTTTCAGATAACTAGCTATTTACTATGATAAGTATTCGATCATACTGGCAAACATGGTCAAAGAATACCATACCCATATTTCTTGTAACTTTATTCCTAAGTTTTTTATTTGAAAGAGGTTTTTAATACAATTTTAGATCTGCGTAGCTACTAGTAATCACTTTTAATCAACAAAAGTAAGCAAGATTAATCAATTAATTCTTAGCCATTTTGTACTGAACTTTATTCATGTTCAATTCAACCAATCACAAGGTTCCGAGAAATGTCTTTCAAAAGGGAACAGCGTACACTCCAATTCTAACAGGAAAATAGAAAGCATTAGGGATCGAAGTTTCTGTTAACCATCATCTATTTATGTTCCGCAACATTTATTTTGACCTATTAGTATAAGGGAAATATTCCGGAAAAAAATATTTCACTCAAAATCTAATAAAAGGACGAAAAACATATTTATGTATCAACTGATTGGCGGTGCTTGTGATGAGGGAAAAAATTAATCAGGATGACTATTCACGTTCCTTAAGAAAATCGTCCTATACACTACAAATCTATCTTATAACCTATACCTACCTACACCAAATCAAAATCGATTAAAAGATGAAATATTTTTTTTAGTGATTATATACGCGGTCATAAACCAAATGGGCTAATAAGTTACTTTAATTAATAAAAATTCAATTCTCAGCAAGGCCCTGCCAGCAGTACTTATGGTAACGCAAATACACTAAATCAAGACAAAAGACGCCATCAGAACAATGTCTAGAAATTAAAGTCCCTTGAAACATATTAATTTCTCAACTTGTGCAATGGAGGGCAATTAAAACTTGAGACGAGAAACGTAGGAAGTTGAAATTCTTAATTCTTTTCCATTTAATTTCATCTTTGGTACTAAGATAAAGTGGAACAGACGTACGGTGCTGGCGTCATCATTGATACGGAGATAGAAGTATTGCTCTTAAAGTTTCTCAAGTATTAATTTCTCCTATTTACACGAGCGTACACGCTATAACTGCGAATGAGATGATTGCATCTGCGAGCGATTCGTGATTTATATTTCTGTTGGAAATAGTTTTATGGACCTCTATAACCATTCTATGATATATTAATTAAATGTTTTTTAGTCCTGTGTTAGTTTCTATTTTGATATGCATTCGTTGCAACATTTATTTTATAGCAGTTAGCTTCTTTTTCTTTTCGAATTGTTGCTAGGAATCTCCTTTTGGTAATGAATTCTCTGCTTATTCTGTTTGACGCAACGTACAAAACGTTCAAATGTTTTGCAAACCAACATAAATGCATTAATTAGTGCCTTTACCGTTTAAAAGAGTTTCGTATTTCAACGTTAAAGAGCTTCTCGGAATTCAAAACCAATTTTGGCTACTTCGACCATTAGTTTCGTAGTATGCAGCATAGGTAATATTTTATGCTTTTATAACGTAATTAAATAATTTATTTAATTTTAGTGCATTCTGGCAGTCGGATTTTTGGAATAGTTATTTAATTTTTTTACTCGATTCTTCAAATTTTGAAAACTGACGCCTTTTATGTATTCTGTAAGCATACAACCTTTTTACCATCTGTCTCGGATCTTTTTGGTACAGAGTTCAATCACGGTCGTTTAGGGCTAGAATAACGTCCGGTCAGTAAAACGAGCCTGGATTTAGGTTTATTGGGGTTTCTTAACTTTATTATGATAATACAATAGGTGGATCGTAACATTGCAGATAAAAAGGATTTACCTGATTTTACATGAACTTTATGTCGTGGAAGAACATTTATCAAATTACATAGAGTTTTAGGAATTTAACCTTCGCGAAATTGATACTACAAAAATACGGGACGAAAAAAGATCACTAATTATACTATTACATTATTATGATATCAATATTGTAAATAAATTCATTGCTTACTGCAGCTGTGTTTAGATTTGCGTATTTAAAATATGTTTTTCGAAAGAAAATTATTACTTTTCCTTTACATGACTCATTTTTATTTGGCCAAAATAGCTTTTCTTTTTAAACGAATTGCTTGTTAATTGTAATAAAAGGTAGTTTAATCTAAAATTGAGACTAAAAACAACTTAGGCTACACCTAATTACCCAATCACCAAAACAGCAGCCCTCAAACATATCGTATAAGATTAAGTAGAGATTAGTAAACGTCTCTTATCTGATGAAGATGCATTGCGAGCGATCGACAGGTGGCCACTGCGCAACATGATTGATGCAACCGTCGCGTCATCGTGTTTGCGACAATCCGACACCATAGATCAAGGTGGTAGACGTGACATGTGGCGCTCAATGTTTCTTACTGTGTGTGGTGTTTTTTGGTCTTAATGAAAACATATATTATGTGAAGTAACAATGTGATCAAAGAAACACCAGTAATTGACGATAAGTGCATGAATTTCTGAAGGTTTGGAGAGATATTTTTATGAAAAGTGATGTTTGGAAGTGGAAAATATCTTTTAAATAGGGGATTGGATGTGATGCTTTGAGTCTTCGACATTATTTACATTTTGTGTTGTCGTAAAAACTAATTTAACCGGATAAAAGGTCTTGCATCACAATTAGGTATTTAACTTCTACCAGTACATTATATTAAAAATATTGTATTTTGTTGTGTTCGTTTGTCATTAGTTTTAATGTTTTTTTCTTTTATTATGGGCCCAAAAATAAAAATATAAATGTGAACTTTTGCAAATTCTGTTCACAGACCGTACACGACATTTTTCGACAGGTTTGGAAACTAATTCTAAAAAAAGCGATCCTCTAACATGACGCTACAGACAAATTACAAACAGTTTCAGATGAAGATGCATTACAAGGGTGCGACAAGTGACTGCTGATCGATGCAACATCTGCGAGGTTTCGTCTATCGAATGTTATAGATCAAGTGGACACGGGATGTGTCAACTAGCAAACTGCCAGCTCATGTTCGGAAGTATTGGAGTTTGATTTTAGATTGTGTTGAGTTTTAGCGGATTTGGTTAAAAAGTTAGGTAGTTACGAAGTATCTCAGCAAATGATTGATGTTCTTATAGATATTATTAGTGATTTATTAGTGAGTTAGTGTCTTCTGGAATCAGTTGGAATGTGGAAATAAATTAATAACTAATAACATTAAAATCTTAATTGTGTACCTCAGGTAGGGCAATCAAAACATATTTTTTTTTACAAGAAGGGCACTTGACGACGACCTCCTTGGTGGAGTGGCGTAGACACCAGATTTTAAGATGTCCCGGGTTCGATCCCCGGACGAGTCAATGTAGAAATCAACTTTTCTTGCTCTAACTACTTTGATAGAAATGATTTAGAGCAATGTATGTGATGGTGTTTACATAAATTTTATTGATTTGTTCATCTATGAAAATACCTAGTTTCAATTGTTAATAAATGGTACATCCTGTCTGCATTATTGAAATGATTGATCTATGCGATGGTATTGTAAACACGCTATTGGTTTGTATCAATTAGAGATTACGATGCTGTGATACTAACTTTGTAGATCTGATCTTAGTTTAGTTCGGTGTCTTCCAATTAGGTATTGGTTCAGCAATTCAATTACTTAGCCTGTATGTAACTGTAAGTTAGTTGAGGAGCTGTAATTAATTATATTGATCACAATTGTGTGATAGATGTACTAACATATTATTGTACATGAATTTGACGAAACGTGCATAAATCGTGATTTCGGGTTCTTTCATGATTCGTGTTTGGGTGTTGGTTTGTTTTAAGAAATTATTGAGTGATATTTTTTTTCCTATCCGTTACTTTTCTTTCACAGATTAGTATCAGTGTTCATCCCGTTGCTAAACAACTAACTCAAATTTCTGACGTTCATAGGCCTATCCCAAATTACGATATAAAGGTATTTATCTTCAAAACCTCAAAAGAGCAAAAACAATCCAGCCAATAAAACCAAAATACTGTATCACTGTAAAGCTCAAAAGCTTCGGCTCTCCAGATCTCCAAGAGCCCTTATCACCTACGTCACAGCTCCATACATTACATTAGTAATTTGCCATTAGCCAGCCATAGTACGAGCGTTATATTGAAACCGCATCGCAAAGGGAATATAAAGGAGCAATTTGAACGGTAATGTCCAATTGTGGAGGTAAGTCAGGTAGCCCAGTCTCCGCGGAATACTTACATCGTCTGTACTGTTTTATTTGTGTTTTACTTTATTATAATACGTGGATCTGGGTTCGGAATGTTTGCGGTTGGTCTATCAATGTCAAAGAGGTTCGATGTTTTTTTTTACTTAAAGATGTTATTTGGCGTTTTAAAAATTCTGCAGTGCGCAAGGAATTTTTTTTTTTAAATTTTGTAGTTTTGGTAGTAATGTTATCTAGCAAAAAATTAAAAATAAATTAAATTTTTATTTCAAAAATTATGTTTTTGTGTAGTTTAATACTGAAACATTAATCAAACATTTATTTTCATTTCCAACATTAAAATGCGTATAATTTAATGTTGATTGTTGCGAACATTGTATTTTAAATTTATCTAGCTTTTCTTATTTCTACTAATAAAGATAAACAATGTTAGTTAGTTACAAGTTAATTGATTCCAAAGTTAACCGAAACAAAGGCTTATTAAGAAAGCGGTTTAATTATAAATTTTGCTTAATTAGTGTGCATTTGATCCTAAATTTGAGGTTAAGACTTTAATAAAGACCTTCATTACTACAGAACAACTTTGTTTACAAACAAAACCGTAATTGGAATGCTTTAAGTGTTATTTACCTTAACCATACAGAGATATTAATTAACTAGCTTTTTCAGGCGTCTTTGCCCGCATTGACTTTACGTTTGAACAACACTATCCGTCGCAATAACGCAACTAACTGTAAGTAAAATAATACCAAAAATAGGATTAAAGTACCAATTACGTGTTAGTTATTTGTTTCGGAGACTAAATTATTCATCAAGACAAGTGAAGACCAAAAAATACTCTTATAACTATGACATTGAAAATCTTTGATCAGACGCATTTGTCATCTTTGTATGATACAATACAGTGTAGAATATCAGTCTTCATCGTATTAGTTTACAACATGATCAGCTTCGTAACATAAACAGTATCTTCAGCACAAATAAAGGATTCTAGTTATTCAGGTTTCGTGCTAATGCTACCTAGAATATCTAGGAGCATAATTCTGCTCGTAATAAAATACCTCAGTGGAACTAGAACACCTGTCTCGCATCACGTAATCTTCAACTATTATTATTAAAAACATTCCCGAAATTATGTTTCTGAGATTCCACGTTTAATGAATGCGCACCTCATTTAGGATTTCGTAATTAAACATTTTAGACTTTTGAGATGAGTACAGTTGAAGACAGCGACCTAAGCTTTAACTAGAGTTAGCACTTTGACATTGACTGGTAAATACACTGTAATATCAAAAGTTTGATGTTTCTTTATGTAGTTGACTGTACCTCTCTAAAATTCAGTCGTATTTTAGTACACACAAGAAGAAAAATCGTTTAGAAACTCTAATTTAAGAAACGTAAGTCAGCATCTTAGTATAAGTGCATACAAGAAAAAAACGTTTAAAGATTAAGGACGAAATCGATTTCTTTTTTTCTTTTGTCAGTTGAAACTCATTTATGAGCTAGCCTTGCATCCCCAGGGGGTTGAGGATGCAAGAGTCATGGCTTCCAGAGCTTTGGAAAAGGCTCCGACTACTCCGGCAAAACACCTGGTGCCATCCTTCGCCTTAGTGGCGGCGTTACGGGTCCAACCGAAGTCTTAGCACAATAACGCCCCCGGCGACTGCTCGCTTAGTGGCGGGCCCGACATGACCTCCGTCCTATGCAGGAGGGAGGACAGCGAGAGCAGTGCATGGCACTACACTACCCCCGCCCGGCACGGAGGGGGTGCCTATCTGACCTCCACAACCCATTTAACTGGGAAACATAGTATCCCATAGTAAGACTGGTTGTCAGAATTGACTTAACGACTGCCAAAGATCTATGTATGACAGCCGGGACCTACTGTTTAACGTGCTTTCCGAAACACGGGGGGGTCTCGGTATGTTATAAATGGTCACCCATCCACGGACCAACCGCGGCGAGCGCGGCTTAACCTGTATTATCGGTCAAACCGTACGGCTTACACAGCCACGAGCCCCTCTTTTTTCTCTTTTTTCTAAAGAACAAGAAGTTAAAAATGAAATGCAGATAAGCCTATAACAAATAAAGTATCTTGTATCTTGCCTCCCTAATATTTTAACACTATGTGAAACAAAAGAGATTTTCATCAGCTTTAAGGCGGAAACATACTTACGTGTCGTGGCGTGGCGTGACGCGCCAGAAGCATATCGGTTTCATACATTTAATATGGTCGACGCGACACGACACGACACGTAAGTATGTTTCTAACCATATTAAATGTATGAAACCGATATGCTTCTGGCGCGTCACGCCACGCCACGACACGTATGTTTCCGCCTTTAGGAACATTTCTAAATATTTCTCCAAATTTTCGTTAGTTTCGGTAGATCCACAAAAGCGACTAGTAGATAATATAATGCCACTTAAAACTGTAACATTTAATACGAAACACTTTAGTCTGCCAACGTTTTCGGTTCACTATAGCTTCGACTATAATGCTTTTATTGAATATTAACGTCCGTTTTAAACAGCAGTTAAGTTTTACGATGCGACTGCGGGAAATTAAAATGAGAATAATGCGTATTGATTCCAATGTGGATAAACATTGAGAATGACTTATACTAAGTACCTTAAATGCTATTTACTGCTTTTTTAATCCTTTAAAGTCAATAAAATATTTAAGTCTTTTTAATGAGAAAACTACCAGAGAGTAAAGGAAGTAATTGGTATCGAAGACCGCGCTGCAGAAAACATTATGTTTTAATAATGGTTTCATAACGATATATTATGTATTGCCAGTGCACTTTATATTCACTATATACTTAAATTATTTAAAAAGTACCTATGTAAAATTATAAATTTTACTGCTTTAGCACAAAAAAGGAGTCAGTTTGATTCTTTACTGTTCGCTTTGCAACGTGCGTATACTTAACGTGCGACTACTTGTGCTAGCAATTAGCTGATCCGTAAAGGTGGGCTATGATCTAGACCTAAATACAATGAAGACGTTTAGAGGCTGGATCTGTTGTATTTCATTCAATGTAACTTAAATTAGGGAGTTACTTAATACAGTATATCCGAAAAAGCCTAAGTAAACATTTTCTAAATGAATGACACTCAATTAAATAGACCCAAAATCAGGTCAGGATTACAGATTGTTTTTTCCCTACATTGACAAAGTCGGTGAACCTTCTAAATAAATTAATGAAAAAACGTTACCTTGCTATTTATATAGCGGGTTAGCTCTCAAGGGCTTGCCTGCTTTCCTGAGTAAAGGGAAATGTACAGTTAGACTGAAATTAGATTATGGTTGTAAATAATAAGGTACTATATTTGTGTAGTAAGAAAATGAATAGTTATAGATCATAAATTGAATTAATTTTCTTGAAAAAACGACGAGTATAATATAGCAGAATGCTATCAATATATATTGTTGTTTTTTTTCTGCAACTAAATGTTATTCTTAAATTACACAGTTTACTTTTAGTTCCGTCACGCCTGTTTGTCCGTAGCGTAGCAGACGCTTTAAAACGGTAAAGAAAGTTTGATATATTTAAATAAATAAAATAAATAAATAATCCAGCCTATAAACGTCCCACTGCTGGGCACATGCCTCTTCCCATATAGAGAAGGCACGAGCACTGATCACTGATATATTTAACTGTTTTAATTTACCAAATGATTTCCCTAAAGAAAGACGTCCATTTTATGTTCAATTTTCTACGTAAAGCAATAATAAACAAACCGTATAACCTTGAATTGATACCGAAATAGATCTGTTACAGAACTCACATCACATACATTCCTTCGTGTCGAGTTCCCATAACAGTTCGCCTGTCGCCGAGAATCAACATAACTATCAGCTAGGTAAGATATCCTTAGATATAGAATTGGTTTGAACAAATATGTTTGAGAAATAAAGAGGAGTAAACTTATGAAATAGTATTGTGTGTCAAAACAGTAAATTAATTAATTAATTTACTTAAACATGTACAACTATCATTACAGGTGAACCTAATACAATAGCGTAAGACTTAAAAGAATATTATGTATCTACAAATTAAACAATCTATAAATTTAAAGACAGAAGTGGTTGACAGAGATTAAGAAAGAAGTAACTTTAATAGTTTTACTAATTATTGAAGTAAATTCTTGTCAAGAAGAAAACCGTATATAAATCAGTCAAACCGTTTTGGAGATGAAAGGAAACATGCGATTGATCACATATAAACAAACAAACAACCTCACACCCTAAACGCATATAACTTCTGCGTTCTATGACCGCTAAAATATTGTATAATGTATTTTACTCCTTACTTTCAGGAGCCGTTAAAATACACAAAATTATTACGTTAACAAAAAAAATGAATGAAAAATGAAAGAAAAGAATGAATATTGGGCTCAACTGTTTTTTTATGCGTTATCATCGACAATTCTTATACGTATTTCTTGGTAATGCTTATATTAAACAACATGAAGTAGGTATACCTTATAAGCTAGGAATGGGACGACGCGACGGCCACCTATAGTGAAGATTTTAATCAGATAAGCCGATGTAAACAAAACTTTTCTCATTAAAAATTTCATTAGAGCTACTTTTGATCGCGATCTACGTTTACTTATCTATTGCTGTTAAAACTTTAAGTAGCTCATCCTTCTTTGTGTGATTCTTAGAAAATATCAATTTTAAAATAATTATTCTTATTTAAGGGCTAAATACTCAATCGTCAATCAAATTGAAATTCAAATATTCTTTATTCAATATAGTCTACACAGTAGCACTTATAATATGGAACATCAAACACAAAGTACAAAAATGGACAGCACTCTAAGGGTCGGTTCATATCCGGCTTCGGAATCAATTTTAAGCCTCCGTTCAGTCTTATGCAGTCAATGTCTCTTTAACATGTATTCTAGCTATTTTAAGCTTTTAAGAATGTATTTAAACCTACAAATTCAAAAGCAAAATTCAAATATTTTTAAATAACCACTTCACCTCATATCCACTCTTAAATGAAAGAGAAAATTTATGTAAAGAGCATTCGTTCTGTCTTTAATAGCTTTAAGTACTGAAATAAAACACACTAGGTATTTAGAATTTAAATAAAAATACAATTTAGTTAAGAGCCTCGCTCTAGGCTTGGTCTGTGCTTCACCAGTCACTTGTTCTTGGAGATACGTATCAAGGTTGCTTTCTTTACCCATTGTGAAATTACTATTTCATGGAAACATTAATTTGCATTGGGGTAAATGCAGAAAGCTTTTAATTTGTGGTCTATATAGTTATTTATCTGTGGAACTACATCACATTATTAAATCGTCGATCACTTGTTCGGACATGTAATAAAACTTGACTAATTTGTGCACACGTCCACAACTCACATATTATACATTGTTTTTTGACAATTATAAAGTTCCACTTAACCAAGTTTATTTGACATCAAGCTATCTACAGATATACCCACAAAGCAACCCCATAATCCTTCTGGAAAGAATGGCTGACTCGCAATTAAATGTGGTCGGAAAATTATTAATCGAAGAATATTCTAGATTATTTTAGTACTCAGAGCGCTAGCAATATTGCACGTCTTGCAATACTAAGGTTCCCGCTGACTATGTATCCCCTTCACAAAGGCAAAAAGAAGCAGAATACGTTAATGAGCGAATGTTTTAAGCTGTGTTTTAATTACTTCAAAAGAAACATTGTAGCTCTCAAATTTAAAACATTGTTATGTGCGTAATTAGAACACTTTTTAAAGGTTTTGTTATAAAAAGAAAGAGCCTGTAATTAATTACGTTTAGTACTTTGTTAGGGAGCTAGAACACTTGTTTTTAGTCATAATACAAGCCTATTTTCTTCTTGTTCGTGTTAACGTGAGGTAAACTGAGAGACTCATGCCGTAGTTAATAATAATAATATTCCGGGACAACTCACACACGGTTATCTGATCCCAAGCTAAGCAGAGCTTGTGTTATGGTAACCAGACAACTGATAAACATACTTATATATTTCTAAATACATACATATTATAGATAAATTACACCCAGACAACCAGAACAAATGATCGTGCTCATCACACAAACATTTGTCCTGAGTGGGAATCGAACCCACGACCTCCGGTATAGCAGTCAGGGTCACTAACCACTAGACCAACAGGCCTGTCAATCAGGCCTGTCAAAGTAGTTAGGCCCGGTGTGCGTTTAATTTAGTTTCAGCGTGGCCACAAGCTTATTATGCAGTCTCAAACAAAGTTTGACTACGGTACGCATATGCCTCTAGCTCCCAGACAACACAAAATTGTAGACCTATAGTCCAACATACGATGTAGATTTATTATGAAAATCAAACAATGCTCAGCTAATTACGTGCATAAAACAGCTTGTTAGTACGAGCTATATTTATCTATCCTATTCGAGTCCGCCATTAAAATGAACGCGACAATTATCGAAAACACAAAACGATTAACCCAGATAAAAGGCCTGGCTATTGATTCCGTGCTGGCCGCAAACCAGAAAACCAGGAGTGCACCACTATAATTCGCCAATCAAAACTTGAAACCCTACTTTGATATTCATTGCGCTTTTTTATATCACGTTCAATAATAATGAAACGATGCGTGCTACAAACGCGCAATGGAATGTGAATAAAAAAGGCAAACTTGTCGTTTGATCGTATAGTATACTTCCGGGTATCGTTAATTCTTATTGAATACCTCGTATTGTTCGCTAATTGAATGAAATCAATCAATTGCGGAGTATATCAACTCTCGCAATATAAATGACAGACACAGATCTGAATAATGTTATGGGGCATCAGTTGATGAGTTAATAGTTATGGGCTGTGATGACGATAAAAGAGAAAATGAGCGTAAATATTGAGCTGAATAATTTGAAAATGACAAACTGGGTGAAAACAACATCGAAATGAATTACGTTAAATTTTTACTCGTATATTTACATGATTATAATTATTTGTTACAATACCCAGTACTTAGTACTCAAATTAGGTTAGTATTTATCTACAGATAATTCGCCTTTCAGATAATGAACCTCACTCTACAGAAGTTAATAAACCTACACTCACATAAACACGGACTAAGCATGCCCAAAACTTTTATAATCAGAACCGCACAGTAATTATAACTTTATGGACGGGCTTTTGATAAATAGATCGCTTTAATGATAAATAGCTTTAACTGATACGAGCGTGATCGACGCGCTGCGCTCCCAAACGTCAGATGTGATGTAATTTGTTAAATGTTCCGAACACGTAGGTACATTGTTTGATGTTGAATCAATAACAAAGTTTCTCTGACAGCCGTTTACAACGATCCGGCTGATGAATGGAAGCCACTCGTTTTCTGGATGTACGGGGTCCGTGACTCTACAGTTTTTGGGTTTTGAGATTTGGTTTTATGGAGTTAAGAGCTTTGCTATTGTTAAGTGTGTTTTTTTTACTTTATGTAAGTCCTAACGTGATCCTCTAGTGTTATTTATTTGAATATCTCAAGCAAAATTGTAATTGTGTTATAAAAGGAATCTGAGTTATTTTAAACAACAAAGTGCGTCATAAGTACCTACGGAAAAAAAAAACAATTTTGATGCCCCGAAAGAAAAAGAAAAAGTAATTCTAATTTTACCCAAACAGGTGTAAAAAGTTGAGTTTTAAAAATTGTTTTGTACTGTGAGTCGGGCTTCCGGAAACACGATATTAACAAAGTATCGGGTTAAACGTGGTCCCGATCGGATATCAGGATCAAAAAACCACAAATATATACTTGGTAGACTATGTAACAAACATAGAAAATAGTTGAATATTTTTGAAAACTAAGCCTGCTCGTACACGAGGCTTTGTAAGTTTCTGATACCTACCAGGCGATTTATGTATCTAAGCAACTACCGCCATACAAACCATAGAGGTTCGCTAATAGGCACGCATCGTTAAAGACCAAAGTCGTTGGGTATCGGAGGCTTGCGCCTTTTACCCCCGGTTTCTGGAAGGCTGATTAACTTAATCTATTTTCAAATAAACATAATTGGTCGACCGAAAGACTAACGACCAAACACAGTGCTTAGAATAAGATTTGACATGAGTTAAACTAATTTTTGTGTTGAGCAACGTATGATATCTGATGATCATTATGATCATTATCACCAAATGAATTATAGTAATGCTATTTACGAAGGGCCAGGCTTTCAAAATGACTGTACCATAAACTAATAGAACTTCCTGACACAACTAACTTTATTAACGCGATGCCACAGACCAGCAATATTGTTCCGGCGAACATTTCCAATTCCCAATGTATCTGAGTGCCATTTGCGTAACGTTTCGTGTCGTGTCCACTACTCGCTACTCGCATTAATTGCTACATCTATTCAAGTTTACAGGTCGCATTCGATGCATTAACATCGGTACTAGTAATGGAGCTTTGAAGGTTTTTGTCTTCAATCGGATCTTGATCAAATACACTTAATGTTGAAAGAGAAGAAATGCCTCGGTAAGCACGTGAAGCCATTGGTGGCGATTAGCACACGTTAATCTTTAGCAGTTGTAAGTCAATACAACTCTGACATATAAAAATAAATGTCAATAAAAAAATGCTATCGACTCAAAAACAAGAACTCATACAGCAAGCAGCTCCGTGGCGATGTGTATAGTGGTGGGATTAATATTTTGCTTGGGAGGCCTTTTTCGGAACAGAGTATTGAAATTTATAAATTTGTAAGGGGAGTGTTTTCAAGGAGGGATACGTAATTTTTTTTTTTTTGTTTTTATTTGGACGTAGGGTCTGTAGTTTTCTAGCCTGTGACCTGTAGAAGGCGCTACATTCCAACGGGGTGTCTAGTTTTAAGTTATCTGTAAGTCTTAGGATTAGATTATTTTTACCTTTGTTAATTTATTGTCGTACCATACAGCAAGCAGGAGTTTGAAAGTCCTATATAAAATACCTTAGTTAGGTATATTTGCAATTTGAGACAGAAGTACCTAAAATATCTTTTTTTGCTTCGTATCATATTTTGTGTTATTTTGAACCGATAGGCAAATTTTACTCTTAAAATGTTTAAACTTGCGGAAAAATATGTTTTTGTGATACAATAATAGGTACTAGGAAATTTATTTTACGCCCACCAAAGAAAGATGAAAGAATAAAGAAAAAGCCCCATGAAAGCCGATTAAGGAAATCTATTCATACGTAAACAAGAAACCGGTCTTGAAATGTTTCATGAATATTAAACTACGAAATGTATTGGCAATCGTCACGGAACAGAAGAAAATGTACCTTTATTTCGGCAATAGAGGTAATCTTATAAGTCTCAAGGGCCAAGCTGCGGAGTATTAGAGTACCATTGTTTTAGTGAAAGAAAGAGACGGCATCATATTGGTGTATCTAGCTATCTCTCTCTTGCAAAAATATCGTGATGATTATGACACTTACACAAGGCCTTAGACGGAATAATAGGAAAATGAATGTAAGGAAATTAACGAATATGCCTGCTGTAATTTGCCCGACAAGGAAACCTTACGTGTTATGGTCTGGGAATATTACAAGAATAATCTTTTGTTTCTGTAATGATCATAAAATATTCACTTTCATAATTATGAAACTATTTATGTTTTGACTTTTCTATTTTGTGTATTTATTTAATTGTTGCAATAATCTCTAATGGAGTCAGAAATATATTGATTACGGAAAATGTATACTATGGAAGGTTTCTTCGGAACAATTTAGACTTAATAGTCAAAAAAATATTTTTTTAATTATTTTAATCAGTCTAAGTTACATCCACACTGCCATTACCAGTTCTTGAAAACTCTTTAAAACTCAAAATCTGGTTAAATTGACCTATTTTTTTTTAACAATATAGACGAGAATTGGTTTTTTTGTCAACAAGACTTATTTTTTCAAAAACCACTTAAAATCCTAAACAGCCCTCAACGTTAAACAACGTCCATATCTAATCCCAAATCGAATAGCTCCCACCTTATCTATGGGTGTCGCGCCGCTGTCAGCATGTCGTCCAATCAAATTCTGCTTACTCCCAACTCGCAAATCACTACGCTTCGGTCGAGCTGAATCGGCCTAAATAAATCCTCCTCGATTCATGTTAGATTACCGAACTTAGGAGTCAGTTAGTCAACTAGGTCTAGTGCGTAGTGAGAAACTGGATTAAAAATCTCAAAGAAATCGAGGAATTTAAAATATTATGATTTTACTTTACCCAAATTGTCCCACTGCTAGATAAAGGCCTCCCTCCATTATTTCCATCGCTCTCGGTCTTTTGCTTCTTCCGTGAAAATGTATGTGTATTATAATACCGGCTTAATTTTTTCTGCTTCTTATGCAATTCAGGACTAAAATAGAATTTAAACTAAAAGAGTATAAAATAAAATATATTGATACACTTCACATTTTAGTACTCTTAGAGGAGCTATGTATTTTACATGCTAAACTATAGAGATATGTTCAGAATTATTATACAGCCATATTAACTTTATTAGCTATAAAATTTAAGGAGTTTATATTACAGCAAAATTACCATACCAATTCATTTGATAAAGGAAAACGACGCTAAAGGGACTTATTCACAATCTTACATTGTATACCACAGAACAAAGATTGCTAAACGCATGAAACAAACAGAAAGAATTCAGACTGTCGAAGAAAATGAAACACCGAGTCTTGGTGACACATTAACAGCATCCTTATTTTCATAGCATTAAGGGTTATTTTCGTAAGGTACAGTTGACGTGCAATCATAACAAAGACATAAACATGCAAATGCCATAGCAATACCGCCATTCGAAACGCCAAATCGCATGGCATGTGTAATTGAATCTGAAAGGAGATTGCATTCCCGTGAAGATCTGATCTTGTTTGAAGATAAGAATATTTTTATACTAAAATTTTTACCAGACTGGAATTTGTTAGGAGATAGCGAGATAGTGTCAGATATGATTGAATGCTTTTGTTTTTGTATCTAAAGTTTTGTTCATACATCATGGGACGTTCAACTGTAGACCACGTTCCCTCTTGTTTTTTTTTTCAACTTTGTTTTTTTCGGGTTTCATATTATATATTTAACCAAATTCAAAAAAGGAGGTTCTCAATTAGACCCATTTTTATGAAATATCAGCATTTTTTTATTTGTTGTTAAGTTAAAAATTTCTGAAGGTTAGATATTATCAAGATGAACAATTCTGTTTTAATTTAGGATTCGTTGATTTCAGTATTCTGAGTATCATTTTTAATTTCAGCAAAAAGAAACGGAATGATATAATAAATTGTATAGGCCTACAATATCTCTACATGTTCTACTTCATTGTTCTATAAAACAATACCACATTCTCCAGAGAAAACCAAAGAAATTTACTTGTAATGTCAACAGCTAGAATAAGGGCCATTAATTTCCCCTGAATTGTAGTGTTACACATTTCCTACGGGGTATTGTAGTAACCATAGAGTATAAAAAGGTTATAACTCTAGAGTGCGAGTATTGCTTAAAGCCCATTGCGCCGAGCCTAAGCAAATGTTTGGCTGTATGTAGTACATTCGTGTACTGATTTAAGTTATATTCCGTGGAACGACAGAAGTTTATGCGAAAAAATCGATAGTTCCGATATTATTCGGTTTTGAGACATTTTTATTCATTTATATTTATAATTAAAATGGGGCGCTGTTTTGATACTATTTTTGCGATGCTACTAGATTCTAGTGCTCACGGTTCATACCCTAATATGCGCACTCTATAGTTTCTTATCTATCCTCTAAGGCAGTAACCCTTACATATAATAACATTCCCTTATACAAGACAAATAAGGAAAATAGTTGCAACCAGTTCCAGGTATGTGTTATTGCTGACATATTCTATGTATGAACAATTTATTTGTTTCTATTTGTGTGTTTTAGTGTAATGCAGATGACGGTAGTAAAGTTCGGTGGAGTCATGTCAAACTATATTTTATGTAGATTCGTGCTACTCTAAAGAATTTAGAGCCTTTAGTAAAAGTGACTAAACCGGAGTTCTTTTAATGTTTAATAAGCAAAGAGTAAAAAATACCGCAGATTACAATATGCTCAGATGAGTTGTTTTAAGTTTCGAAATATTTCGATTTTGATGTTAATCTAAAGAAAGAAAGTTCCTCTTAAGCTGACTGACATAAATAGATAATAAATAACTAGGTATGATACAAGTCATAAAGTTTTCATTGAAAATTAAATCAACAAATCTATATTTTTTGGCTTGACCAAAAATCTTTGGGTTGACCAACAACCTTACCGTCAAGTCCCATCAATGGTCGGCCACGGGAGCGTGACGTCACGTATCACGTCGTTGATCAACTAAGGATTATGTCCGCACTGGCTGCGGTTTTAGTGGAGGGTTAAGTTTTAACTCCACTGGCACGGGATTGCCTGAGATATATTGTTAACCCTTTGTTTTGGCAGTGTTATGGTACTGCTTGGGTTTGCTGTTTTTGTATAATAATTATAATATTTAATATTATAACCATTGTTTGTGTTTTATTATGTTTGGTTATTAGTAAATGAGAATACCGATGGAAAAGATTCTAAAATCTTGAACTGTCTCATGACATTAACAACACAATAAGTAAACTGCCATTGGTAGGTAACATAATAATGTTTGAAAAGTACTTATGAAAACAAACCTATTTTATGTGATAAAGATAGTAAATTTTTATTTACAGATTTATTTCAACTAGTTTTCAGAGCCAGTAAAATTACATAACTACTTCTGTGATTATTCAATCTAAATGTTTTTTTTTTATTAAAATTTTAATAAAACAACAAAACAATATGTACAAAAAATAAAAAAAAACCTAATTTTGTCCTAATCTAGATAACTTTATCCTTGAAGTATATGAAACGAAATCTTGAATGCTTATTTTAAGTTACATAACATAATATACCATCACGCCTGTAGCCCCGAAGGGTTAGGCAGAGGTGTACCAATGTACACCCACAGTTCGCCGGTATATTTAGGTCCCATGTAATAGGGGGCGAGCCTATTGCCACTAACCGGGCACAAATCCAAACTCCGACCTGCTACTGAGAATTTCATAGAAAACCCCAATAACACCTTGGTCGACTTGGGAATCGAACCCAAGACCTCTAGCGTAGCAGTCGCGCTTAGAACCACTAGGCCAACGAGGCAGTTATTTTAAGTTACATGAGTTTATTTTCTTGACGACCGATATTTACTCTCGATTATTTCTATTATACAATCTGTTACCTCTGAAAGACAAACTGAATGTTTAAAAATAGAACCCATGCTTAGTCTGAACACATGTACTACTACTTACCATCCAAATCGCTGTCCGCTTCGCCCGATTCAAGGCACGTGCTTATACCGTCTTGGAACACGTGCAAATAACGACAACAGTTCAGAGCGAGCCTTGTACATAATCATTAATTTAATGGATGGGCCCTAAGGGCTGGATAGTTCGGCCAGGATCGTGACCGGGTTAACCTGTTATGTGGCTTATTGAATAGAAACCGGGTATTGAAGAGTCAGATTGGACTAATGTGGTTGATGATTTTGAATGGAAGTTTGGGTTTTATAATAATAACGATTAATTTGTAGGATTTTTTTCGACTTTTGATTTGACGGGCCTGTTGGTCTAGTGGTTAGTGACCCTGACTGCTATACCGGAGGTCGTGGGTTCGATTCCCGCCCAGGACAAATGTTGTGTGATGAGCATGATCATTTGTTCTGGTGTCTGGGTGTAATTTATCTATAATATGTATGTATTTAGAAATATATAAGTATGTTTATCAGTTGTCTGGTTACCATAACACAAGCTCTGCTTAGCTTGGGATCTGATAACCGTGTGTGAGTTGTCCCAGGATATTATTATTATTATTTTTTTTACGACGAACTTAAGGAGATTGGGATTTGATTGACTCTAGTGGTTTTGTCAACCCCCAATTTCCCCAAACACTTGCGTTGCTTGCTACTTTGATTTTCTGTTCGATGGTCTACTATGGAAGAAATATTTATATTTGCTCAAAGTTGGGGGTACTTAAGCTGTTGTAAGTACTGATAACGAAAGGTAAAACGTGAGACTTTAAAAAAAAAAAGATATTGTACCTATTTTTTGTTTCACAATCTTTCATTAATAATAACATTCAAATTATTGTTTAGCCTATAAGCCATTGGGTGTACTGGCCAAAAACTACCGAATATTTAGATATATGAATTATTACTCTCTCGACCCAAGAGTAATAATTCAAAAACTTTCAGCCCTTAGGCCGCGGTGTTCTAAGTAAAAACGAATTGTTATAGTTATACGCTCTTAACAACAAACTTTCAATGTATTCTCTTAGCTTTGTCAAGTAGCAAAACTTTTTACTTTTTATCTAAACACTAAGTGAAAACTGAGTTGTAAGTTATTATTTTTCGTCCCTTTTTGGTCGAGTCGTATTATTTTCTCATTTATTCAGTAATTCTTAGAACTCTTGAAACTTGCTAGAAAAATCAAAGATATTTCTAATTTCAATTATACGACGAATCAAGTTCATAAAAATCAAAAATCAAAATCATTTATTGGGACGAAAAACAAGATAAGTAACATTAATTGTGCGTTAACAGCTACATTAGTTTAGAAAAAAACTGTGTCGCAACTGTTAGCGCCCACCTCCAGGACGGGGACAGCAGTGTTCCACATTTAAAAAATTATATAAACTTAACTTATTGCTTAACTTATACTTAGGTTATTATTAGTTATAAAATAATGAGATCTTAATAAAATAATAAGTTGTTTTTATTATGTTCTTAATCTAAACTTTTATTTAACAGATTTTTTTTTTTTGGTAATATGGTGTCTTAATTTCAAGATGCAAGTAAATAGGCAGTCATTTGGGTCTTATAAATAATGTTTTAACAATAAACTTATTATTATACCATCCTACATAAATATTTTATGTAATAATTAGCACAAACATAACATACGTTACTACTGCGTACGTACAAATAACAAACGGATATTATATCTAATTTTTCCGTAACCAATTATTTTGTTTTGGCAACTATATCGAACGACAAATACAAATAAGTCTTGTAAACGAACGCCAAAATAAGACCGGACGAGAAATGTTTTTGGACCATTTTTACAGATGCTGAATACAGGATGTTTGATATATGCACACTGTGTTATCCTATTTCTACGCCAATTTGCCTTGTATTCACCAATTCACAATTCAACGCATACACAATATGTGTGAGCTGTCCGTGACTGTACTTTGTAGCTTCCTTTATACTCGATATTTTTATTATGCCACTCAACTATGGATTTTATAATAAAAGGCTAAGGTTTAAATTCCCTTGCATGTATTTTAAGAGACCGGAAGGGAAGAAAATAATATGGAAATTAGTTTTTATTGTTTTTTATAAATGATATTTTCCTGATATGAATTAATGAAGACCGGAACGTGTTTTTCGGTTGTTTTAAAAAGTTTCGGTAACCTTTTACAATAAATTTTGGGCCTAAATAAATAAACACGAAGTGCATCTTTATAACTGGCTGGTACATTGACTGGCCTGTTGGTCTAGTGGTTAGTGACCCTGACTGCTATACCGGAGGTCGTGGGTTCAATTCCCACTCAGGACAAATGGTTGTGTGATGAGCACGATCATTTGTTCTGTGTCTGGGTGTAATTTATCTATAATATGTATGTATTTAGAAATATATAAGTATGTTTATCAGTTGTCTGGTTACCATAACACAAGCTCTGCTTAGCTTGGGATCAGATAACCGTGTGTAAAATGTCCCGGAATATTATATTATATTTAACTGTTTAAGTTTGCCATTGTTTAAGTTATCTCATAAAATCAAAAAAATCCGTTATATTTTATAATATAATATCTTTATAAAAATTTAAAACCTGACACCAAAAAGGTTTCCATACAAACAACTCTATATTTTAAACGCAACACTATTACTACGTATGAAAAAGAAATATCGCCTGTCATACCCACTCACTGCCTAGCGACAGACCTCCGCAGACCTTATTTTACCTAATAATAGAACTGTCACCGGGCTGTACACAGGCAACAAACAAAGGGTAAACAATACATACCAAAGGCTTTCCAAGGTGTCACAATCCTAATGAATGTCATGTCAGCACTAAACTAACAAAATAGTTTGGTATTGTACGATATTTTTTTACGAATTATGAGATAAAATACACTGGAATTATGTAATTAAATAAATAATAAATAAATAAATAAATGCGGACAACATCACATACATTGCTCTGAACCCAAAGTAAGTAGCTAAAGCACTTGTGTTATGGAATTCAGAAACAACGAAGGTACCACAAACACCCAGACCCGGGACAATGTAGAAAAGTTGGTTTCTACATTGACCCGTCCGGGGATCGAACCCGGGACCTCAGAGCTAGCGACACCTTGAAACCGGTGCGTACGCCACTCGACCACGGAGGTCGTCAAAAATTTCATTTTCAATTTTTCATCTTAAATTTATAAATGTATGAATGACTTCCAAGTGGTATTGTGACTAAAATAACATTATTTGAAAGGCATCGCTGTTTGTTGTAGGTTTCATAAAATATTGTTGCAAAAATAAACTTATTCAATCATCATACTTGTAGTTTCATTTTAAGCAAAATATTTGTGTAAAACATAAATAGATAAGTACCTTAAACTCATCAAACTTCGTGCATAACAACTAACTACTCGGTAACGATGGGGCTACATCACTCGAACTATGCGAGTGCGGTATCTCACAAACTATGGCCCACTTAGTACGCTGTCCAACATTACCCCCTGCACATTCAAGGACCGACGTTACTATGAGTTCTTGAAGCATGACTGTTAACGTTGTGTAAGCAAGACGCCGCTATCTGCAGTGTAGCGCCGTCTCACTTTCACAATCGCAATAGTCCTGCTTTAAAAGCCCATGGTACAGGCACTGTACTGTTAACAATACGGTCTGCGTCAAAATTTGACTGAAAACAAATGAATATGATTGATCAATATGGTCAGACTTTCTAACTAGTAGTAGGTACTAATAATAATGTTTCTGACTACGACTAATTGTGATTCAACTTCATAGATAGCTTAATTGTATGGCGTGACCCGAGTTCGATGCCCGTTAAAAATACCCTGTTTTTATACGTCTGGTAGTTTCTTGTGTATGTAATTTAAATTAAAAAACTTTACATTAGAGTGGATTTATAAATAAAATACCTTCTCATATATTGAACACACCTTCATTTAATTAAACTCTTCATCTTAAAAGGGTTGTCAAATAAAAAATCGCCGAGTCGCCTTCCAAAGCTCTTGATCCCCCTTATATTCAGTCAAACGGTATTTTGACATCGACCTACGTCACAGCGACAGGCGAAAACGTCTTCATTGTAGCATCAAGTGTAATTGAAATCTCAATGGGTTTTATGCATTCTACGCTGATATTATAAATTTTTTTAGCAACTTAAAGGTTTTAATGTGTGAATAAATTAAGGAGTTCATAGATCAAAGGTAAAGAGATTTTCGGTGTTGTCTGTAACTTTTAGCGGGGACCGTTTTTAGGGTTCCGTACCCAAAGGGTAAAACGGGACCCTATTACTAAGACTCCGCTGTCTGTCTGTCCGTCTGTCTGTCTCCAGGCTGTATCTCATAAACCGTGATAGCTAGAAAGCTGAAATTTTCACAAATTATGTATTTCCGTTGCCGCTATAACAACAAATACTAAAAACCACATAAAATAAATATTTAAGGGGGGCTCTCATACGACGGTGGTACGAAACCCTTCGTGCGCGAGTCCGACTCGCACTTGGCCAGTTTTTTAGGAAAAATACTGGAATGTGAATTTTCTGATAAACTAATTTATATACTATATATTATTATGTGGATTAAATGATAGTATACATACAGAGTTATAAAAAATCAAGTCTGTAAGTCTTTACTAATTCAATAATTTAGTTACCTACTCAAAGAAATTTGAGATGAAATAATTTCCACGCCCGATTTTTGTGCAAACGTATGTCGTATAATCAGCGAGTCACTGGGTTAACGAAATCATCTAATTACAAGGCTACATTAGATAATGCACGGCTAACATAAGCCGACGTAAGTGTACACATACATAATTCAAGCGACCTCTCTTCGCAGAAGCGAATGCCCTTCAGCTGCTTTTTAAATGAATTGTTTACGAGAAATTAATGAACATTCATTTTTATTTTATTTTGTTTCCGCGCGGCTGTTTCCTGAATTAAAAACAGCTGAACTTGTGTGTACTTATGTACTCTCATTATATTTTACTCTCAATAATATTAAACTAAGCTCCAAGTGAGCGTAGGTGTGACGGCTATACATAAATGTATCATGAATTTCATCTCTCGAATAAAATAACAAGTTTGTTTAACAAGATTCTATATTTAGTTGTACAATAAATACAATAGCGTACTGTACCAAACAGAAATGTTATTATTTATTATGAACTTTGAATCAAAACAGAGTAAAGATTATAATCAGCTCATGACTGAATATTGACTACAGAATCGATCAATACTTTAATTTGAAGCAAGCAAAACCGCTGATTACCTAAAACCGAATCGGCAATTAGAATCCAAGAGAGTCAAACTCTCGATCTCTTTTATATTTGGACGAACAGCGGAGGCATAGTAGGCATCCAATACTCTTCCCCCACCGAGCATGTTTGATCGGCTGCTCTGGCATAGGCAATGACAGGACCGGGGTATTTTTAGTCAGTGCAAGTCCGACATATCCACACATCGTGGGTTAGATAGTCAATGGAATTTCACCTCGTAAACAAAAAAAGTATCTAATACGGTTTGGAGAGAAGGCAAGAGGGTAGCGTGGCTTTTGCCCTGAACAGACTGGCTAGATAAAAAAATACGGCTGAATGTGATTTTGGACGAAGACCGAAAAATCTAATTATAGTTCGACAGTAGCATAATCTAGCCTCTAGTATTAATACGTCGGGATTAACGCAACATCGGAAAAAAAATACATCTTTACAACGAACCGGATGCAGCCAACATAAATTACATTTATTAACTTCCCTTGACATATTTAAGCGTCACTTTTTCTTCCGAAGCGCGAATGAAGTATGTAACATGAAAGCTATTTATTAGTCTCTTTGAAGTTACTTTCAGTTAATTAAATATCTTTGTAATTAAGAATTATTGGAGCCAGTCAACACATTGGAGTTTCCGTAAAGTCGGCAGTTATGTTAAAAAAAAAATGGTTCTTTAAAATTGTTTCCTAAAAGAACTATGCTTTAAAAAAATATTTTTTGAGACAACATAGCAAATGCACTACAAAACATAGATAAATATAGATATAGATACCTAGATAAATTATAAAGCCTTAAATACAAAACATCGCACCAAAATATTATATCGAATAACAAAAATGTAACATCAGAATATGTTAATTTAAACATTGCGATTCCATTCAAAATCAGCATAGCAACCAAATGGAAATTGATCAGCGTTGATTATTCGAAAAATTTATAATATAATCTTTAAATTTAATAAAAAAAATCGACTTATCCGGTCGGATGGCAGTACCCGAAAAAACTTTGCTTGTTAAGAACCTTCATTAGCAAACCTTCGAGGGTTTTGAATAGGCACCCCGGCTATCGACTTAATTACAAGTATCTTGTACTTTGGGCTTTGCCACATTCGCCTTACAAAGCGTAGGCATAAGATGATTGATTTTAGATTAATTGCTTCGTGTTTTGTATTTAATAGTGGAGTTTATTTAGGCCTTTTATGGCTGATATTATTATGGTATCTACTTTGATGTTAATCACTTAGATCCTTTTTAATGCTTCCCTTGTTTTTATCGTCTATTGAACTTGTAAAAATTAATATTTGTAAATACAATAGAAGTCTCAAATTTTCTAAGACATCAAAGATGAAACCGCAGAAAACACCACAGTAAGCCACTTTACTTGTTAATTAGTTAAAAATAATATTATTCAGATAGCTCACCCTGAATAATTTGGTTAGACTTCTTAGCATAATCATCTGCCTAGCCTTTTTCCCAAGCTATGTTGGGGTCGGCTACCAGTCTTACCGGATTCAGCTGAAAAGTTATATAGCAGTAAAGGTATAGTATGCTAAAATAGTAAACATACCTGTACCCGGATGGTTGCCACACCTGTCTCCAAAATCGATCAACTGCCGAATGCATTTCAACGAAATAAGGCCTTTAAAGTATTAAAGTTTTATATGGTTTTAACTTTATTAATAACTACCGAGAATGTATTTGCATTTGATATGAATAACATGAGTATATTAACACGCCTTCTTTCTCCGAAAGAGTAGGCAGTGGTGTGCCATTGTGTACTACACAATAAAGTTCCATGAAATAGAGACAAGCCTATTCATAGTATTCAGGTTTTCAGGACAAAGCCAGAAAAACCTACAGACAATACTGCTTGTGTAGGCAAGAACACTAGAATTCTAAGAAAGTTTTTTATGTAGGATTATTTCATTGCGAATAATAATATTTTTATATAAATACTTTTATAACTTCTCCAGTTATCAGGGCCTCAAGACATAATGATCGATCAGTGCTCAGATACAACGAAATATTAAAATTTTATCGTTACTTTAGATGTAGGCACAACTCTGGATAACAGCCATAAATACACAAGAAGGTAACTAGCATATACACAAAATACTATACTCTAGGCCCTACCACAGATTTATCTTTTCAAATATGTAAACATGATCCCATTGTAATTGTTTCTATGTCACTATGAATAATATATTAATACAACAGAAATAACAACATTGATTAACTAAAAACCAGTCACATTTTTAAAGTAAAACAGTCTATACAAAAGCAGCAAAAATTTCCACATAGCCGTTAAGCAATGTTGTCTCATACTTAAACGAAACAAAATGTCAAAAACTGGTGCTCAGTAAAGGTATTTCACATAACTCGTCCTATTGACACAGCACTAACTGAGTCGGCTAATGGACGAAGCATTAAGCTGAACAAAAACTGAGTACTTTCTAGTTGTCTGTAGTGACAGACCTTGAAAGTTTTAGCACAAGCCGCGTTTTAGTAACTTCTTCGTTCTTTTGAAAAGTATTTGAGAACTGTTTCAGTATTGTTTTAACATAATTAAAAATTTGGGAATAGGTGTCCTGATGCTGTTTACTCGCTGTTAAATAATTGATAGAGATTTGAATTGCCTCATCTCTGGCAATTTGTACCTATAGATTTTTCTCTGGTTTGATATCTACCTTGATTTAGTATGATAAGACGAAGACTTATGTAACTAACGGAGTTTATAGATAGGACATTTGTTTTTGCAGAAAAGATACCATACCATAAACACTACTGCAGCATAATTTGAGGTACAAAAACATGAATTTCAGTAATGCAGTCTTTAAAAACACAGCTCAAATTACTTTACACAACAATGTAAAATTTAAATAAAGCATTATTACATGCCAGCACTGAAAACGCAGTAAATCCGTTAACTAAATAAATAAAAACGACGGCAAACAAAATAAACTGTTTCGAGCATAAAATAACTTAGCGAAAATGCAAAATTATCTCAAAGTACACAAATAAAATGGACGGTAATAATATGATATGCATAATAAACTCTACATACATATAAACATATATGCAACGTATTAAAGTATGCATGTATGTATATGCAACATGGATTTTACAGCGGATTGGAGGAACGGTAAATTTTATGGTTTAGACGGATTTTATTGTTGGCACTCTGACTTGGATTTTTTGAGCTGGATAAGTAGTAGTTCGGTAAGCTAAAGTTTTTTAATTACTCCTAATTACATTACCTAGTTGCTTTTATGAAATGTTTTTATTTGTGGCAAATTTTAGGTGCATAATAAATTAATTGCTGTTAAATGACCGATGACCTGAAGAAGGCAGCTGACAGTGATTGGGTGCAAAGGGCGGGAGATCGTGCGCTGTGGCGCTCCTAGGGCGAGGCCTATGTCCAGCAGTGGATTGCAACAGGCCGATATGATGTTTTTTTTTTAATGGCAAGTAGTTATAAATAGAAGATCAAACGAATAATTTCTTTATTAAAGGAACATAGAAAACACACATGTCAAAAATAAACATATTTATCTCTGCCTTGCTTATCCAGTACTTCACGATTCTAGGACAGTTCTACAACAAGTAGATAAATCTCGGGAATTGGATGCGTCTATCTCGCTGGTGTTTAGTAAGCTGTGTACTTAGAACCTATCTGCGTTTATGACATAAAAATCCTTCCATTTCCAAATTATTTGGCTCCTAATCCATCATACAATGTGTGTGTATTAAGTGTATTTGCTACATAAATAAACGATTGCTTCATTTTGTTCTTACAGAGTAAGTAGTTGAATGTTTGTTAGGTATAAAGAATGAAACGTTTTTATCGTTTCATTCCCCCTTATTTTTATGACGTACATAATACGTTTATATACCGTTACCTAAGCTACATTATAATATAATTACCTAGGTATTTAAATACATCAAACATTTTTCATTTATGTAGTTAAAAATTTAAATGCCTTGGTCAAAGATTTGACTACAAGTAGCCTGAAACTACCTTATTTATTTTCTAAGAAGAAAAATACGAAGGCCCATAAAGTACTGTCCTAAAAAGACTATTCTAAAAAAAGTTTAAATTATTTCAACTGAAACATCAAAGTTACCAAAAACTACAAATTAAATGCTTAATCCTTCACCTTTTATATATCAAAAGCATAACTAAAACAAAATCCGGCTTCATAACATAAAGGGTGTTGTACAAATAGATTGTACAACACGTTGGGTTGTAGATGATTTATTTTGGCAATAAGTGTCGTGTTAAGCTACGCCATTATCGGAGCCGCCCGCCGGTGGACGGACCTTTGTGTGGTACAAGTAATGATATATAGCGATTTAAATTTAGCTTTATAAAAAATATAAAAAAAAATGTTCAAAAATGTGCATTATTAATAAATTTTTAATCATTTTGGGGTCCAAATTCCTAAAGGTATATTAAAGTTTGTTATATTTTTTGTGTTAAACAAAAACCTTTACCGATTTAAAATATTTTTTTCAATAGCTATTATAGTTTTAAACCATTTTCGCCATAATAACTGAAAAGACGGTGCTCCTTCTTGGCACAAATATAACGAAAAACAATCCTAATTTAACTTGAATAAGATACCTCATATTAAATTATAAGACTTCACTGTTATTTATCATAATATTATTTAAAGTTTCATGAGTTTGCATTTATTTATGCATATTACGATTAGCAGTAAGCCTGTGAAATCTAAATACATACACGTCGCTAAGCGGTTTCCCGCTTTTGAATAACATACAATTATTTTGGCACGAATTATTTTGCAAGCTCGAATTAAAATTACAGTTCATTTAATATATTATCGGCTAAGCTGCAGTTAATTTTAAAAATATATGTATGATTGCACAAAAAAATGGATTATCCGATCCTAAATACATGAGTCACCGATTTTGATGACATTTATAATTGGAACCACCTCTGACGTATACCCACTCGGTTACAAAAAATAAAGTAGTCTACAAATTGTCCAAAAAAAAAAACATGCAGTCGAAATAAGAACCTTTCCCATCTGAGACTGTTAAAAAATCAAGGTGTTTTTTCTCAGTTTGTTTTCTTATAACTTGTACCATCACTGGATGGAAGTCAAGAGAAACAATGTTTATAGCATTTATTAAACAAGCAGCCATGATTGACGTCTGTTTAATAAAAGCCAAAAAGATGTCGTGGTTTTCAAACTTGTTTTTGTTTACACCGATCCCTTGGGGTGGAACAGTTTGATGTTTTTATTTATTTAATCCTAAAACAACTAACGATACTGCTTTATTATTTATTGGTTCGGAATATAGTGAGTTTTTCGCATTGATACAGAACTGTTTTGTGTAAGAGTTTAGTGATTTTGGAGTTATACTTTGGCAATGTAATTGCAATGTGATAGTAATTAAAAATCAAATTTTAGTCTTAGAGCTGTTCTTCATATTATTATGATCACCTTGTTCTGTGTGGTAAAGTTGAATAGTAACAGAAGCAATTTAACAAGCCAAATTAGTAATAACCGCTGTGTCATGTGTACATGATATATATTATTTCAAGAGCGAATAGAGCAAATTTTCTTTCATCTAACAGTTCAATTCCATTCTTATCCTATGGTAGTAAATATGTCAATAACTTGTTTCAGATTTTGTAATTTTCCACAAAATTATCATTTTCTATAATAATATAACCAGCTGTATTTTCAATATTATTTCAAACAGCACCCTTGAACCTAGACCTACCCACCGCCATTAATGTTTACTTTATAAACATTTCTCAGAACCTCAGAGAATTTGCTATTCTGCCCGTTTTACACTCGAGAAATTAATTAAAAGGACAAATGGAAAAAAAATGCTTCATGTTGAATATTTTCTTATCGATTTTGTTCTTTGAAACCCAATTGTTTGGGACTCCAGTTATGAGTGTTTTTGGTGTAAATGGTTCAATAAACAAAGGGTACTGAATGTCTCTTCAAAGTCCGTCGTTATTGTGGTCCCAGAAACTTGGGTTTATTGAGTTTGTGAGTTGGGAGTTATGATCTGCTGTTGCAGCGTACTTGTTTGCAATTTATCAATGGGAATCAATGTGTTGTTATACAACTTTTCTAAGTATGGTTCTTCTATTTATGGTAACGAATATGCTATTACCTTAATATCTACCTATCGAAAGTTAAACCTTGTATATTATGTACCCTTCAAACGTCAAAAATTCAAGTACCAATATACAGTCTGTGGTTTACACCAAAAAATACTATAGGCAATATAGGCATGCTAACTGACAAAGCCCTAACTGACAAATGGAAAGAAACGAGGGATTGTAATTGTTGGAAACTCCAAAAACAACCCAAATAAAATTTATTTAGGTCATCAGCCGTTTTCAATAATTGAGTTTCAGATTCGATTTGGGTAAAATATTGATATACGAAAAAAGTTCTGTTGAATCCAGCCAAACCAATAAAGGGTCGGTCATATTTTATATATAAACAGTTCCACGTGTAGAACTTTAATAAAATAGCGTTATCATTAGAAACAGAAATAGCTACACATATTTCTGAATATGATGAACGCCTTTTGATGTAAATAAATACTGATTAAAAATGAATGAAAATTTTCACATCTCTAAGGGTGCACGTTTGTCAAATGTGGACGCACCCTAACAAAAGGTGAGGAATAACAGTAAATAAAAAAATTGAAACAATTTTTTTTCTCAAATTTTAGAAAATTATAATAATAATAATAAGTTCAACTTCCAAACAAAGAAAAAAAAACAGAATCAAAATCAGTACATGCGTTCGGGAGCTACGATGCCCTAGAGACCCCGTCTCTTTGCGGCGTTAAAACATTACTCCCAATAGTTGGTTATTTGGATAAAAAAAATTGGCAATGCGGACTTATACATGCTTAACAATGATTATTATGGATCAAGTACCTATCAGAATCGCTCAAACAGTGCAATTGCAGTGATTATTTAGACGAGAACACTATAGTTAAACACCAATTTAAGTTACACGCTGCCATGAGCAGATATTTGGTACTCAATTAATCCAATTATTTCATATCCCAATGCTCAATCGAATTACCTTTGTCCAGCTATAATTATGAGTATCTGTTAAAATATATAGGTGTAGTGAGTTTTGTCAGTAACTAGTTGACTATTTATTTTTATGTATATTTCGGAAATTCAACGAGCTCTCAAGACATGCAAGGAATAAGTTAAAATCCAAGTTAAAGCTAACCTAGAATTGAAATTTCATCTATATCTGTTCAGCCGTTGAGACATAATTTGTGGACAAACATCCAGAGTTCGAAACAAATTAAATTAAATTCATATTGCAAAGCATCCCACTGACAGATCAATCTCGAGAAATATCGCCAGAGGAACCTACAAGATACTCTTCTCTTTTTCCTGTAATTACACTTATACGAGACGGAGCCTCGGGCACAGATAGTTTAATAAATGTATTAGGTATATCATTCGAAGTGGATAAAGCTGATCTAGGCGAATACTTATCTGTTTCCGAAATCTTAAGCAATGTAAAGGATTCAGACCCTTTTAATCTTCAGTGCCATTTTTGTCCAGTATCTCGGTCGAGATTAACCCTAAGATTAAACCTTTCTTTGCGATTGTACTTCAAAGCTGGTTATAGTATGTTTTGATTCTAATACCTAATAAAACTAACTATTAATAATATAGCACCTATCCATATTTACCTTTTTAATTTGTGTAAAACTAAAAAGTTTTTGATTCCTGGAATTTTCTCGGCACTCAAGAATCACATTTGAGTCGAACCAACGCGTAACTTCTTATTTCAAAAGTAACTTAGAAATACCCAATAAATATGAATATTGAGTAAACACAGTACAATTTCACATCAAAATCATTTCATGTATGTGATGTTTTACTTGAATAAACATATTTAATAAAGTTCGAATCGAGTAGCAATGAGAAACGTCGTCGTTTTATCAACAATGTGCTAATGTGCGTTAAGCACATAGCGTAGTTCCACTGATTACACTTCGCACTCCATTGACGCGTCAAGCTTCATTTGCCTCTACCTTCCATCCTTACAAGAACCGTAATCCCCCTTCTAACCCCACTTGTACTCCTACAAGATATTAGACCAGCGCGGATCGAGGAAGGTCAAGTTACAAAAGTCCTGGAGCCTTTTCGAATTAATTTGATGTCCTACTTTTTTGATGCTGACTCATGAATCAAGTTTCGAACGAATTGCGTTTGTTTCTGAACGTGTTATTAGAAATTTTGATGTTCGTGTCCTTACAAATCGATAAGCCCCGAATGGGATATCTCACGGTGGCCGATTGTTGTCAGATGCATGATTTACTTTTGATGTAAATTGATTGTGTGCTTGACGGGTCATAACAACAATATTTTTAGGTCACTGGTTAATTTGGTGATGGCAGGTTTCGAGTTAATTACATAAGCTTCTATTTATGTTTGACGATGATACATAGTAGTGGCCTAATAGGTAGGAACCTACCCGGTATGACTGTCGGTCCGTGTTAAACTTAGCTGAATCTAATGCGATTGGAAGCTGAGTAATGTGGAAATTTTTGGTAATAGTGTTTCTTAACTAATGACGGTTTCAAACTATTAGGAACCCCAAAAGCAATTTCAAAATTCTGGTAAATCTTATGTGTCTTGTTTAGTTTTTATAACGTAATGTTAATAAATGCCGACTTTTTTATCCTAGATATTGTAATAATAATATTATTACATACAATTTTGAACTCAAATTCAAATAAAAAGTAAATAATGTAAGGCTTGCCAGGAATACTAACTTAAAAGTGATAAATTGAGCTTCGTAAAAATTTTAGAATCTTCCAACGTATACCAGTAAATATTTTCACTTCTGATATTATCCATCTAAATTCAGGATTCAGACGAGAGGAAATGGGAAAAATTCTATATTTTCATACAGTTTGTGAAAAGAATTTCGTCAAATATTTCGACGTTTCGTATTCACCTACAGTTCAAATTATAAACTATAGAATTATCTGAAAGGTTATTATTAATTAATTCACAATTAAAATATAAAAAGTTACAGAAAATGTATGTTTTTAAGAAAACTGTATTAGTACTAATAGTATTTCTAAGAATTACATTAATACTTTTTTTTTTTTGGGACACTTAGAAAACAAAACGATTTTAGTACTGCTATAAGTAATTAAAATGGATTGAACAATCGAATTAAAAATGTAAGCCACTAGAATAATACACGATACTTAATCTAATCTATGTCTTAATAAAATCAAGAGCATGAGAGTGTTACAACAAAGACTTGACTAAGTTAATTTTAGATTTTAAAAGGGATATTAATATCTAAAGGTCGTATGTACACCCCTAATGATATAAATAGAGCATCACGTAAACAATACCATGACGTAAATACCTAGAATATTGTGACATTTTTAGTAACAAGACATATATAATAATGATAATTTATTCAAGTAATAAAAAAAATTTATGAGGAAGTTCCACTATTTTTTTTTCAATAGTACTTGATCGCTAGCCGTACTTAACTGTACCAAATTACAATAAAAGCAGTTAAATTTCAAATACAGAACAAACAACAATTAACTTATACTTGGTACAACACAAACACTAAAAAATAAAGACATCGAAACAAACCTCAGGCATCCTAAAAATATCGAACAAAATCCGAAACAAAAGCATTCGGAAATTGTTAACTAGTTCCTTACTTTCCGAGTGTTTTGCTGGAAATTCTCCAGATAAACAGTGCATTTAAGTTTCAATTAGGTAGGCTATCAGACGATCGTATGTAGGAGGAGGCAACCGGAGATTGCGACTCTAATTATGCAAGATGCTTCGAAGTACGAACAGTGTAATTTGTCTCCACGATAACGTTGGAGTGACGGGCTAATCGGCAAAGAACGTATTTACAAGTTAATTGCTTGCTTGGACTCGTTTTTAAGTTTTCCGTGTACAATTTTCATTAGTGGCTGACTATCAATTTTGTTTAGGTTGGTTGTAAGCTACGCATAGAACACTGAAATATTTAAAATAAATAATTATTTACGAAATCCGACAGCTAAATGAATTAAAATTAAAGATCTGAAAATAGCAACGTGTTATAGTTGAACATGCACAATGTAAAACTTAAACTAATATGTCAAATATAACTAACGCTAATGAGCCTTTTTAAGAACTACTTTCAAACATTAAATAATGTGTCATAACTACTGCTATTATGTAACAATTTAGTTCCTCATTATACCTTCGTACAGAGCCAAAAACTTAAACAGATTGTCCAACTTCATTAGCATTAGCATACAACGAAATAGCGTTATATTACCACAAAATGAAGTCGAGGATAAACTTAATGCTATCATGTAAATTAAATACGTAATACAAGGCTCGTATACGAAAAATAAATTAATTATTCATTGCTGCAAATTAACTAGAGCAGTAACTTTGTTACAATACAAAGTAGCAATGGAAAATGTCTTACTCTTTGTGGCTTAACGCTCGTCTCTCCAATACTCTTTCTTAATAGCTGCCTTTTTATAACCTTTGTACTGCAGTTGCAGCGGAATGAAACTTTGTGAGTAATATTATTTTTTAATGAAACTGTTTTATAAAAAGAGTTGGGTTTAGACATGCAGAGAAACGTCTGGTTAATAGAATAGATGGAAACAGATGAAAGGTCATTGAACTGCAGTGAGACAAACAGAGAATTGTTTGCTTTTAGAAAATGTGGTTTGATATAAAATACGTACAAGAGAATGGAAAAAAAATAGAAAAGATACTGCACAACTACATATGCAAAATATTTTGGACAGAAGAAAACTGTTTCATACATTAGAAGGTGTTATTAAATTCTAATGGAAACCTAATATAAAAAAAATAAGTTAGTCTGTTTTTTTGTTTCCAAGTTAAATGATCACTACCATCAACAGAAAAGCAATACCCCTGCGACGTGTAGCCCGCGACACATTTTTGGAAATGTCTTCAGCTTTCAGCTAAGTGTCAGAACAAAAACACCAAAACCTACTATCACTTAGGTGGATTGCCTGCTACTCACTTCAATTACGAAGGTCAGTGACCTTTATACACAGTCTGACTAAGAGTACTTCCTTTAACTAGTTTAATAGAATAAACTAAGCTAAAGCTGTGTACAGATGCGAGATTTTAGGCTCAATTCAATTATCTTAGTTCTGGGATACGAGCGGTCTGTCCCTTCCCGATCCAGTTGTGTTCGTTTTAAACGGGGTAAATATCGAAGTAACTATTTTAGGTTCAATTGGTTTAGGTAGGTATAAATCGCAAACAACTTGCGGTCCATATAAGATTATATATAAAATTCTCGTGTCACAATGTTAGTTACCATACTCCTCCGAAACGGCTTGACCGATTTTTATGAAATTTTATATGCATATTCAGTAGGTCTGAGAATCGGCTACTATCTATTTTTTTTTTTTTTTTAGTAGGTAGGTAGTTGGTATGTAGTAGGCAGGTGCTAGGTAGAAAAAATTGCATTGCAACGCATGCCGGGTACAGCTAGTAAGATTATAGAAATTAATTTACAGAAACATAAGTAAGTAAGATTAAAAATATGTTGAAAAACAACTACTTTTTTTCGGATGATATCGCGGTATATATTTAAGGCCCGTCATTCATTATGATACCTGCAAAGGCGTCGAAACGTCTTGAACTAAAACCTAACTATATACCGCGATAAAACCGGAAGAAGTAGTTCGATTTCAATGTCTAACATTCGCTTAAACTTAAAAATTTATTCTAGAAATTCGAATGCTTAACATATAAAGAATCTGTATTTACCTACCCCTTACGGTAGTAAAATTATTTATCACTAAGAACGTTAGGTGCATTTTTCTATAGAAAAAAAAATTAAAGAAGATTTTGCAAGACTGAATAAGTAATAGGATAAAAAAAACATCTATTTATATGTAAAAGTATATATACATTCACATACTTTTGAATTTTGTTATACAGTCATGTTTCCAAATATTTTTTTTCCAACTCATCGCAAGGAATACACCAAAATCATATATGGTATCACATTGCTTTCGTTTTCTATGTTACATAATATGTATGTATGTATGCTCATATATAATTGTGAAGACTAACGAACGAAGCAGACAGGATTTTTAAGATAACGATGTAGAAATACTGTAACAGACATCCTGTTAAGATTTCGTCTTGAAAATCAGACCAGACGAATTATTTTTAAAGTTCGTATGTTTTATTATTTCATGTTTGAGTTTCAAAATAATATAACAGTTGTATTAAATTAGCAAGCGAAAATAACGTACCGTTTTTTTCATTTGTTAGGGAAAAAGCGTAGGTACCATGAACGAAATCATGCAAATTTTGTAGCACGACTCCATTATTTTCTTAGATTTACATTAAATATAAAGACGTATAAAAGGCAGTAACTAAACAAAAAAGTAACACCTTATGTTGGGTATCCACATATTCAGCTTTTCAAAAGGCAGAAAATGTATTTATAAGGACAAAAATAAGCATAGGTCTATAGCCCTAGCATTACAAACAGTATTACATAAAGATAGAACCCACAAGTCTAGAAAACCAATCACAATACGAAAGACATGATATGAATCATCATACAATTGCAACGTGTATCAGTTGATACCGAGTACATAAAAACACTTGAAGTTTCAATTACGTAAGTTTCAATAAACAAAAAAAAACAGGTCAAAAATATCTGCCAAATAGCCAACCCGCAACACAATCCTCACATCAAAGAATTAACAAAAAATTATATAAAAACCTCGACCGAGTGGTATCAAATATTGCTGAGAGAATGCCAAGAAAGTGGACTAGTAAGTGGTCTCTAAGTAGCTTGCTCCCTTTGTGGCTTTGCTTTTCACTACTTCAATGGCCTCCTTAATAGCTGTAGTTTTATGCCCAGTATGGTGTGTGCCCTGTTTTAGTTCGACGTGAGTTTGTGTGTAATTGTTTTTCGCAGATTTTTTTCTTGGGCGAGGCTTGTTCTGACCTCGTTTTTAACGGTTTTGAGCGTTGTTGGCATGTAGAGATGTTTGGGATTTCAGTATTTCAATTGTGCGGTAATTGTTGGAGTCGTCTAAAATTTGGACTAGATATCTCTAAAGATGCAGATTTCAGCTAGATAAAACACATAATTTTCCAAGATTTTTGTTTCTTATGTAAAACATAATTTTTAATCTGAAATACATATTTTACCATTCCCAAAAACTCTGACAAACTCAAGGATTTCCTAAACTTCAATCTCGAAATGTTAACCTAAATGCCAACATACGCCTCAAATTTCTCGCCTACAAATCGTCACATCCAAAATATATGTAACACAGCCATCAGATACGGAATCACCGAGCCAAAAAAAAAAAGAAACAGAATATTCGCTTTTATAGGAAAATCGTATTGCGTGTAGTTTCTGTGGCGAGGCAAGATAGGCTATCTGATCACTGGTCGGACGGTATTGAATGGGCGCCGGCTGTCTCTCAAATGAACGTACTCAGTGCGGGACTTTGTTGGCGCAAAGTATTACGGAATGGGTTTCATGTAAACCTCGTGTGATGGAACGTGCTTACAGGACTTTTGGTTGCATTTGACACCGATTTTAGGTTAATGGCTTGTGGGAGGATTACTTGCCCTATTTTTTCGGGTTATTTTATTTCAGAGGTAATCAATACGAGCACCAGAACCTAGTATTATAGAGATACTGCAAGAATAAATTACCATTAGCTAATTTAAATATTTGAACAGATCGAATGTCGAACTAGTTGAAACGTTTAATAGACATATTTTTTGTCAGCTTGTTACACGATACATTTTTAATATTTTTTTATATATTAATAGCCTTCAATTCCTTTAGTTTTATACAGTCTTCAAAAACTTTATATGACACATTTAGTTACAAACCGTAACCATAAAATATCTAACATAATCTTCCTCTATTCGTTCAACAAAGAACGACCCAATAACTAATACTTGCACTAAACCTTTGCAATTGTACCGATGCAATCTATCTCATGTTTTACTTTTCCAGGATAAGACTGGATTCGACTCACTTATCTGTTTTCGTGGAGTGCATTACGGCCCGTTGCCCCCGTCTCGATTCTCTCCGCCCATTGGATTACCTTTGATATCATTACTATAGGTTTTCGTTGACAAATCTTTGAGTGCTAAATTGAATACCTTTTTTTATTAATAATGTTTCTTGAATTTATTTCAACTGTCTTGCTTTTTTATTCAATTGTTCTTGATGCTTTTGTTTGTTTGTGACATAAAAGAAATGCGAGCTTTTGCGAAAATTATATTATTAAAGACATTATTAACGAATACGAACAGCCTACGTATTCAGTACGTACTATGATGGTTTATATGGCTGCATTAATAAAATTAAAAGAAGTTCACGTTACCATCCGGAAACAATGAATAAGGATGCATACCTATTGTTTACCTATAACCAAATTGTACAAAACACATGACCTTTTATAAATATTTTCACCATGTTACACTTTGTATAATAGACCAACTGGACATCAATAGTAACGAGATACTACCATACCATAACATTAAACTCAATGGTAGGGGAATTCAGGTTGAGTTTAAACCACTTGTTTTATCGGCAAGTCTTGGCGTCGCGAAGCTTTCAAAGAATTAGTTCGGTTTAATTGCGGAGGAGTACATGTCCGCAGCATATCGCTCCAACACCACTCACTCCCCTGATTGTTTCCCAAACGGTTACGTCACGTGTTTGTTTTGAGGAGGTTTTATTCCATTGCGCTATTTGTTGAGAAAGAATTGGATCCCGTTTTGTTGTTACGGTAATGGAAGTTGTGTTTATAATTGTTTTCGTAGATTTACTTTTTAATTTTATATTAAATAAATTATTACATTCCATCAATTTTATTGTTTTTTACCCTAAATTATGTTTTAAATATTTGAGGTTAGAAAAAGGTACTCGGAATATTTTTTAAATGCTTGAGTCTTTTATATTAAAATTTTTAATACACGTGTTTCTTATTATGCTAATGAATTATTATGGTTCAAAACATGTTGATAAGTTGATTATAATTTCGTGCCTGGGTGCGTTCACAAAGTTTAATTTATTAAAATGAAGTTATTTAATATTGTCGATCATTTGCATGTTCCTCACACCATTTTATAGTAAACTTTTGGTGTCCTGTGGTAGTCCTTGTAGCATCTCTTTCATTCCCGTTGTTGGTAGGCAAATACTAGTAGATAGTAGACATAGAATTAATAGTCATAATACATTTACAGAACTTTAACAGTCATTTAAGACTTCATAACACGAAACTAGTTGAATGTGATCGATAATTAAATAGATTAAATTCTCTACTTTAATTAGTAAATTTTTATCAATAAAATTGTTTAATCCAGCCACACAGTTTAATTAATATAACCTATAGGTTAAATTAATAAATGCGTGGTATCAAAACTAAAATATTTAAATAAGAATTTGAGAATTCTTGACAAATATTAGTTTGATTATTAAAAGTCATAGATGCCTGAAAACCGCACGCAGTGTTATTAACGTTTAACGCAACGTTTATTAACAATTTCTAAATTACTCTACTCTATTGTAACAAGTTTTCAGTCAGCAGTTAATTAACGCCAGCCACAAACCCTCTGTGTTGTCTAGTTTAGGGTTTTGGAACGAAATTAAAAGCGCCAGCGGTTTTTGAGATGTGTGGCTCAAAAGTGTAAAATTACAAAAAAAGAGTAGTACCCACCTAATACTACAAAGATCAAGTAATTCTGAAGCAAAACCTTAAAGTAAAATAATGAAATAATTCATTTTTACATCTTAGCATTTATCTGAGCACGTACGACGATTAGAGGCACTTGACACGAAGATCTAAGAAAAAAATTACTAATATGTCGTTCAGTAAATTGAAGTTTACTAAAAATGGTATTAATAAATATTTATACTTAATTTCCTTTTTACATGAAATAAATGAATTCATGTTGTAAGGAGAATTACAGTTAATAATTTTATTCGGAGGCTGTGCCCCCGCCAAGTCAAGCAGGCAGTAGAAATTCCATTCTCAACGTTTCACAATATAAACATCTTAACAAAAATAATAACATTAACAATTCTCTTTATTACGTAACTTGTCTTCACGACATCGCTCCACTCATAAATTAGGCCAAACTAAAGCAATGAGCATTCGTGTGGGAGAACACTACGGCTCACAAACAACTCCCCAAACAAAGGGTATGTACATCTCATTGTTTACGATCATTACAACCTTTATTATAAGAGCTATAAGATTCAAATTCGATTAATGGAATAGCGGGTAGGGATGCGATAATAATGAGTCAAATATGTCGAGATCGAGTGATAACCTAGTGGTGAACTTGAAAATTGTGTTTGTGTTGAACTAAGATTTATTATTTAGCTTCCCTCTGTTTGCCTATTCGGTCCTAAATTATCAATTTTGTTGTTGTTTGCCGTTATTTCCTGATTAATGAGGTAGGCTCCTATAAACAAGTATTGTCTTTTAGTGTCCAAATATTAGGCAAGACTGTTTAGTAAATGTTAGTTTGTATTAATGTTAATTGTAGCTCATTAAATAATTAACTTTAGCCAGTAATGTTATTGTTTTATTTCCTAGAAGTTTTTAGAAGGAAAATTATGCCGTCATTTACCTTAAAAAAAAAAAGACAAAACTAAAGTGATTAATGATGATTACGCTGGTAAATAAAAAACACACTCTTAACCTATTTATCTTTTACCAATTTTTTTAATACTGGAAGAATTTATAGTACAAAAATTAAGTATTCAAAACATACGCACCTAACGTTTATAAATTCGGTAAAATAGTATACAAACCTATAACCATTACTGCAGTCCAATCACTTACGCCAATAACCTCGTTAAACAGCAGAACATCCAGCAACCAACATTATTAGAAAGCTTATTATTTTACCCAGTAAGTAGTCAGTTGGTTTTATCTGAACCCACATAAATTACCTACCGTAATGAGGTACGGGGTGTATGAAAACATTTTAAATATTTATAAGCACACAAGTGCCCTGGATTTAGTTGATGGACCTGTGTTCAAGGTTTACTTACACTTTTTGGGATTAGTTTCGAAATTACAATAAGGAACTCTGGGAAAGAGGTTAATTTGTTTTTATATTATACACAACTTTTATTTAGATTTTTATTACTGAAATTATTATTTTTAAAAACGATCATATACCAAAATAACTAAAATATAATGATTTGTCATTATTGTATTAATTTATTAGAAGGTATATTTTTAAAACATGTTTTACAACAACAAAAAACAGAATAACCCTTCTTGGCAGTCGGGTAAAAAGAGGAAACTAAAAATTAGGTACTAAACATTACTTATTTAAAATAAACGAGCGTTTAATTTCGGTATTTTCACAGTATTACAGATGTAAGGTTGATCTGTGCATCCAATCCATACATATTAACGGTGAAGTACAAAAATTATTTACATTAAGCCTTTTTTTTAAGTTATTGCACTAAAATACATCACGATTTAGGGAAAGTTTAATATAAGAGTTAAAGTCTTATTAACAAGTCTTAAGGTCGAATTTAGCTTGATTTCTTCTATTGTACTTTGTTTCACTAACTCAGTACGATTCTTATTAAACGGTCCACTATCAAGCAATCTCTCCGTCCATGTACCCAAGCTACCGGTACAGCCGTACAACATTTACCGAAGATATTTCTCTTACGTAAACCTTATTTTCTGTACTCAAATCGAAATGAGGCAATATATTTACGTAGGTATACTGTTAGACCTCAGTAAATAGTTGCTGAAAGAGTATAAAAAGAGCTTATACAAAACGTCACGCATTACAACACAAAGGAAAAGGTTCCAATAAGCATCTACATATATGTAAGGGACTCGATACGAAAAGGGTTTTAAAGGTACAATTCCAATAAAGTAGCGCGAATGTCGAGTGAATAAGCAGAATAGGTTTTCGAGTTTCGGCTTTCTAGACGAATTTACGTAAATTTCTATTTTGTGACACGAACAAATTGGTATGGACCTTTTGATAGATCGGGGCTCCTACCTTAATGACGCCGTATGAGCGAAACGTGCAATTTTATGGTTTTAAGGTCCGAATTTATTAAAATTATTGCCTAGAAATATTGTTGTTACGTGCACAGGATTTTATATAACGGATTTTCTGCAGTTTTGCACGTCTCTAACAATAGTACTCTAGCACTCTCTTTGTGATCGGATTTATGTCAAAAAAATACTTACGACAACATTTTGCTATAAAACGTAATATTATAAGAAATCTGCATTTCATAATGTTTGAAGTTAAAGTACAAAAAAAAGGTTAACTATGACCACACTTTTTTCATCTTTGTCGCCTTTTAAGAATTGTAAGGGTTCATAAAAATGGCCAAATAAAGGGAACAAAGTGTTTCCGTTTGGAATATGCTGACGCCAAAAATACCTTTACGAAAGGTTTTTTAAGGTCAATATATTAGTTACTTTGGTCCAGGTGCGAAATAAATACTAAGCTTGTATAGGTACCAACACTAGCTGTTATTTGCAAGCGAGTTATTTTGTTGTCTGTAAACGTTACTACTCCTTTAGCTGTTCAAGTACTCAGTTCAATAGTCGGTTCTATCAAAATCTGGCTAAAAATAACTTTAGCGTTTGAAAATAATAAGCCAATATCATAAGGATTTCGATCGACAAACAATTTACAAATTATGAAACACATTAATTATGTCCTAAAAAAAATCAACTCCCATGACCTTAACCTCTTTTTCAACAAATGTACATATAGTATGTTGCAGTAATAAATAATCTGCAAATACCAAACACCCAATTATTGATTCGGAAACGGATGAAACATTATTCATCATCATCTCCCGAGCCTTTTCCCACTATGTTGGGGTCGGCTTCCAGTCTTACCGGATTCAGCTGAATACCATATTTTACATGGAGCGACTGCCTATCTGACCTCCACAACCCATTTTACTTGGTATTAACACAGTATCCCATGGTAAGACTGGTTGTCAGAATTGACTTAACGACTGCCAAAGATCATAGTATGACAGTCGGGACCTTAGTCGGCTTAACGTGCTATCCGAGGTACGGAGGGGTCTCGGTAGGTTTGGAAATGGTCACCTATGCACGGACCAGCCGCGGCGAGCGCGGCTTAACCTGTATTATCGGTCAAACCGTACGGCTGACACTTAGCCATGAGCCCCTCTCACGAGTTTATTTGAAACATTATTCAAATAAACATATTATATTTAGGGCAGGTCATCACACACGGCAGGTCCTATAAATTTGTGAGGTACTTAAGAGGATATATTGACGTCTCCGATCCTAAGGTTTCACGGAATGGCCTACAAATTGCCCGTAGTTCACTGTTACTTACGTGATCCGGTTTAAAATGAATATGTAAGAGCAAATCGATGGAACCTAATAGAAAGTTAAGTGATAACTCACATAGGTTTTTGGATCTTGAAGACGCGAATAGTCTGTCTACAGGCATCGTTTATTTTTAAGTTTACGCATACACGAACAATTACAAATATAGTTACATTATAATTATAATAATTTATAATACTATATTTTGATTTCTGCCAGCAGACCTGAGACAAAGTACATTCAAAAAGAGATATAGACACATTAAGTTATCAATACTAATTAAGCAATTATATCAAAACAACAAAATATATTTATAAAAGCATAAAGTACAAAAATAATTGTAAGGTCCTTGACGTTCATTTATAATTTTGTCATAATAACTTTGTTTTTCGTTTTGTTTCCAATTATGTATATATTTGTAATGAAACATAATCATGATTCCCAGTGACCAATTATTACGTTGAGTTATTTTTACCGAATTATTTACAGACTAGCTGTGCCTGCGACTTCGTTCGCGTGGATGACGAAACTTATCAATGAGTTTTTAACCGCAAAATGAAGTTTGTTTTTTATTGTTTATACTTTTCCGGGATAAAAACTACCCAGTGTGGTGCCCAGGATAATAAACAATAATTATACCAAGTTTCATCGTAATCGAACCGGTAGTTTTTGCGTGATACCTGAACAAACAGACAGACAGACAGACAGACAGACATAATTTTTTTTTTCAAACTTTTGGGTTCGGTGTCGGTCTAGTAACACCCCCCGCCATTTATTTTTTTTTGATATTTTCAATGTACAGAAATTTCGCTTCTACAGATTTATTATAAGTATATATATAGATTTTGTCATAATTACTTTGTTTTTCGTTTTGTTTCCAATTATGTATATATTTGTAATGAAACATAATCATGATTCCCAGTGACCAATTATTACGCTGAGTTATTTTTACCGAATTGTTTACTGATTGCTAAAGAGCACAAAACATTATTCTAAATGTGTTGCGCCTTGAACATCTCTGACCTTTCAATTGACTACTGACATTTTGCCTTAAAATATAATTAATCTCTTCTAAGGTTACGAGTTGTGACCAGACACCGTGAAAAGTGCTTAAACGTGCTATTTGATTCTCGAGCTAATTCCCTGAAAATCTTATTAAACAAAGATTTAATTCGAATCTCTCGTTTCTTTAACTGAATTCGTAGAATGTCGTGACTACTTTCAACAAACATGAAGATTAATCTACACTAATATTATAAAGATGAAAACTTTGTTTGTTTGTAATGAATAGGCTCAAAAACTACTGGACCGAATTTAAAAATTCTTTCACCATTCGAAAGCTACATTATTCACGAGTAACATAGGCTAAATTTTATTTTGGAAAAAAATAGGGTTCCGTAAGATATTTGGGTTTTTCGGACACAAGGTGTAAAAATCAACCAGAAAAGTTTCGTCGATGTTAGTGTCGGTGTCTGTGAATTGACCTGGGAATCATTTTGCTGACCGTGTCTTTCCTGGGTAGGCTTTTTGCAGCGGTAACCGACATCCACGCGGGCGGAGCCGCAGGCGACCGCTAGTCTGAACTATACTTTTAGCAATATATGAAATTATATTTACTTGTGTAACTGCTACAGAATCTTTTAATAACACGTGTTCAACACGCACTTGGTTTATATTATATAACTTCTATACTTTATAGATACCTAGTCGGCACTTAAAACCAAAAAGAGAATTATTTCTCAATAAATAAATATACGAAGTATCTATTGATTAAATTATATAATATAACATATATTATGCGTATAAGAGCACTTCGCCTACTAATAGTAAACTGTGAAAAAACGTTAAGCACTTGCTTTGTTGACAATTAATTAACAAAGTAAATTAGTAATGCCTTAAAATAATATATTTAATGTCGATTGTAGGTACTACTGCTATTGATATATATCCTGGGACAACTCAGACACGGTTATCTGATCCCAAGCTAAGCAGAGCTTGTGTTATGGTAACCAGACAACTGATAAACATACCTATATATTTCTAAATTTATTTATTTTTATTCATTCATTCATATAACAATTTGCATTGTGCAAATACATACATATTATGGATAAATTACACCCAGACACAGAACAAATGATCGTGCTCATCACACAAAGACTTGTCCTGGGTGGGAATCGAACCCACGACCTCCGGTATAGCAGTCAGGGTCACTAACCACTAGACCAACAGGCCCGTCATTAATATAACAATAAAAATATATTGATTTAAAAAAGGTAACGTTTATTGTTGTAAGTAAATAGATATTTACAAACACAAATTATTCTTTAAATTAGAAGTCTTTCCTTTAAAATATCAATCAAGAACAAAAATAAAAATAATAAATCCAAAATGTATGAGCAATAAAACATAAACACTCAAATTGGTTGTAGCAACAAAACATTTACTTTATACACGAACTTTCTTAGCTATCTTATTTAGCTAAAGATCCCTAAAATCTGGGGTCAAACTTCAAGAAAGAACGGAATGATATTTTATAGGATTGTTAAATTCTAGAGTAGAATTTAATGCGTCGTCAAAAGTATTCGCGTAAAGGAGTTTTAAGATTTTTTTTATTTAACGTTGACGTGCTCCTGAAATATAACTTACAATTTTTTTTTGTGGAATGGGGTGGCTAGACGACGAGTGTAGCTTTATTTGAGTATTTTGTTTTAGCATGTATATTGAAGGCGAAACTAAATAAAATAACTTAAATAACTTAGGCATTTAACCGCATAACTTCTATCTTTACAATATATTTTGTCTTAATTAGTCTAAATTCGCGTAATTATTATATCTCGATATTAATTAAGCTAAAGTATAGACGACAAAGTTAGGTATAGGTTATGTAAAAACCTTAAGTAGTGGAAAAGTAAACATAGATATTATAGAAATATTTAACTTTCATCGTTAATTCAATAGCACGATAGGCGAGTCAATTAGGTTTTGTAAAAACCAGTTTCTTCGTTAGGAGTAAAGAAATTGTGTTAATTTAACTTCATGTAACTGGTATTTCCACCTTACTTAAATACACCACTCAGTAGACTACGGCGACCGCTTACATTTTTTACGATAATGTCATTATATCTTTTACTATGGGTACTTTTTGAAAGTAATGTAAAAATATAAAATCTTTTTGTATGGCACGGATATTACTTTAAGATTACTGTTTATAGCTAACTCGTTTTGTAGCTAACAAAATTATCTAAAAATAACGTTTTACGTAATTTTTCCTGACGTCATTTTCTTTAATCAAAATATGGTTTTTGATATTATTTTAAGCAAGAGTATAATATATATGCTTTGGATAATGTCTCTTTCTCTTTTTCGAGGTCTTTTGTTTTTTCGAGGTGTATTAACTAAAAATATTATTTGCCTAATCATTATTTAATTATCTTATAAATAAAGTCTAAAATAAAATAAAAACATACCAATCATAGATACAAGGTATTCAAGATTCAAGAAAATTTCCCTTATTACAAAGAAATTAAAGCTCCAATGCAGTCTAGGGAGTGATTTAAAAATGTAATACCATTTTCTATGAATAACGCCAGCTAAAAAATGCATCGTGCATCCTAAATACAGCTTTGCGTGACTCCAAATTGCTTGTACTTTTATTAGTTGCAATGGCATTTGCAGAATTATAAGGATACGAAATTATTATGCAATTTTATTTAGAGAATGTAGAACGAGAAATAAGTATAGCTACAAGATATTAATGAAGATTTGATTTCAAGATATGAACGAAGTTCGTGACCTATTTTGTTGCGGTCACTGGTAAATAGTAACTAAAAGTAAATTTATGTCTAGATAGAAGTTCGGTTTTAAAAACAAGACGTCATAGGAGATAAATATTATAATAGTAAGAGGTAACAATGGCGGTGTTATTTATATTTTATTTTCCGGTCGACAATTTGAACACCAAAACCTGGAAAAATAAAAACTTATAATGTGTAAATAAGTCTTAAATTCTAATTCTTTCATTTACTTCACATTAACTTCAAATATTGACCAACATAATTATAATAGACCTTATGAAGCACCACAAAAAAACATACGCTTTGTCAGATTCATCCTTTTGCGGGTTTCCGTAGAATTAGCCACTGGGTCAAAGTTCTCCAAATTCAAATAAAGCTCTTAGCTCCACAAAGAAGGCTAACACGTGATTAAAAAAATAATAAAAACAAGTAGCCGACATCACGTTCGTAGAAAGTATTTCCATGACCAGTTCAGACTGGCCATGGGAATAATAGTTTGATATGATTACAGCAATTTTATTTTACGACCGATGCAAATGTATATTAGGAAGCTATTCCCGAGTGGTGAATAAATCATCATATGATTATCACGTTGTAAACTCTTTTTAGATGAGGTATTGTTGTGCGATGTTAACAGTGTCTGTATACGCATGTAAAGTTTTGGTTATAATTGGAAATGCACTACTGGCCATGAGTAATATGAGTATTTTGGTACTAACGCGCTATTTGACTGAACATCCTTAAACGGTTTGTTAGAAAATGTTGAGTGTGTCAATTTTCCTACCCATATCACAATAGTTTGATAATTCTTTCGTTGATTATTAAGTAGTTTGCTTTCAATGTATTTTGATCCTACGTACTAAAAACAGGAAAAGATGTGACCCCAAAAATATGAGGAAAAACAAAGAGCTTAATATTTACCCAACGTAATTTGAAGTCAAAGTTACAATTTGTTTGTTGGCCGAATTCTCATTGACCACGCGTACGATCACGCGAAGCGTCGCTTAAGATTTCTCCGCCATTCGTTACGTTCTATAAACGATGAGGCTCTAAAACAGCCGAACTCAAGGAGCAATGAAAAGCGAAATGAGAAAATCGACAAAAAAAACGATTTTACAAAAAAATATTGAGCTTCTATTTATTGTGCTTTTTTTTTAAAAGTGTCTATTGCGTTTCAAGATTTTCATTTTCGGAAATTGTGGACCATTTCTACTTACGCATTTATGCATATCCATCGCAGTTTTCGTGGCCCCGATCTAAAAACTGTATTTTCACCGCACATTTTATGGAATTCCTTTGACATGGCATCCGACCATTACTTTGTAGTTGATTGCTACGAATTCGTAGAGGGCTACGGCGTAGCTCTACGTGCGTAAACGTCGGTTTGTTTTTTATAGGAAATAGATTATGTTCGGTTTGTTAAGAATGTGAATAAATTCTAGTGTACCACGTTGTACAAGTTTTATTGAATAACTAGCTGTGCCTGCGACTTCGTTCTCGTAGATGACGTAACTTATCAATGAGTTTTTAACCGCATAATTAAGTTTGTTTTTTTTTTGTTTATACTTTTCCGGGATAAAAACTACCCAGTGTGGTGCCCAGGATAATAAAGAATAATTATACCAAGTTTCATCGTTATCGAACCGGTAGTTTTTGCGTGATACCTGAACAAACAGACAGACAGACAGACAAAATTATTTTTTTTACCCGTTTGGGTTCGGTTTCGGTCTAGTAACACCCCCCGCCATTTTTTTTTTGATATTTTCAATGTACAGAATTTTCACTTTTACAGATTTATTATAAGTATAGATATATTATGTTTTATTGAATAATATTACATTTCAGTAAGTACTTAGATGCCTGGTTCAGCATACAGTCAAAATTAATACCTACAGTTTAGTCTTTCATATCAAAGTAGGAAATATCATGTTCTACGATATCAGGATCTAGATATAAAATAAGTAAGCTTTCTTACTGGGTTACTTCTAACCTGACGTATAAACAAAAGTTTTTGCGTATGTCTGTGAAAAGTTTCTATATCATGTTTTGTTATTCTACTTTTCTATATAAATATAGAAAATATATACAAGCTACCTTACTGATATGAATGTCTCACGTCTGCGTTCCCTGAAGAGGGAACACAGGTGTATTATTGCATACCCTCTCTTCTTGGAACATGCTTTAAGTCAATGTTATATAAGCAAGCCTTTCTTGTTTACTTAATAAAATATCAGTGCAGATCAGTCTCCACGTGTATCAAAGTTCCAGTAACTTATGTAGAAAAAGCAAGTTCTATATAGTACTATTAAATTACTGTTTAATTTATCTTTTACTCTGTTCGTATCTAACAAGTCTTCCAAGTATCTAATTGATCTACGATCTAAAACTTACTTAAAATTTTGTTTAACTTTATATACCTACATATAAGGGTGCGTCCACATCTAACGAACGAGCATTACACGAGCAGCTCGCGAGCATGCCGCGAACGCACGAGTGTCAATAACGCCGTCCGCCAAACGTGCGCGCGGAGCTCGCGGCATGCTCGTGTAATGCTAAGGTATACATAAACCTCTTTATCGCGATTTCACTTTCTATGCAAAATAAATCTTCCAATCAGTTCCCTTTAAACCGGTTTATAATTTAATTATTCCACTTTTGTGTGTTCTAAAGTAACAAAAGTCTATTGAACATAACAAAGGAGGATTATCGGCATCCAATCGTTCAAACGTTTGATCCCTTCAATTAGTTCGTGAATGGAACAACAGATTATATCGACGGCAATAATTTTATATTAAAATTATTTACACTGAAAGCGATTTTTTTTTACTTTTTTAGTTATAGGTTTTGGTAATGGGCGAAGGTAATTTGCCTGATATTGACGATTTTAGATGATTACATACGGATAGAATAAAATATGTCAATATTAAGTTTTGTTAAGTAATATCGTGTAACTTTTAGTTAGAAAATTATAAACAGATAAATAGAATTTAAAAAATGAAACTAATTTATTCTAGTGTACATAATTTATACTCAAATCGAATCTAGTTCAAAAAGCATCACAGGTTCCAACTTAATTCGATACAATGAGAAATAACAATGAAAAATTGCTAAAATTCAAATATGAAACATAACCCTATATTTAACAAAACAATTATCTATTATTAAAATTGATTGATGTCTATAAACAAAACACAAACTATAGTCTAAATATTTCTCGTAATAACCGTACGCGTGCGTCTTTTGTTTCCCACGCAAGGTTCGGTTCGCGTGCAATTAAACAGCGCTTTCCAGCGTAAATTTGTGGCGCTTTAAGCTTCTATTACGCTTCCCTTCCAATGTACAGCTTCTGCGTGATTAATTTGCAGCGCCAATATTGTGCTGAAAACCTGATTGTGTCAGTATTTGGAAATGTCTGGGTGTGAAAACATTCTTGTTGTAAAATGTTCTTAGAATATGTTTTGGTCTTTGCAGAACCTGTTTTAATAATTTTGGTAACATGTTAATGAAGTAATTGTTGCTTTTTCTATTAATAATATTAGGAAACAATGTTTACTAAGCAATAACAATCTGGGCTATAGCAAAAATATAATTTTTTTAATAGTTTCCAATAACGTTCATTCTAGAACCTATGTCTTGCTTAGAAACATACATATTTAATAAAATTAATAACCATTAAATTTTTATTATATCTAGGTTATATTGTTATAAAGCTAAATGTAACTTCAGAGACGTTTTGAAGGTTAACAAATATCATAAAAGATTCCATAATATTAAAAAGAGCATATAATTTTGTGATTAACCTTATAATAATTAACCTTTATTAATATTATCACAGAATATCTAATACGAATCGTTAGCATACACGCAAGGGGCTTGAGTAGCGCTGCTGGTTGATTATTCCTATATTATGTTCCATTAACGATACAGCTAGCATTTCTATTTTATTGTGTTGTTTTGACGTAGTGTTATGTACCTACAATTAGTGTATAACAGTTTTCGTTGCTTGAGATATTTTTTAGGACTTAGTAAAATGATGGTTCAAAAGTGTTTAAAAAAAATGTGTTTGATAAGACTTGGCTCGAATTAATAGAGTTCCTAGACTATAGACACTTGTGAATATTAAATACCTAGTTACATAAAAATGCGTCAAAACATTGTGACGTGTTTCCTACTAAATAAAAATCCTGTATTCACGATAGCCTACATTAAAAAGAACAAAAGCGGAACTAACATTATTTAAATATTGATTATTCTTGTCATCATTATCCCAAACAGCATCATACCACGTACTATAGCAACTGAACGGAATCAAAAATTCTGCCTAAATATTATTTACTACCATAATTAGTACTGTTCGTCGTATTATAGGTCAGTGACCCGATGAAATAAAACACGCAATCGCCGTTGTAATGGCTCTCGGGAATGTGCTCAACTTTATTGTATATTTGATTGTAGGATGACGTAATTTTGTTGTATTGAATTTGTTGTTTTATGCCCTGGTAATAAGGTTTGTTTTAATGTGGTAATTAAGTCGCTAATCCTTATGTAACTGCATAGAATGCTTGTTAAACTTCTGTTTGGTTTTTATTTTTTCAATTTTGTGTTGACAACGACGTTATGGGCAATTATTAAATGAATCTTTCTTAAAGAAGATATATTAAAGAATCGGTGTAACCAGAAATTTTAATTGGTTACTATTTATTTTGTTATAGTTTTCAAGCACTGACCTGCTACTTAGATTTGTTCGTGAAATAACCTTAACTACATGTGTACAATATTTCTATTAATAAAATATATTTATATGAGATTGAATCCCTAATAAAACGTACTGAAAGATTCCTTCAGGCGAGCCACATTTTACGCAGCCATGAAACTCTCAAGCCACCCCTTCTAGGCTTATATTGCCAAGTGCGACACAACTTGTGAGTACACAAAGCGTAAAAACGCAATCCAAGTAACTAGACAGATTTCCCGATTGGACATTTCAGTACAAGCTTTCACATAATAAAAGATTAAATTGAACACTTCAAAGTACAGATAAATAGAATCGAAAACATCTTCAACTGTCAATGGGTGAGAATATATAAATGTGTTATGGTATTTTGTGTTCTATGGCTTTGGTTATAAGGTCGTGAGCCCATAATATATTGCGGTGGTTTGAATAAGGCGACTGATATTAAAGCGACTGAAACGTTTTACGTCGATAGTATTCGAAGTCTGATAGTGTTTTGTTTCATCAATAAAAAACTAATGGTATATATTAGTTTTTGACGATTTACATCAAACATATTTGATAGGGTGGGGGATAAAATGGGCATTCGCTCGTTTGATGTAAATCGGCCATCAATGCAGCAATGGACTAACGTTTAAAAGAATGGAAGGCACCTAAATTTTATAGAATTATTATTGTCCTGTGTGTATTCAAACGTACCGACATTGTATGTTATACAATATTACAGAAAAATACACATTGCACATAAATAAAGAACTCAGCAGTGTCTAATAGCTGTTTTTATCTCCAAACAAGCTTTTTGTTTTCAACACATTATCAAGCCAGACAAAACCAACAACACTACCGAAATCGTATAAAACCGCACGTGTGCAGTCGTCCTTAATCAAATTATTCAAATAGAAGATTCCGCTCGCCTCCGAGGCGCCCGCGGAGCATTCAACAAATAAGAACATTTACTCGATGAGGACTCTGTTAAGCATTGCAATCTGTTGTTTATGTTTACCCCCTCTTCTTTTGATTTCGTGTAGTGACGTCATTGGGGAATATAGACGTTTATTAGCAAGAGTTGATTGTTTGCGTTTAGCGCTGTGGTAAGTTTTTTTTTTTGTAATTGAAACGTGTTGTTGTGGATTTAGTGAATTGCGAATTTGTTGAATTTAAAGTGTAGTAGTAGCATACGATTATAGTTCTAGGTTTTGAAGGAGTCATGGCAATGCGTAGTCAAAATACTGCTTCTGCCTTTAAAATGAAAAACTTTCTCCGACAAAATAATGAATAGGCTATTCAGATAAACAAAATTGGACCTCCGCTGCTACTAATTTTGATCACCTGATAAAAGATAAAAAGAAGACAAAAGCGACTATTGAAGCGACTAATTACTTTAATACGATATTGAAAAAATGCTTTTATCTCGACTATTTTAATAAGAGCTTAGCAACTTTGTACAGAACTGCCATCTGACCTCAAGGAAAAACGGCTTTTTAATTATCGGAACACGAGACGAAGCTGAACCTTATTAAATACCTTTAATAATTATCTCTTTTAGAATTAGATCAAAGAAATCGTATCTAGCTATCAATTTAATGCCAAAAACTTGAACTTTCGTCGTGGAAATGGAATTTGAGCTGATAATAGGGCTTCAAGCCTTCAAACTGACAGGTTTACTTAATTAAAAATTAAATTTAGGGGCTCATCGCTTCGATAAAGATCTTATGACGTTTCTACGGAGAATCGAACGCTGTAATGTCTTCCCAACACGCGATGTATGTAGGACTTGATAGCTTTTAACTGGGACGAAATAATGTTTGAACGTAAAAAATATGGACTTCAAACATAGGCTGTCAGACAAAAATAAAGAAACAAAAGAAGGGGTATATTTAAAATTAAAATATTGCTACTAAGAGTAACAAAAGAAGAAAACTATTTTTGGTAGTATCTTTATTTTAATTTGAAATGACTTTATGAAATTGAATAAAATATAAACTTATATAACTTATTTGGAGGTTGATTATATTTTAAGATATAATGACAGTATCATCATTCTTATTAGGGCCATAACCTCTTTTAAAAACAATAGTATGCATGTATGTCTGTATGTATGTCATTAAATTAAATAAGGGTTGTAGTTTCGCTCACACAACACAAGGGTTCGTAATAAAATGACTAGAACTACGTCTTATTACTACTTCATATTAATATTACAAATAAAATGATACATTAAAATTTTATGAGTCACTATAAAACATACTTAACTTAATGAACCGTCCGTGTTTCAAATGGACTCCTTCAATTTATATAAGAATTCATTTGTTATTTTTAGAAATTACGTATTTGAGAATTGTTAATGTTATTTTGTTTAAATAATTATTTTTAATTACTACTTCGACGACCTCCGTGGTCGAGTGGCGTATGCACCGGTTTTCAAGGTGCCGCTAGCTCTGAGGTCTCGGCTTCGATCCCCGGACGGGTCAATGTAGAAACTCAATTTTCTACATTGTCTCAGGTCTGGGTGTTTGTGGTACCTTCGTTGTTTCTGAATTCCATAACACAAGTGCTTTACAGCTACTTACTTTGGGTTCAGAGCAATGTATGTGATGTTGTCCGCATTTATTATTATTTATTATTACCTAATCCGAATGAAAGTACAGATATCAGAATACGTTTTAACTAATACCATACTAATACTTAGACCCCGTGCATTAGACGTCATTGCATTTAATGAGGCAAGCCCATTATCAGCGGCTCTCATTAGATTTTACGTGGCTTAATCCAACCCAACAATTCTACAAACGCTGCAAGCGATTCTGGTCTTTATGCAAATGTAATTATGAATGCCAGGCGACTATTGTCAGAGACCGAGCTAAGGTAATCGGGTTACCCTTCCGAGTGAAAAATTTCTGGTAGAAAACCGTTTTATGCGTCGGTATTGGATGGCGAAGGGACCAATCAAGGCGGCAGTGGTTTCCGAATTTCAAAACGAATCAATGGAATTGAAGCTATGGTTTGGCATACAAAGTTGTTAGAGATATTGTTGATTTTGTATAGGAAGAGAGAAGAAAAGAAGCTTGTAAAAGCAAACGAAATTTGAAGTCTCTTATAATCCCATCTATCTATACAATATACATACGTAAGATTATTATGATATCTTCGTTACATATAAAAAGAAGTCGGGTTAGTTACACTATTTGGACCCATAACGGGTGATCACATGTTTATACTGATTTGTTAAATTCGTTTCCACCTCGAGTAGCAGGATAACTAAAAAATCGTTGGAAAAAATTCTGAACAGCACTACATACGCAGGTCAAAGCGCGGGGAAAAGCTAGTTTAACTATAGAACATCCTAGAGTAACAATGCCATTGTTACTAATCTGTAAAGAACTAGGTTTTATACTACATTCGATACCTATTTCTACAATCAAAGGTCTAAACTGTAAGACGGTGATTATATTGCTGCTATTACATAACATACCATCACGCCTATATCCCCAAAGGGTTAGGCAGAGATGTACCAATGTACACCCACAGTTCGCCGGTATGTTTTTAGGTCCCATGTAATAGGGGGCGAGCCTATTGCCACTAACCGGGCACAAATCCAAACTCCGACCTGCTACTGAGAATTTCATAGAAAAACCCAGTGACACCTTGGTCGACTTGGAAATCGAACCCAAGACCTCTAGCGTAGCAGTCGTGCTTAGAACCACTAGGCCAACGAGGCAGTGGCTGCTATTAGATGAAAGAAAACAGCTTGTTAGATTACCCCTCAACATAGTTCCCCGTCACTCGATCGAATATTCTCATGCTTGCAATAGACAATTGCTGGCATTATGTGTTAGTGCCATGTTTTGCATGCATATCGGTAATAACTTGTCAACAAACCGAGCAAACAGAGCAATAGTCTAAACAGAAGAACAGAGAATGCGGTTTGCTTTGTCGCGCTGTCATTTTAGGGTTTTGATATGAGTAGTAGTACTAAATGGCTTCACGTTAGTTAAGGTATATAAACTTACAGTTGCTCCACAGTATATACTGTGGAACAACTGTAAGTTTACTATATAGTGGACGTGTGTCTTTGAGATAACCATAAAACCATATAACCTCGCATTTCTTTCACATAAATACAAGATGTTTTATTTCGTCAAAGACTAGAAGCAAAAGTTGACGATTGATTTTAGAAACATGTCTCAATTACTAAAAAAGTCTAGTAGATCGACACTGCTGAAATGCAGACTAAAAACATTGCTATTTTGCTCATCTATTTGTACATCCATTCTTTTGTCTGAATTGTCTTTTCATCTGTCTTCGTTAATTAGTTCCAATAGTAAAATATTTCTCGTACCTTTTATTTATTTTTCGTAACATTATTTATTTATGCTAAAAGAATACCACGTAAAACAATGCGGAGAATCAGAAACGTTTTCGAGTAAAATTTTTCATTTCAATTTTATTTTTATTGACATGGAAATGTTCATTTGGCGTTGATTGTTTTTATGAAAAGCCTTTGAATATTACCAATTCAAATGTTTATTTTCAATAAACTGAACAGCGATCGATCTCTAGTGGTGTGCTTTCATCGATTTTGCTATTAATTATTCATAGGAAGAGCTTTGTTGGGTTATTTTGGGTACGGGTTTGGCCGATATCTGATATTAGGTTTTAGTATTCCTAGAAAGCTTAATGAGCTAGTTGCGGTCTCATGCTATGATTAAACGTGATATTGATTATACATGTCGTAGCCGATAAACAATTAGGTAATCTGTTCGTTAAAGATGGTTCTTTTACAAGAGGACAGATTAGGTAAGTCACACAAAATAAGCAAATAAAATTATTTGCACTCTTCCACAAAATAATACGAATAAACTCTTCAATACTTAACTCAATACAAGAACAAACACTTACAACTACACTAAAATTAAATCTTATATAATTAAATAAAACTAACAAGCGTCAAAAAACTCATCGTCATCCTTGTCAATAGCGGGAAACGTGCCCAGATGGCTGGCAGCATTGCCACGTTGAATGGCTATGCCGATTCTCTGTGCAAGGAACAAACCAGCTCTCTGATCACGAGTAGAGTCTACCAAACGTTTTGACAGTTCTTTAAAAAGATTTCGTGCACTCGGACCCCATGACCCGAGCGTTTCCACCCCAAACGGCTCGAAAATATAATTACCCATTAGGTTATCATACTTTCGCCGTTTAAGGGTCTCCGCAGCTCCAGCAGCAGCGCCGGGAGAGTCCGCTGAACTTAGAACGTGGGATGGCGCAGGGGTGTCGACGCACGTTGCGCTCTAAAACTAATAAACTCTTAAATTAAGAAGTGTTAAATTATAACAATCAAGCCGGGAAGAAAAATGATTTCAGTTATAATAAACTTTATTCATAATTTTTAATAAAAAATACTCGACTTACATACAAAAAACATACTGGAATTTCAAATTGCTAATTGTATGAACCTATTGTATTTAGTCGCATTTAAGAGAAATATAATTTAAATACTCCTATTTTTACTATCTGTATCTCTATTCAAAGCTCCTTTTGTGTTACCAACGCAATTCTGCGGAAATTATTCTTATATTGGAGCCCAGAGGCTTACATAATATAGTTTGCAGTAAAGGCCTAAATTCCGATTATCTGGTCTCCAGTGTCTAGTCTAAAGATTTTACAATCTACTCCGTGAAAGCTAATAAACAGGTTTATGAAAGTAAATTCTGGAAACTGGATAAGCAGTAACAACGCTGTATAATCTTATTCGTATTTTCAAAGAGAAAACTGAAGATTTTTTTAAGTACCTGGTTACTACACTTCAAATTCAAATTCAAAATTCAAATTCAAATATTCTTTATTCAATATAGGCTACACAGTAGCACTTATCGAACGTCAAACACAAAATACAAAACACAGACAGCACCCTAAGGGTCGGTTCAGATCCGGCGGAAACGCACCGCGCACCATCAGCCGCGCAACGCCAGAACAAACAAACATGCAATGAGACATCCAACCCCCCACACCTGACGCGCTAACGCAACATCAGTTGAGTGTGAAAAGCCGAACGCCCCACCAGGCATCCGCCCGCCCCGGCGCCAAGCAACCGACAACACGCGACGCGCCCCCCGCCAGAGATGAACCGACCCTAAAACGCCCACCCTTCACCGCTTCCTAAGTGCTTTGGCTGAGGAGAAGAAACGGCGCAACAAACTCCCCAGCAACACGCTATGAACCACTACTCACTCTTCACTCACTCTTTCACTCACTTTCAACACTATGAAACCTCTATACAAAATGTGTATTAATAACAACCATATAAGAAAAATAATAAGTACTAGACCATTTAGCAAACACATAAGTAATTTTGCACTATGCAATGCAGGCGATTACTAGAAAAACATAATTTTTGAAAGTAGTTAATGAATTTGTATGAATTATATGATCGTAAGATCGCACGAGATGCCGGCGTTTTCCCCTTATTAATCAACCAAAACATAAAACAAAATAAAATAATTTATTATAATTAAATTCTATAAATAAAGAAAAAAAAACTAATTTATACAGCAGGCGGTCTTAACTCAACAATTGGACCACAAAACCCGTAGGAAGAAGGAAAAAGCCAGAATTATCTCTCCAATCCATTAAAGAATAATAACATTAATTCTTTTAAAACATAGCAATAAATATTTAATGACCACTCTACAAAATCGGGACCGAAGCTCAACGAATTTTTCCTTTCGGTGAGGAAATTCAAATTATATGTAAATACCGGTCCCTATGTAGAGACATCAGTTGGTATTATGTTAATACGGTAACGAGTCGACTCTGAACAGTTAATCAAGCCATATTCGTATCGAGACGGTACGAGGCACCCCGACCGGGTTCTGATACTAATATGTGTGGATGGGTTTATTTGGCGAACGAAAAACGCGTCGTGTTTGGTTATCGAAACGTCCGGGAGGATTACTGTTGCATTTCGCGATGGAGGGTTAAATTTTAGGGTGTATGATCTGTTGGTTTTAGATAATCTTTTAGCAAATATTTTTGTGGTGAAAAAGCATCACTGTTGCGAAGGTAATAAGATTTGTAAGTCTTATCATAAAATGAAGTTTAGATGGACGTAATTTCAGAATTGTGTGATACAAAAAGTAGTAAGACGGATAAAAAAGACAAATAAAATGAATGTATCAAATTATTTATTCAGTGTTACTTCCATTTGTTTCCGTTAGGTCACGTTAATAGGTCAATAGCCATACAATGCATGAACCACCACGGAATTATTTATTTTGCTTCTCTACTTATACGGTTCGACAAATTACTGTGTATTAAGCACAAATACCCAACATGGACTTCAAAAAATTAGCTAATAAGCCTATTTAATTTTTTGTAACTTTAGCCTAATTAAAGAAAAAAGCGAAACAAAACAATATAAAGGCCTTCCCTAGGTGAAGTTTAAACGTGACCGGAATGATGATAAAATAAAAGTAAATAATAATACAGAGACCCTTGTACCGTTAACCACAGATCACTAGTAACAAATCAGTACAAAAATGAACCTTACTGCTTCGACATAAGGGTGATAGTAAAATCAAGGTGTTATGTTTAAGGTGTGGTTGATTGTACGTTTGTTCGTTATAGCTTCAAGGGTTATTCGAAGGCTTTTTGTGCGATGGCGCGGTGGTAATTTATTAACGACCCCTATCGGCAATATTCGCACTATATATTATTATTATGAGGGTATATTAAATGCAAAATGGCTTTTTATGTGGAAAGAATGAAATTAAAGTCTCGGGATTATATTATTTGATTTTGTAGAGTAATGTTTCTTTTGATGAAAATATGTTACTGGCATAGTGAGTTTTTTTTGTGAAAATGTTGTTGCTAAGCTAGGATTTATCCTATATTTTTTATTATCTTTAGATGAACAAGATAGTATTTATTGATTGTGGTTAAGTATTGCATTAAGAGTAAGTAATAATGTGTAGATAAAAATAGATTGTTCCGTTTTTTGATACACATCATGGTGTGTATCGAGAAGTACCTAATGGTTTTGGTGTTGTACTTTTGTACTTATGCCTTCTTGTAAATTGTGTGTTATGTTTTTGTAGGAATATAGAATGAAATCAAGTCTAGAATGCTGAAGTTTCAGCTTGCCGATAATCGAACCGTCTGGGTTATTTTGAAAGGCGACTCCAACTGAGATTCTATCGAACGCTTCTCTCAAAATAGACATGTGGAATGTGGAATTTCAACATCATTTAGGAAAATCGGTTGCTACACATAATTATCTAATATGGTCGAACTATTTATACTCCGGTTCTAATAAGGAACTACATTATAATCTTATAGTAAAAGACCATGACAGCAGGTAATTAGGAAAAAAGAACTTTAATTAGAAAATAAAAGTTCCCGACGAATTTATATTCGCGCCTTTTAAAAGTCGGTTATAAATGTAAAGAAAACTCTCACAAATTTAAGAATAGTGAAAGCTAAAAAAAAATACTAATTAATAATTAAAAAACACGCCTGCCATGTAAAAAAAAATAAAAACAAGTCAAATATTTGCAGTGGGGGGACGGTTACTTGGAACAATTCATTACAGGTCCCCCGACTGCAAATATTTGACTTGTTTTTATTTTTTTTTACATGGCAGGCGTGTTTTTTAATTATTAATTAGTATTTTTTTATTTAATACCTTTTAGTGAGCAACAAAAAAGCATGACACAACAAAAAAAAAATTCGTTCGGAACCCTTTGCAGGCGATTTCGACTCACACTTGACGAATTTTTAATGTCCACATATGCTTATGTCACTCGGGATAACTCAAACCTTCTAATGATACCACAAACATTGAAATCGGTCAAGCCTTTTAGAAGTTATGGTGGAATAAAGAAACTCACAAACATACATACATACATATATACATACCTACATACATACATACATGAACCCTGAAAACATAACACTCCTTTTTGGGCAGTCGTGTAAAAAAACAATATTCGAACCGATTTTTTTTGTTCGGACTAATGTGGTAAAAAAACTTAGGGGGAAGGTTTTTTTTCTTTAATTTTCTTGATTTGACGTTCTGATTTTTGGAACTCACAACATTAGTGTAATATAATAATAATATAATAATAATCCGGGACAACTCACACATGATTATCTGATCCCAAGCTAAACTCTAAGAGAGCTTGTGTTATGGTAACCAGACAACTGATAAACATACTTATATATTTCTAAATACATACATACTATAGATAAATGACACCCAGACACAGAACAAATTATCGTGCTCATCACAAAAAGATTTGTCCTGGGTGGGAATCGAACCCACGACCTCCGGTTTAGCAGTCAGGGCCACTAACCACTAGACCAACAGGCCAGTCGTAAGAAACCAAGTAGTGGAAAACTATGCACTAGGAACAAATTTCGTAGAAATGTTTACCAACAAAAGGGCGTGGATAAATAAGTTATGGAATCGTATCTCACAGGAGACCAACCTTCTTCGAAATTAAACTGTCGATTTATTTACTGTAGCAGATGGATTGCTTGGCGGTAAAACAATTGTCAAATATAACATGACCCGTGTTGATGTTCGTGTGTTCCCGTCTTATTTGGTCGTTCGTACACGAGGAGACGCAAGTTTTACGATTTTAGTCTCCAACGCGACGCACACTAATGAGTATAAATGTGTATACAAATTCACTCAAATTTTGGTTGTAACTCAAACACACCTATTTTTTATATTTGTTTCATAATGTGTTTTACAATAAAATCTAGAATTTAAGCGAAAATCATTAAAAGTTGCTAAGTGTAAACATAATTTATCGGCTGACTGTAAAAACCTGTGCGAGTTTGTTTGGCGATCGTCATTTGGATACTTAAGTCATCAAGTACCAGACTAGCGTTGCCCCATGTACGAAGGGACTTACGGTATTCTTAGATATTGAGGGGGGTGGAAGAGCTCATGTTATACTGGTGGAGATATAGCACGTCAGTTTTGGCGAATCGTAGTCGGAAGTCCGAGGTCGCGTGGCGCTCGCGGCCCGTATCCGGTAACAGGAGGGTGCGATTTGCTAAAGGGTGGATATCGTTTGAAATTGCTCGAAATTTCGATATTTGGGTAATATTATCTTCTATTTACGTATTCTTGGGACTGTTATTGCAGAAGGATGATTGGTTTGTTTGTTTGCTCCCAAAATGAGTTATCTTGTTGCTAAATTACGTGTTATAAATAGCTATGGCAAGTTTACCGTATTGGTATTTTATTTAAGGTATAAGAATCGTAGTAAAAGTAAAAAAAAAACAACACCGTATCCGTATTTACATATGTACTAACACATACTTATATATGTAGGTACCTGGTACCTATTTACCAAAAAATAGGGGATAAACAAAATAGAGATCTAAAACTTACGAGAATGCCCATACAGTAGTATTTTTATCCTACAATCAAATACAATAGGTTGTCTCATATAAACTTTATTCCGTACTCATGTTTACGTGTTACGTGGCAACGATCCGCTAGATATAAAACTACAATCCGTGTAGTAACAATTGTAGTAACCTGTAACTATCCAATCAAGACATGCCTTTTCTTGTACAAAGAGAACAAGCGAAGTGTAGCACATTACGAGTTGGTGATCTCTGCTTTGAGGTCTGATTAATAGGTCAGGGATCGTCAACAGTTTTTATAGATGGTTCGTCATATTTACGACAAGTTTACCTGCACTGGCTAGTTTATAGTTTATTCAGACAATTATAGCCATTCACTGCCTTGTGTTGGACTACTGAGAGGGAATAGGTAACGTAACTCACATATTTTATTTGTTAAAAAAATGTTCATGTAATAATAATATTTCATGAATACACTTAAAAAAAACTTCTGCTACACAAATACAAATTACATAAAACAAAAATCAATTAAGAAACCAAACACTATTCTCTTCAGATACACACATCCTGTATCAGTTATTTGCACCCTTACTTTATGAAACGTATATGCTTCGTATAAGCTTAGTATAGTTTGTTTTGCCGTAAACGCGTAGACACACACACTGCCATAAATTTTATGTACGATAGGAAATATGATCAGTTTTTATAGTCCGTCGTGACCAAACAACTTACCATATCATTTTAATAAGGTTCCGGCTTAGATTTAGTATGTTTTACTACGTCTTCGGGATTTAGTTTATCCGATCTTCCCAGTTTTATCAATGTGTAGATAGACCGCTGTGTTTATAATCTACAGACCGCGGACCTTCAAAGAACACTTTTGAACCAAGTCGTGACCAAGTTTTATTTTTCATACGAAACTTTTGTGAAAAAATTGTTTTTTATATTGACTATGGTTTCACTGTACAAATATTGTTCTTTTGTATGGGTAAAAGCAGTATTTCTGATATATCGACGTTATTCGATAAGATATCTAAATAATTTATTTCCCTGAGTTCAATTTTAATCTGAATAGTCCTTGTATACGCTCAACCAGAGGACGTCTTAACATCCTTAACAATAAAACGTTTACGTTATAAATGATTTTGAATATTAGTCTGTCCTAACACAGAATTTATTATTTAGAGTATAATAATATAATAACCCAGTCTATAAACGTCCCACTGCTGGGCACAGGCCCCTTCCCATATAGAAGGCACGAGCATTGATCACCACGCTTGCTCTCTGCGGATTGGCGATTTCAGATTCCAATTTTGGAATCCAGGTTTCCTCACGATGTTTTCCTACACCGTTTGTCAGAAGTGTCTTAGAATAATTAAGAAAGTACATATAACTTTGAAAAAGCCACATTGGTATTTGCCTGGGTTCGAACCTGCAACCTTGTGCATACAAATCCGTTCATTGAACCGCTAGGCCACCACGACTTTTTATTGTTTAGAGTAAGGCTATCAGAATCTAGGTATCCTAAACAATAAACATCGTACAACCGACACCGGTCCAGTAACTGTTACTACTAATAAAATTGACGGCATATCGCTTCAAAACTATAAACATTCCGAAAATCAAATCTAAGATTATATCTGATGCGTTCTCGTAAAATTACGAAGGGTCGAGGAGTCAAAGAACTGTTATTGTTGAAGATATGCAATATCGCTTTAGCAGGGACCCTACAAATAGGGTGTTTGTGAAACGACCATGAATGTGAACACATTTCGTCCTTACCCTCGATTTAAACGGTTCAATGTTTTGAATAAATGTATTGTTTTTATGTTAATTGGATTAGGAATTAGAAGGGTGGGTACAGAGGTACAGGGTGGTACGGTACCTTGTGTAATAGTGTTGCACCTGTCTTTTATTTAATAATATCGTGTATCGTGTTGTTATCGTGTATTACAATGACAGATTGTGTTGTAAAATTATAATGACTTTGAGGGGAACTAAATTAGTGACAAAAAAAATAGAATTAATTAGAAACGGCATTTTTTGTCGTTATTTCAATGACTCGATACACATCTATTTAATTCAATATTGTATTATTAATCAAATCTAATCTAATCTCCGATCTCGAGTATATTTAAAAGATTTTTACATGGTCATATATGTAAATGTATGTGCTTTTATCTCACTTCATTAGAATTTCATAACAGTTTCAACATATTCCTCTACTAAAAGCCGGTCCTTAATAATAAAGTAGTTAGTAACTTTCAGGAGTAAGTCCACACTATTCAGTAGCAGTAATTTTAAAGTAATTAATCGATATACCAGTGACAATTTAGTTGGAGTTGCTAAGCTGAAATTGAGTGTTCTAATGGGTGTGCAAGTAACTGTCCCCCACGTACTTAGGTACTTCTCACGCGGGACTCCGGCCACAACTAATGAAGCCTTACACTAACGCGTCCAGTGAAACAAACGACACTCGCTTCCAGATATTTGTTGAACAAAAATAGCTTTTAAAATTCGAATTGGTATTGGTAAAATTGTATTCTTCGATGCTCTTTTGTCATTGGCAATTTAAAACAAGATGGCGTGATGTTATCCGTCAACTGTCACTTTTAATTTGACAAATGTCATAACATGTATGATGTATTTCATCGTGCTATAGAATTGGCTAGTCGGGTGGATAGGATATTTAATACATAAACTACCTGACCGTTATAACTACATTTGGTGTACTGTTATAGTAATCGTATTAGTAGTCCTATTTAATCCGATTAAGATATGACCTGAAGCGAATCTTGGATTTCGAAATTGAAGGACCCACGTATATCTTAAATTATATATAAATGAAACAATATTTTATATCGATTTGCATTGAAAAAAATAGTGCATATGCTATATGGCCCGTGCCCAGCAGTGAGATATTTATAGGCCAGTATTATTATTGACTATCGTTTCTCGGTTCAAAAATCTCAAAGCTATCACCTAAAATAACGCTTAATACATAAACACAGAGAGCTTTCCTAACTCTTAAGTCCGAACATATTATAATTACAAAAGTCTTTATAAAACGATTTTATGAAGCTCGAAGCGCCCTTGACCTCCAAAATTTAATTATGAGGGAAATTCGATATCCTTATAACAGGTAAATCGGTTATCAGATTACGGGTTTCTGATTGCCTGCAAAACTTAGTTTGTTCGCTAAAAATAAGATGTCTGCTCGACTTTATTTAATGCAAGATGATATAATTCTGCCAAAAAAATATCCACCAATGTTATTGAACTGTCTGGTAGTCGATTAGTCTTCTGATATTAAGTAGTAAGTGTTCTGGATTGTCTTAACAAATTGCAGGAGTTCCAAGAATCTAAAGTTCATTAAAGTAGTCAAGACTGCGCTCTGATTTGTTACAAAAGGAGTTAGAATCCAAATAAGATATATTCCTACAATGTATTTATGGTATAGTTTAATTTGTTTTTACTATAAAACCAAGTCATATTCTATCGTCACCCACCCCTCGTTGTACACAGGGAAAATATTCATAATGTTTATCCATCCCACTTTTCATTTACAAATTGCACTTTGAAACAATAATTTAAGAATGTACGCAATATCCTTCAGTTTGGGGTGAAAATTTATATCAGTAAGGGGATCTGGCATACAATGTAACGTTGTCATAAAACAATAAATGCGACTGCAATTATGTAAATCGGTTGTACGAACAAAGTTCAACAAATAAAAATAAAACTTCCCCTTCCCTAAATATGAAATCGCAGTATAAGAATGTAACGGGATACTTCCTTATTATGAACTTATTCCCGCCATTCATGGTGTTTTTCATACCATAATCTCCCCTTCGTACTCCCCTTTGTGTTGGAAGATTGCAAAGATTTGATGTGTTTTCTGACGGTCGGTGATGTGCAAGGCACTAGGGGAAGGGGGTTAGCTAGAAATTGATCATTACTGTCTGGGGATATTTTAAACAGAAAAAATCTTTCTTTGTTGTTTCGAAAGGTCGTCGCCCTTCGGATAGTACTTTAGAGATTTTCCGTGGTTTATCTAAGATTACCCTAGCACCCTTTTCCGTCAAATACGAGAAGATAAGCGGATTGTTGGGGCCGTCCGGTTTGCTGCTAATGACAGTTTCGTGTGTAGATCATGACATATGCGCATTGCGTATAATTTGGATACTAACTATTAGTCACTAGGTGAAGAATGATGATGATTGTCCAAACTGATAGTCGAAAGTTTACATGGTTTCATTACGTCAATTCATTACACATGAAAACTGTCTCATACTAATCTTATAAGACGGATATATAATCTGAAGAGGAAACTGATTTTAACTTTTATACTGTTCAATATTTAAGCTAATAAATTATTAGCAATTTCAATTTTTTTTTTGTAAAAAGAAAAGCTAGGTCAGCAAGAACAATACATGTCAAAATTAGCCAAGAAATTAGTACAAATATATCCCAATCAAGATAAAACCCAATCAGTGACACCTAACCTTCAAAGGGCTCAAAACTTGAGGCAATCAATGTGGGCTTAATACCCAGTTGTTAGAAATTGCCCGATAGAAAGTTGTTGTAATCTCCTGTGGATCAACTCTCTGTACGTGGGGCCTGATTGGTCTAAGGGATGGTTTTCAACCCGATTTAGTTAATCACTGCGGTAATCGAACGTGGAGGTAATTTTGACCGGTTTTGGTTAAGGCTGTTCTGATGGTTCGGATTTTAATAATCATTTTAGTTTTGCTAAGTTCATTTTTTCCCAGTCTTTTTGCACTTGTATGGGAAAATCTTGAAATTATTAAGAATTCTTCCTAATCGTTTGATTTGATTCCTTTATTTAGTTTCTATTTTCAATCAAAGGAATAATTTATTTCTTACAGTAATGTTTTACTGAAAATATACACCGCTTACCGTTATCCATATTACCAAAACTGCTGACAAAACGCCCGTAGAACAGACCCATAATGTTAGTAACAATTTTCTTCCAAACTAAGTTACTATAAGCCCTGTTTTAACCTTTTCGGGTAAAGAATTTCCGAGAAAAAATAAGAAGAGCGTCGTGACACGCATAATTGTGCCTGTTCTAAGTTGCCGTAATCCCAAGTGGATTAATCTGGACCAGTACGTGAGGCGAGATTGGACCGCTCCTATCCATAGGTTCAATTAATCGACATGTTTATTAAAGGTGGACTCGATTACTATCGTAACAATCGAATTGAATGTTTTCCGGAATCGAATGTGTCTGATTTAGCTCGTTTTGTTTTGTTGCGGGGATTATTTTGGGTAATGTTTAATTAACGGTGTCGGTAAGTTTGCCACTAAAAGCTTATCGTGCCTACCTGATTTTGTGAGTGTGATTGGGACATAATGTATTGTGTTGTATTCGGTTTTAATGGCAATGACGGTGATCAAAAGTCCACTTTGGGCGATAGTGACGAGTATTGTATGTCAAGTTCCACTAGTCACAGGCCAGTAGCTTATCTCTCATTGGTGGAGAATGTCAGCGACACTAGTAACTCTAACGAATTTTTGACTCACGTTGGCCCTTATTCTGTTTTTAGACATTGTATACCGAAACCACTGCTACTCGTTTTTTCATATTTTCAATAATTGAAGACATAAATAATAAAACCAGAAATAAAAACTCTCGTCGAGTTATTAAGGTGACAATTTTCCTTATTCCTAACACAATACGGTTCAATTCCCCTTAAAAAAGTTTACGAATTATGCCTATCCCGTGACAGCCGGGTGAAAGTCCGAATAATTAACAACCATACAATAAACGCAATGGGAGTTTGGTTTTAAACTAATTGTTGTTCCGTAGTACTCGCGACTATTACAATTTCATGCTGTTTTAATTACGTAACCCGTTTTTGTTGTCACAGATTGAGGTTGAATCACGGTTTTCATTTTGTAATGAACTGTGTTCTGGTAGAGAAGCTAATCATGACTGATTGTACGGACAGACATTTACTCGTATGTTTAGTTCTTAGAATTCGAGTTAAGTGAAATGGGACTTTGTTCGTGTGTGCTTCGGTTCACCTTGCTTACAAATCTAAGAAAGTAATTTAACAAGAATTTGACTTTAGGGTTTATTTTAAGATGTTGGTTCCGAAAATTTGAGTTAGAAGATTTTCATTGTCTTTATAATTGTCGCACACAAACCAAAGTGATTACTGGAATTTGCTGAAAGAAATACGAGTTACGATGAATTTCAGAAATACATTACTGAAGAAGTTCACCGAAGTGCTACTTCCTTCCCAATAAATACATTAGATCCCCCATCTGTTGACAAACACTCACAAATATTTGCATGATTTATATAAACCTCAGCACTTCACCTAATTTATCACCGTATGACGTCACTGAAAGCAAAAAGTGCCATCTTACGTAAAGGAAAAACTTTTCCGTACCTACTCCACGTCTAGATAATTAAATTCTTGGAACATTAATCTCAGTTAGGCCTTTTTTACACGTAAAACTTTTTTGATGATATATTTTTGTTGGTCTTAAGTATGTACTTACAGTTGGAATGGGATCTAAAGCGTAATAAGATTTTGTTTACGGAAGTTTGGTAGCTCTGCAGTTAATGTAATCTGCGCGAAGCTGGCAGCTTGGGGTCAAACTAGATTGGAGTCGTTTGGCTTGTGTGAGCTGTAAGTTATATGAAGTCTTGAGTGGGCTTTAGATAAAGTAAGACGACAATATGGCTTAGAGAGATATTTCAGTGAGTCGGACTAGATTTGTGAGGACTGGGATCCAGTTTGAAATTGGCTTGCTGGTTCAATTTAGCTTTGGTTCGCTTATCACTAATCATGAATTGAAAATGTGCTAAGAAATGAGGGCTGATTTAGGGCCTTAAACTGTCAAATTAAACTTAAGGTCTATTTATTTTTATCTCGGTAACAAATGCCTGCAAAAGTCGTTAATGATTTTCAATTCCCATACTTTAAATACACCATACACTTAGTAAGTATATGATATGTACTAAAAAGTATTTTTTTAATCCTGTATTGTACTGTACTGTGTTACTAGTACATGAGATAGCAAATACGAAACTCCTTTTTTTATTTTTAAACTGTTGTGTCCATTCTTTCTCGAGGAATACTTAGTTTTTCTTAAAGAAAAGTAATTAGTGATTGTTTTTGTGATAGCAGAAAACATTAATCTTCTGTTAATGTAGGTGGGTTTTATATTAAACTTTTGTGAGGTTTATGTAAATAAGTAGGTGTAGGTTATGTAGTCTTTTAGCCTTTTTGCCATCAAATAAAACAAATTTACCTGGTCCCTGAGTGCAAAATACTATCTAGGTAATTATTTTTATTAAGCTTATGTGCGTTTAGGTTGAGTTAGAATTTTTAAAGATACATTTATTAAAACATAATTATTTTATAGCAGGTACAAACTTTAACAGTAATTCGTGAAAGTCTTCGATCGCTGACTTTAAAAACTAAAAACTCATAGCGACCGTCGGATGGTATCTGTGCATGTTATTACTCCGACCTCGAATCGTTTGCTTATGGTTTGGACACAATGAGAGGAATCTATTTTGCAGAAACATCAAAAATATAAGACTTGCTGGTGGCATAATCTTATTTAAGTACAATTAATAATTATTTACTGAATTTATTTATTGATTAGGTATAATTTCCATACAAAGGACTGTCAATTTAATCATAAATAAGCACCTACTACTACTGTAAGTTCATAATACATAAACATAAGTAAGAATTTGTAAGAAAATGGCACGGGACAATCTGCACACAAACATACAAATATAAGTTCCAGTATTATGTAAATAAAGAGCGTACACGACTAACAATAACAAATTAAATAGACAAACATATTTCAGTCTTAGTGTGTTCTCAACTTTAAAATCGAACTATAGCAAGTCACGCGTTCCAATTTTGTGAAACGTTGCTATTTGGTATAAGAAAACAGGCGAGGAACCAGTACGCAGTTTATACCGGCCGGCGGTAATCTAAATTTGCACAGAAAACAAAACGGTAGAGTATTTAGGATAAAAATGTAAATAGTTTAAGTAAGATTTAAAACGTTTTAGTAAGTTTTAGAAAAATAACTGATTTTATTTCATTTTAAAATACTATGTTTTTGTAAAAAGTATGGCAACTATAATGTTGTCTATGTTGCACATTTTTTATAATGAAAATTTACCAAGTTATATAACCAAACTAAACAAAAAGCCTTTTTATGTGTCCTTCTTTACATTAGTTCCTAGTAATTCCAAATTAAAGCAAGAGTAAATACTTATGTATTAAGACTTATTTACATTGAGATACTTACTGACTTGAGGCAAGTCACTGTTGACGAACATCCATAGTGTAGATTGGTCGCGTCAATGCTGACAATTCTTATTAGCGTAAGTAAATGAGTATTAGAAAGATCGCACCAGTTCTGACGAAAATATTTCTTGCCCCTAAACTATTTTTACTAAACTAATATCGAATAAACTATTATCAAAACTAACTAAACGGATCCAATCTAATATTTTGGAGTCAATTTACTATCCCTGCGATGCCACTGACCTAATATAACTCGACCTTAAGGAGTAAACTGCCTCGTTGGCCTAGTGGGTCTAAGCGCGACTGCTATGCTAGAGGTCTTAGGTTCGATTCCCAAGTCGACCACGGTGTTATTGGATTTTCTATGAATTTCTCAGCAGCAGGTCGGAGTTTGGATTTGGGCCCGGTTAGTGGCAATAGGCTCGCCCCCTATTACATGGGACCTAAACATACCGGCGAACTGTGGGAGTACATTGGTACTCCTCTGCCTAACCCTTCGGGGATACAGGCGTGATGGTATGTTATGTTAAGGAGTAAAGCCGGTATACGATTTTCTGTAGAGTTGTACTCGAACACAGAGTTTATTGAGTCGTTTCCACACGAACAGACTGGCCGTCAGTTCCCATAGGTATCGTTAAGCTACAGTTTAGAAGCTAGGGGAATAGAGTGACGTGACACGCATTGCCACAGCTTTGAGCGTGTTCCATTATTTTGTTTCATAAAGGCTTTGTACTTTTTTATTTTTTGGTATAACCGACAATATGGCTACCGTGTGCTTTAACAGGTGTCAAGGGAATACATAGACGGAAGAAATATTCATGGAAATATTATTTATTGTGTTTCAACTTTTAATTTATTTTGTTCGATTAGATAGTTTAGATGATTTTTGTTCTGTCTAGATTTATTTTCTACTTTTGTTATGTTTGTATTCATGGTTTATTTCCTTAGTTTTTTATATCAGCCTGATAGAAACTTACTTATACAAATTTTAATATATCGAGAATTCAGTATTAGCTACTAATAACGTTAAGTGTTTTTTTTTGTGTGGGCGTAAATTAATCATGAATCATATTCATCCATAAAATACATGTAATATTCTACTTGATTTAAGGAAACTAGATAGTAAAAATATAACCAATAACTTGTTCTGATGTGATTAATTAGTGAAGTTGTACCAGGAAATTGAGACGACGTTAGGAGACCCGTTACTAACTCCGAACAAATTGGTCCAAAACTAAAAGATAGTTAGTGTGTTGGCTAATGTATATTTAATTGTGTCTTCACTATTTATTAAGGGCGGCAAGTTTAACGGGAAGCTACGGCAAATCACCAGTGACTGTAGGGTTAATGGTTCCGTGTTGTTCTATTTTCCTATTAAATTATTTGTTTTACAAATAATGGGAAAATGGAATGGTCAGAGCTCTTTTGATGTTGTGACAACTAGATGTCGCTACGCAAGTGTAGGGGTGCTTCAAGAGCTAGGGGTACATATTATATGCATGGTATATACAACTTTGTTGAACATTATAAAAAATAGTTGAGGTTATTGAAGGTATTGAGGTAGGTGGAACAACTGCTGGTATTTGAGTATTCTAATATTTACGATTATCCTAAATTTACCCCATATACTTGCATATATATATTTTTTTATGAATCTACAACTTATATATGAGAACTTATAACAATCAAAAAATAAAAAGGCGGAATACTGAAAAGCTTATTATGAAAGTACGTATGCAATAAACAGCAACCCCTACCAACCGTTACACGCAAACAAAACACGGCCCTTAATTTTGATCGACGCGTCTTTTACCCTACGCCGTGCTGTAATTTCTGTTTTCGTACATTTCGTGAACGTGCGTGCCGACTCCACAATCGATAAACGTTACACTATTCCAGTAAAAACAATAGCTACGAGTATATAATGCTGGCAAACTTTTTAACCTTCAATTATTTTGATCGGAGCCGTGTCAAAAACAGCGTCGAAAGAATGTAAATAATTTCTTTTCATAATAGAAATATGCTGTGTAAGTCATTTCTTTTGGCGCGTTGTAAAGAAAAAATATGTTTACACTTTATAGCTGAAAAATACGTTATTATTTTATGAAAGTATTTGAATACGAATTTAAAATAAATACCAGTCATGTTTTTGCTAAGCGTAAAATCTTTTTGTTTTGATGTCAAATTGCGTAACTCCAATACTTTATTGTGTGGTGCCTACGAATGGATGACGTCACTTATTCGTACGCTAGCTCAGTCGTAGCCAATAAAATAACTGCTACACGTGAAGACAGTTTTCCTGAATCCTGACCTTTGTTATTCGTTGGGCGTATTGTAGGCCGAGACTGATTAATTTGATATCATTCATTCTAGGTTTTAGAAGAGATTGTTACGAGGCTGAAAATAGATGTGAATAAAGCTGAATATAGGCTGTACTATAGCTTATTTTTGTATAAACTTCGATTTACATCCTTATCCTTGAGTGAGAGTTCTATCAAACGTAGTTGGTTATGTAAGGTAATTAGAATTTAAGTGTTGTTATTTGTTGTTAGGTATTTAAGGCTAAACATTAGTAAATAATTAAGTATATACTAAGAAATCTGTCGCATTACGTTAAGTTACATGTAATGATATCTGTAATGTGAAATAATTAATAAATAAATATATAAATTTTATCGTATGTCGGGAGTCTGAAACATGTTTCAGTTTTTTATCAACATTTGAGTTCTTTCAATGTGTCCAGTCATAGACCTCAGATATACGGACTCTTCGAGCAATAAGTTGTTAATCAACTAACTACCGACCTCTGTCGAGCAGTTACCCCTCCGCCCGCGCCTCCTATACCACGTCATATGCGTGTTCCGTCACTCCTTCCCGCTCGCTTTTTGTTTTGCCAGTAAGTAGTTGAAATGCTTCAAGCAATTCAACTGCTTTCAAACAGCGTACGGACATTACGGACAAGTATGTGTATATACAGAAGACCATACTTTACTATGCAGTCGATGCCGATAGATTCAAGAAGCGTGTATGGCTGGCTTCGATACACCTAAATTCTTAACTAGCAATACATTTGACTATAAAAATAACTTACCTTAATCTGCAACGAAGCCTTTTCACTGACACCATAATAAAATGTCTAAAACTAACATTTACACTTCACTTTTAAACAATTACCGCGGACGAAAGGCCTAACGTTTAGACAAGGTTACACTGGCCGCGGTCGCGAGCAGGACTATGTTATAGGTCGCGCGGGTAGGTGATGATTTTTCATCTACTCACAATTATTGTACCTACATACCTCAAACTATCGAATTCGTTAATCGATTCTGCAGAAAAACGTGGTTGCGTTAAAACTGTAGAAAAAGTTTTTGTTCATAAGAAATAATCTAATGTCTAGTATTTTTTTTCATTAAATCATTTTTGTAATTCAGCTTGTTATTTATGTATTCAAATGATTAGTAGTAAGTTATGTTAGCACTACCTACACTTCGTAGTAATTAAATCCGAAATAATGAATTATTTTCATTTTATTACCATATTATTTACCTTTCACAGTAGGAAACAATCTATGATGTCGGGGTTTTCTGCGAAGCCTGCTTTATACAAAATTAATAAAAGAAAAAAAAAAACAGCTTCATTTCAATTTAACGTAAAAATATATTATTCTAAGTAATTATAAAAATAATAATTTATAAATTAAGTAAACGGACATGAAAAATGTTGTTAAAAATTCTTATTGAAATATCATTGTGGAATGGAATGGAAATATCAAAGTCAGTTGCTTTGGTCTGATGTGGCATGTAAATAAGTATTTACGAATTAGGAAAGACATCTTTCATCTTTGTTCGAAACGATTAGATATTCATAAGATCGCTCGCTCGTTCCTTGTTTTTCCTACTGAACATTTTTTACAGATGATTTATTTCTGTGTACACAAAAAAGTTTTACTGCTCAATATGAATGTATAATGGCAACTCCATGGGATTGACTTTTAAAAATTACTTTGTATGTTTTTTAATTAAATGGACTTTATAAGGAAAAGTTGATAATTACAGGGTCATGACATTGTTTCCTGTTTCGGTGACATTAGCTAACATTAATTTTTTTGTTTTTTTTTTTACAAATTTTATTTTATTATAATAACGGACTGTAGTTACAATTTCACTGTAAGGTAATTTTTGTTTCCGAAAGTAATTTTTTTTTTTGTTCCCTTTTTAATTGGGCTGTCAAATTCTATAAAAACACTGCCCATACGCTGAAGAAAAATAAATAACTTCTTACCTTTTTTATTGTACAGTTTGAGTAGAAATATTTTTTTTCGAACTATGATTGTCAAACAGGACTTATAAATTTTGGTAGGGAAAAGCAAAAATTTTTTTAAAACTTTATTGTTTCTTTATAATGTTATTACACATGTAATTTATATTATGCGGAGCACCGCACCGTCAGGTATCATAATACATACAACAAGTTTTTAATACTATTGTTACTTGTATACAATAATAAACCTTTGACATAATAATAACTGGTTATAATTATCGAGATCTGTTATCCTAATTCAAGAAAAACACTTTCAATGACTTTTTTTTCGTTATTTTACATCGAGATTCAGCTGAAACTGGACAGCATTATGTACAGTTGTGGAAATAAATATATTTAACGACAGCATCTGTCAAGAAAGCACTTCAATATTTTATATAAATAACGAGTTTTTAAAAATTAAGGGGACGGGGTCAGGACTACGTAGATATTTTTTACAATAAAAAATAGAGGTGAAAGTCAGGTAATAAGCAACATAAACTTACAAAAAGTCGAAGATTCTTTACGTATTTATTTCGTTTTATCATATAAATATATCGGTCACAGGAAGAATATTAAAGTACACAAACAATTATCGATTTCAAATCAGAATTGTTTTCTAACTATGTAAAATATTTTCTCCTAAATTACGCTTACGACTACTCTATTATTTTAGTATATTTATTTTACAGTATTTTATTTTCTTTCAAATGGGTCTTATCAAGAGTTTCTATGTAATTTATTACTATTGGATATTCCTGAACAAATCATTTTTTGTTAATGTTTTCATAATATTTATGTATGATTTTTAAGTTGAGATTTTTGTGGCAACTTTTGTTTTTCATGTTTGCTCTTACTAAGACCCATTGGCAAATTTTCTCTTACAAATATTATTTACAACATCATTTAGATTCCAAAATTTACTAAAATCTTACTTACAATTTACATCACTTAATACAGATATTATTAAAGGCTAGATAGAGTGATTCGTATAACCTCAACTATTTACATTTTCATGTCTAAACATTTTGTGTTTTAATCGTAGTATTGTCAGCTGTTTTTACATTCCTGTCATCACTATCTTTATGTTCTCACAATGGATTAATATTTTCATCATCATTTCTAATACACATCTATCATAAACAAGGTTATTTTCAATTATTCGCCAATAAAGGTAATATAAATAATTACAATCCTGATATAAATACTGAAATTTAATCAATGTCGAGGATTTTTTATTTAGTGTTGTAAATCAATCTAACATTACATAAATTAATACGATTAACACTTTTTATATTACACTATATACATCACTATACGGAACAAGCTTTATCTACTTGCTCATGAATTACTTTATATTGTACATAACACAACCCACACTATAAAATAGCAAATTTGTTCAGGCGGTTGTATCGATAACCAAGATCATATCGATTTGTGTTATCGATATAAT